>JALPQD010000790.1:0-570172 GCA_023101885.1 Typhlomys cinereus
ACCAGTTTCCCCTGCCTTTCCCCCCTCCATCCCTGTTTTCCCAGGGCCCCCTCCCCTCCCTGGAGATCCTTCATATAGAGGTCAAAAACTGCCCTCTGGGTCCAAATGGGAGGAAAGAGCAAGGGGATTCAAGGAGGGTTGTAGGGAGGGAGGGGAATGGGTACCTCTCAAGTTTGTATGAGTGGAAAAAATAAAACAATTATAGAGAAAAGAAATAAACAGCAAGAATATAAATAGCCAAATTAAGAAATGCACCTAGGAAATCAAAAGAAACTTTACCAAGGATCAAATTGAAATGTCAAACAAATATCTAAATAATCCTCCTCATTCACAGCCATGAGGGAAATGCAAACCAAAACTACCCTGAGATATCATCTCACCCTGATCAGGATGGTAAAAATACACATTACACATAACACCAAATCCTGGAGAGGATGTGGAGAGAAGGGAATTCTCATACATTGATGGTGGGAATGCAGGCTTACACAACCACTGTGGTGATCACTTTCATTTCTAAAAAAACTTAAAGGTTGAAATGCCATATGACCCTGCTATTACACTTCTTTGACTAAACAATCCCCCATAATGCAGAAATTTACTGCAGTGACACAAGTGCAACGATGTTCATAGCAGCACTATTTACACAAGCAAAATCATGGAATCAACCCAAACGCCCCACAGTTCATGAGAAGATAAGGAAAATGTGATGTATTTATATAATGGAATGCTACTCAACAATCAAAAAGATGAACTACTAACATTTGCCAGGAAGTGGACGGAATTCAAAAAAATTATATTGAGTGAAGTATTCCAGACACAGAAAATTAAACAGCCATCATGTGTACTCACTAATAGGTGAATTCTAGTACCAAACCCACTTTATGACATATTCAAAGATAAATCTTTGTAATACTTATTATAATCACTAAGGCTTATATTTAGTAGGGACAGCAAAGGAGGACCCCCCAAAAAGGAGATAGAGGATCATGTTTCAGTAGAAAAAATAGGCTATGGTCAAGTATTGCATGTAAGTAACAAGACATCTGGTTCAGCTCACTCTCACTTTCCTTTCTGGTCATTTGCAACTGAACAGGTTGATCTCACCAAATAGGGAGGACATAAGGACTGGCAGATAGATGGTACCCATCCTGAAAATAGTACACTGACCATCCTCCCTCACTTCTGTGTCCTACTCCTTTTCTTGCATCTACCTTTGAGTCTTCTCTTATATTAAGATCTTTATTTAAACAGTCTTTTATCATTGGTTAGGAGGTGACCTTCAATACCAATCAGGATGGAGCCAAGGACAGTGCAGGAAAACCAAAACTGAAAATAACAGCAAAACCTAATTCAGGACACCAAAGGCCCTACATTGAACATCTGGAACCAGAACAGCCAAATCTCTCTCCATCCTAAAGCTCATGGAACATTGAGGAAGAAAGGGCTGCAAGGATGGACTTTGCCTGACCTGTATAGTGGCTGATTCCCTAAATTAAAGCATGAATCATAGGGGAGAAGGCTCCAGGCAGTAGGATCGTTAGAGGCAAGGATTAAACAGTCATAATAGAGTTTCCAAACTAAAGTGAGCCCAAGAATGGGCTCCAGGCTATGTCACTGTGTTGTAAACTCTCACTAGGGTGGAGAACTGACAGGGAGGTTAGGAGTTCACACAAGTGGATGTTCCAAGTGATGGGAGGTAGGAAGTGTGAGTCACTGGGAGATGGGGAGGGAGGGAGGTGGTGAAAGAAAGGAGAAAAGGTGGAGAGTGCAAGGGGCGAAGACTGGGGATGGGAGGAGGCTGGGAGAGAGTTGGGGTACCTATTGAGCTTCTATGATTTGGAAAAAAAAGAAATTATGGGAGAAAGAAATAAAAAAGTTGGGTTTTGTAAGGTACCCAGTGTGATTACTCTTGTTATATATAAGCATTTTCTTCTGAGTAAAGGTAGCAAACATAATTCTGTATGACTTAGTAAAAGAATATGCAATTTTTGATATTTGTTTACCATAAAATTGTGAACAGGTGAAATTGGGAATCACTGTCCTATGGAAATCTACAGGAAATCATGTATTTATTATTTGTTTATTGTTACACTAGTTAGTGTTATACACACTTATTTAAAGTGTGCTTTGCCAGGACACACTGCGCCCTAGGTACCAACCCCTGCTAACCCCCAAACACCAGACAAACCACTAATCCCAGCTCTTCCCACCAGCCAAGGAGAGCAGGCACTGCTCCAGGTCTGGGAGGACTCCTGGGCCACGCCCCAGCTCCCCAAGTTAATTGTGCCTGCCACAAACATCTCTCCCCTTTCCCCACCCATCTGGGAGGCACGCAGTCCAGCCAGGACACACTGCTATAGGTAAGCACCTACTGCTCAGCCCCAAACCCCAGGCAACCCACTTGTCCCAGCTCCTCCCACCAGGCAGTTAGAGCAGGAGCTGCTCCAGGCCAACTAATTTAGTTCAGTGAAAAATACATAGAAATTGAAAGAAGGTCTTAAGAGTAAAAATGACAATGCCCAAGTCAATGTGCAAATCCATGAGAAACAAAACCCAAGAAAACAAATCTCCAACTGAAGGAATTAATCCCATCATGATAGACTCGAAGCAGAACAAATCCACAGAAAATAACCAAGAAAGCATGACCCAAGATAACAACTTTCAAAACATGATCACTACCATGATCAATACTAGGAAAGAGGAAATCTGGAAGAAATTAAATAACCGCATCAAAAACTTTGAAGAGGAACACAACAGACACTTGGAGGAGTTGAGAAAAACAGTTCAAGAAACAAAAATAGGCATAGAGTAGTTAAACCAGACTCAAGCAGAGTTTAAAACTGAACTAAAAGACAAGTTATCTTCAACCCAGAATTCAACAGAGTCTTATCAGCAGAAATAATGAAACAGAAACTAGAAATTCAGACCTTGAAGACAAAGTGGGAGTATTAACCAGCTCAAGAGGTCATTAAAGCAAAAAAGATACTATACAGAAATATTCAAGACTTATGGGATACTCTGAAGAAGCCTAACATGCATATTCATGGAATACCAGAGCAAGAATTCCAAAATACCATACCTGAGATAATTTTTCAAACTATCATCAAAGAAAATTTTCCTCATCTAAAAAAGAGAGGACCATCCATATACAAGAGGCATTCCATACCCCAAACAGATATGACCAAAAAAGAAAGTCGCCACAGCAAATAATAGTTAAAACACTCCACATTCAAGAAAAAGAAATGGTGTTGAGATCTTCAAGGGGGAAAAAAGTAACTTTTAAAGGTAAACCTATTAAAATAAATGACTTCTCAATGAACAGTAAAAGCAAGAAGAGGTTGGTGAGACATACTTCAAGTATTAAATGAGTTACCACGTCAACCCAGACTGATATACCCCGCGAAACTAGGTGTCATGATCAAGGGAGAAAGAAAAATTTTCCAGCAAAAAGACAACTTGAAGAGATACATGTCCACCAAACCAGGCCTTCAAAAATGCTAGAAACAATACTCAAGCTTGAAGAAAAAAACAAGCATATCCAGGAGGACACAAGGGAAGTAAAATACCACCAAAACCTAACAGCGAAATAATACACTTACAAAAGCCACTAAACGTAATAAATGTCCAGAATTATAAATAATTTCTCCATCATAAAATTAAAAGTTAATGGAATTAACTCACTGGTCAAGAGACACAGACTACAATGCTGGATTAAAAATTGCAACCCATCAATCTGCTACCTGCAGGAAACCCATCTCACCACATAAGATATGCACATCCTAAAAATAAAAGGCTGGTCCAAAATTCTGCAAGCTAAAGGAACCAGGTAGCTAACGGCTACCAGGTAGGGGTAATCATTATGCTTTCAGACAAAGGGGACTTCAAACCAAAAAAAAAAAAAATCATAAGAGACTCAGATGGATACTACATTGTAGTCACAGGCACAATTCACCAGGAAGACTTCACAATACTGAACAAAAATGCACTCAATACAGGCTCCTGCATATTCATTAAGTAAATCATACAATGTCTAAACCAAGAAATCAACCCCAAAACTATAATTCTTGGGGATTTCAACACCACCCTTCCAACATGGGATAGATCAACAGGTAAAAAACTTAACAGAAAATTTAGAACTTAATCAAACCTTTACTGAAATGGACCTTACAGATCTATATCAAACTTTTCATCCACGCACCAAAGAATACACGTTTTTCTCAGCAGCACGTGGAACTTTCTCCAAAATAGATCACATATTGGGCCACAAAACAAATCTCCACATATACAGGAAATTTGACATTCTAACCTGTACTCTATCAGACCACATGGCCTAAACCTTGACATCCACAACACAACAAACAGAAAATACACTAACTCCTAGAAATTTAACATTATGAAGCTAAATGACAATTGGATTCAGGAAGAAATTAAAAAGGAAATTCAAGATTTCCTGAAAATGAACAATAATGAAAATAAAACTTACCAAAATCGTTGGGACACATTGAAAGCTGTCCTAAAACTTAAGTTCATAACTCTTAATGCCTACATCAAAACAAGGGAAACATCACAAATAAGTAACTTAACAATGCAGCTGAAAGGTTTAGAGACACTAGAATAATCCAATCCCAAAAGTAGTAGAAAAGAGGAGATTAGCAAAATAAGGGGAGAAATATCTGAAATTGAGATAATGAAAATGACACAGAGAATTAACTAGTCGAAAACAGGTTCTTTGAAAAAATCAATAAGATTCATACAAACTTAGCTAAATTAACCAAAAGCAAGAAAGAGAAAACCCAAATTAACAAAATTAGAAATGAACATGGAGTTATCACTACTGATACCCAAGAAATCCAGAAAATTATAACATCATATTTCAAAAACTTATACTCTGTGAAATTTGACAACACAAAAGAGATGGATGAAGTCCTAAGTAAACACAACTTAACTAAATTGAATCAGGAAGTTGAGAATTATTTAAATAGTCCTATAACATATGAAGAAATTGATGAAGTAATATTGAATCTTCCCACCAAATAATGTCCTGGAGCACATGGGTCCAGCACAGAGTTCTACCAGACATTTAAGGAGCTAAAAACACCAATACTCCTTAAACAGTTCCATCAAATAGCAAAGGACAGAACACTACCAAATTCCTTCTATGAAGCTAATATCGTCTTAATCCCAGGACTTAATAAAGATACACTTAAAAAAGAAAACTATAGGCCAATCTCTCTGATGAACACAGATGGAAATCTTCTCAACAAAGTCTTTGCAAATCAGATTAAAAAACACATCAAAAAGATTATTCATGGGAATCAAGTAGGTACACGAGGTTAGTTCAACATATCCAAATCAATAAATGTAATTCACCATGTACACCAGTCCAAAGTCCAAGACCACATGATACTCTCGATAGATGCAGAAAAAGCTTTTGACAAGATCCAACAATGCTTTATGATCAAAATCCTAGAGAAGATTGTAATGGAAGGAACCTTTATCAATATGATAAAAGCTTTATAGAACAAGGCAACAGCAAGGATTATACTCAATGGGGAAAAATTTGAAGCATTCTCACTTGGATCAGGAACTAGACAAAAATGTCCACTCTCACCACTTCTATTCAATATTGTCCTTGAAGTCTTAGCTGAAGCCATAAGACAAGAAAGGGACATAAAAAGGATTCAAATTGGCAAGGAAGAAGTCAAGTAATCTTTATTTGCAGATGACATGATCTTGTTCCTGAGTGATCCCAAAACCTCCACCAGGAAGCTCCTGGAACTAATACAGGAGTTCAGCAGGGTGGCAGTTATAAAATAAACATACAAAAATCAGCGGCCTTCATATATGCCCAGAATGAATGAAGTGAAAAAGCCCTGAGAGAAATGATCCAATTTACTATAGCCCCTAAAAAATGAATTACCTTGGTATAAACCTAACCAAATAAGTAAGAGACCTTTATGATGAAAACTTTAAAATACTAAAGAAAGAAATCGAAGAAGACACCAGAAGGTGGAAAGACCTCCCATGTTCCTGGATTGTCAGAAATAACATCGTAAAAATGACCATTGTACCAAAGGCAATATAGAGATTCAATGATATACCAATTAAAATCCCCAAGCAATTTTTTAAAAAGTTGACCAAACAAACTCAAAATTCATATGGAGGCACAAAAGACCCAGAATAGCAAAAACAATCCTGAGTAACAAAAACACTGCTGGAGGTATTACCATACCAAACCTAAGTGTATGCTACAAATCCATAGTTGTAAATACAGTCTGGTATTGGTTCCAAAATAGACACACAGATCAATGGATAAGGGTTGAAGATGTAAGCTCATACAACTACAGCCACTTGATCTTTGACAAAGGGGCCAAAAAAATCCAATGAAAAAGAACAGAATCTTCAACAAATGGTGCTGGCAAAACTGGATCCTCACATGTAGAAGAGTAAAACGGGACCCGCACTTGTCACCATGTACAAGAATTAATTTCAAATGATTCAAGGACCTCCGTATAAGGCCAGAAACTATAAAAACCATAGTTGAAAGTGTAGGGAACACTCTCAAGGTGATTGGGTTAGGCCAACAGTTCCTAAACAGACATCTAATAGCACAGTCACTGCAACCAACACTGAGCAGATGGGATCTTGTGAAATTAAAGAGCTTCTGTTCAGATAAAGAGATTATAACTGGACCACAAAGGCAACCCACCGAATGGGAGAAAATCTTCACTAACCACATATCTGATAAAGTTCTATTATCCAGTGCACAAAGAACTTAGAAAACTAAACTCCAAGGAAAACAATGGCCCAATTAAAAAATGGGCCTTGGATCTTAAAAGAAACTTTATCAGGGACGAAATTAAAATGTCTAACAAATATCTTAAAAATGCTCCACATCCTTAGCCATCAGGGAAATGCAAGTAAAAACTTACCTGAGATATCATCTCACCCTGGTCAGGATGGCAATAATCCACAATACAAATAGCACAAAATCCTTGAGAGAATGTGGAGAGAGGGGAACTCTCCTACATTGCTGGTAGGAATGCAGGCTCATACAACCACTCTGGCAAGCCGTCTGGCGATTCCTAAAGAAGTTAAAGATGAAATGCCATGTGACCGAGCTATTCCACTTTTGGGAATATCCCCCCATACAGCAAAAATTCACCTCAATAACAAAAGCACGACCCTGTTTATAGCAGCACTGTTTACAATAGCAAAGTAATGAAAGCAATCCAAATTTCCAAGAGTTCATGGGTGGATAAGGAAAATGTATACAATGGAATACTACTCAGCCATTAAAAATGATGAATTAATGAAATTTGCTGGGAAATGGATGGAATTATAAACAATTATATTGAGTCAACTATGCCAGACACAGAAAATTAAGCACCATAGGTACTCCCTGATAGGTGGATCCTTGTACCAAAACCACTTAGAGACACTCTAAGATACAACTCTATAATACCTACAGTACTTGCAAAGATTATAAACAGGAGGGATGGGGAAGGAGAGCCCCAACAGAAACAAGGAGAGAGAGGACCATGTTACAGCAGAGAAAATAGGCCAGCATCAAGGATTGCAAGTAAGTAATGAGACATCTGGCTAAGTTCACAGACTTTCCTTCCTGATCATTTGCAACTGAGGGGGTATGATCTCACCAGAAGGGGAGGGTATATAGTCTGGCAGATAGAAAGTAACCATTTTGCAAATTGGAGACTGACCCCTCCCTCACCGCCATATCCTACTTTTATTCCATCTATCTTTGAATATACTCTTATAACAACACTCTAAGTTTACAGGTTTTTATCTTTAGCCAGTGGGTGACATCCAATACCCATCAGGATGGAGCCAAGGGCATCGCAGAAGCAGCAAAATAGAAAAAAAAATCAACAATCCGTAATTCAGACATAAGAGACTCTATATCAAACACCTGGAACTAGGCCAGTCTAATCTCTCCCCATCCTGAAGCTCAGAGAAATTTGTGGAATAGGGTACAGTAAGATTGTAAGGCACAAGGATGGGAGGAGTCATAATAGGCAAGATACTCCACACAAGTTAGGGCTGAAGCAATCATAATAGGACTTTGCATGACCTGCACAATATCCAACACATTATTGACCCCTCAAAGTCTAGCATGGACTAAAGGCACTAAGATCCTTAGAAGCTAGGAATTAACAGCCACAGTAGTGTTCCTGTACTTAAGGGGAATACAAGAAAGAATTCTAGGAAATTCCACTGAGTCCTTACAACTCATCAGAGAGGAAGACCAAGATTTTGACATACATATTAAAGGATGCTCCAGGGATGGGGTGGTAGAGGCCCTGGGAGATAGGGAGGGAGGGGGGAAAGAGAGAGGAAAAAGAGGGGGGAGCAAGGTGGGCCAGGAAGGGGTGGAGGGAGGGAGGGGACCAATGTACCTATTAAGTTTGTATGAGCAGAAATAAATTTAAAAAAATACTAAAAAAACAAAAGTGAGTAAACCAAAAATAAATAAATAAATAAATAAATAAAGAGTGCTGTGTATAAGAGGGAAGAATTATGATGTGTTGGTGACATTTTGCTTTCTGCATCAGGAATGGATCAGTGTATGAAGTGTACAGGTGATCACTATCCAAACACAGAGAAGACACACTGCCTCCCAAGGTCAATATCCTTTCTGGCTTATGAAGACCCCTTAGGGATGGCTCTGGCCTGCATGACCCTGGGCTTCTCTGCACTCACAGCTCTTGTTCTCAGGGTCTTTGTGAAGCACCGAGACACTCCCATCGTGAAAGCCAATAACTGCACTCTCATCTACATCTTACTCTTCTGCCTCATCTTCTATTTCCTCTCCTCCTTGATCTTCCTTGGATATACCAATGCAGTCACATGCATCTTGCAACTGATCACATTTGGAGTTGTGTTCACTGTGGCTGTGTCCACTCTCTTAGCCAAGAGGATTGCTGTGATTCTGGCCTTCAAGCTCACTGTTCCAGTAAGAAAGTTGAAGAAAGATGCTGGTTTCAGGGGCACTTACCTGCCCTATCTGCACCTTCGTCCATCTTATTTTCTGTAGTATCTGGCTTGTAACATGTCCTCCTTTTATTGACACAGACATGCATTCTGAACATGGCCACATCATCATCATCATATGCAAGAAGGGCTCAACCACTACCTTCTACTGTGTCCTGGGATTCCTGGGGTCCCTGGCCCTGGGGAGCTTCACTGTGGATTTCCTGACCAGGAACCTGCCTGACACCTTCAATAACACAAGTTCATGACCTTCCGCATACTGGTATTCTGCAGTGTATGGGTCACATTCCTCCCTGTCTACCACAGCACGAAGGGGAAGGTCATGGTGGCCGTGGAAGTCTTCTGCATTGTGGCCTCCTGTGCAGGCCTGCTAGGGGGCATTTTGTCCCTAAATGCTATGTTGTTTTGCTAAGGCCACACAGAAATTCTCTTTAAAAGTTCAAAAATTAAAATCAATTCTTGACTACTTTCAATGTCTTATTTTCTAAAGAATTCTTGAAAAGTTACTGTAAAGCCAGAATGGAAGGCTACACAATCTTAATTCTCATGTGTTATGCTATAGTGGTAATTGTTGATATGTGACTCATACTGGTTCTTTGAAGTTCTTTGCATAGTGGTTTTTATATTGTTTTCCCAGTATTTCCTCTACTGATTTTCTCTCTTCAGCAATATTAAATGAAGGATTTTTGGAAAAAGTTAAATTGTTTTGTTTATCCTCTGAACTGAAAGGTGTCCCTAGTAATACACAGCCCATCTGTAAGGATGAGAGAGAAAGGTGGTAAATTTCATTGTGATGCAATTTAAGTACTATGAAAATTGGATATGTAGATGCAGAGATATTTCCTGATGAATAAATTTTTTTCTAAAGGGAAAATGAACTTCTTGAAAATGGCATTTCAATAGACTCTCTGGTGGATAAAAAGCAGTTGGGCAATGAAGCCTGGGGTCTTGGAGAGAGATAGAGAAAATGATGCAGAAAGAATATTGTCCAATTGGAGATGATGTCATGAAGATCTTTCACTTGTCGCCTTTTGCAATGTACACTGAGAACATTGGGATTACAGAACTTCAGTGATTAATATTTAATGTCAACTTCATTCCAGGTGCAGAATCACCTAAATGACACAACTGTGAGTGTGAATTTAAAGTAGTTTCTCAATGGTGTTAAATGAAATGAACTGTCTCCAAACTAATGGTGGGCAGTACTTTTCCAAGGATTGGGTTATCAGAATGAAGAAAAAGAAAAAACCTTGCTGAGTACTTCCAAGCACCCTTCTTTCCTTACCAAATGCATGTGTCATGTGACCAGCTATGTGACATTCCTGCTGCCATACTTTTCATGTCATGATCGACAGAATCCTGAAGCTGAAAGCAAAGTAGTTTTTTCTTTACTCCAGTTGCTTCAGTCACTTATCTCCCTAAAATGAATGACAGTAAATTAAACATAATTCTACTGAGAAAGAACAAGGTATGTTGAGACCTCGTGAAGGCTGAGATCATGATGACTATATTTTGACTCAATCTTTAATTCCAAACAGTGATACATACCACACTGAACCACTTGACATCACTTAAAATTATCTCTCTCATTATGTATTTACATAGTACATGGAAGAAAATGAAACATTTTGCCAAAATCGTCTTTTGCCACAGTGAATTATGTAGGAATTCAGGTGGTCCAGTTTGTTTGGGAGTGATCACTCATGGTCAAAACTGCCAGAGTAAGTGGTCTCTTAGGCATCAGGGGTACCTGTATTTGAATATCACATAATCTGTAGCAGGTACCCAGGCACATACAAGAACAAACCTCCTCAATGTCAATTGGTTTCTCACATAATAAAGGATATTCAGGATCCTCAGAAGGAAGGGATTAACCACCATGATAGTGTTCCCATACCAAAGGGAAACCCAACAAAGTGCTCTGGGTGATGCCAATGGGTTCTTTCACCTCATTAGAGTGGAGGACTTAGAGGGACATTTTGCATTCACACTAAAGGATGGTCCAGGGAATGGGAGGAGGAAGAGGGAGACACTGGGAAAAGGGGAGTGTGGGTGATGAAAGCAAGGGGAAAAGGGGAGGGTGCAAGAGGGACTGGGGAGGGGTGGAGGGAGGGAAGGGACCAGGGTAACTATTAAGCTTGTATAATTTGGGAAAAATAAATAAATATAATAAAATTTAAAAAGAATGGATATTCAGATGAGAAAAAACATGTCTCAGAGGGAAGAGGGCAGATGGGGTAGGCAATATAGGGAGAAACAAAAATACATTGTAATTTTAAATAACTTCAAGTTTAAAAAGGAAAAATAAAATGAAAACTGTACATCATGGAAGATATTCTTATTTCCCACAAATAGTTTTATTTAAATAGGGACTTGTAAAATGCTCAGTTATCCCCAAGGATCCAAAATCATCTTCCAAAGGCACATGTTAGAATGGTTTTGTCCCAAGCCTAGCCTCATCTTGGGTAGATGTTACAAAAGCCTGGTATTGTGCTCCAGTGCTAAAAAGTTTGATTTGTTGTTTTTTCTAAAATTTATGCTTTATTTAAATGTTTAAAAGAGAATGAGGAGTGCAGCAGGTATATGCGATGACCATTGATGGAGGTCAGATGACAACTTTCATGGGTCTGCTCTCTCTTTCAACACATGCAATCTAGAGATTGAACTCAGAGAGCCAGGTTTGTACATAGGAGCCATTACTCTCTGAGCCATATTATCAACTTCTACTTTGTCCTTAAAGGGGATGTTGGGGCACATGCTGCTCATGCTCTTCCTTTATTGCAGTGGCAGACTCCAGTTGTGTTCTTGCAGTATGAAAAGCTTCCTCAAGTCTAGTCTGAAAAGATCAGAAACCCACTGACCACAGCATGATGCCGACAACTGTGTGGGTCAAGTGGACTACTCTTCTCAAACTGAATTACTGCCATAATTTGTTGCTCTTCCATAAAATTTGCATGCAATAATCATAAGAATAAAAGCCACTGCATGTTTGGTAACACTTGCCACACTTGCCAACACATATATATTTGCTAATACACACATACACATTTATACAATGGAATGCTACTCAGCCATCAAAAAAGATGAGTTAATGAAATTTGCCAGGAAATGGATGGAACTAGAAAAAACTATATTGAATGAAGTATCCCAAAAGCAGAAAATTAAATGCCATATAAATGGAATTTCAAAGAAATAATATATTCACAATTGGAATGGACATATTTTTCTCATGATAAACTAAACTCATGCTAGTTATATGGATTAGGAGATAACTGGAACCACATCCACTGCAATGGGAAATGTAAAGATGAAAAAGATCGAAGATCAATATCTACATCATATAAATATAAATGAATATATGCTGTATATCTATCATTCCATACTTTTTGGTTTTTTCCACAATCATACAATCTCAATAGGTACCCATTCCCCTCCCTCCTTCCACCTTTATCCATACTCCCTTGCACCCTCCCCCCTTTTCCCCTTCCTTTCACTACCTCTCTCCCCTTCTCCAACATTCTACCCCTTCTCCCCTCCCATCCCTTGGAGCATCCTTTTGTATGAATGCCTAACTTCCCTCTGAGTCCTCCATTCTAGTGAGGTATAAGGACTCAGTGGCATAGCCCAGAACCTTTTCTTGGGTTCCCCTTTAGAATGGGAATACTATTATGAGTGGTAATCCCTTGTCTCTAAGGATCTTACTGCCTGTGATCCATGCCAGACTTTGGGGGGTCATTGATATGTCAGTTTGTGCAGGCCATACAAAGTCCACTTATGGCTACTGTGGCCCTAACTTGTGTGGAGTATCTTGCATATCGTTGGTTCTCACTGACTTGTGGCTCTTACCATCTTGCCATCACTTCTTCTGCAAGTTTCCCTGAGCTTCAGTATGGGGAGACATTTGATTGGTCTGGTTCCAGGTGATTATGGTTTGTTGTTGTTTTCCCTTTTGCTTCTTCTGCACCACCCTTGGATCCATCCTGAATGGTATTAGAGGTCATCTCCTAACCAAAGAGAAAAGGCTGTTTAAATGAAGATCTTACTATAAGAGGAGATTCAAAAGTAGATGGAATAGGAGTAGGAGAATGCAGTGGGGGGTGGTCAGTGTCCCATTTTCGAGTAGTTACCATCTATCTATCAGTCCCTATACCCTCCCTGGTAGGTGAGATGAAACCTCCTCACAACCTCAGTCACAAGTTACCAGGAAAGAAAGTGAGAGTGAGATATACCAGATGTCTACCTACTTACTTATAATACTTGATGGTGAAATATTTTCTCTACTGAAGCATGATCCCCTCTCGCCTTTCCCTTCCCTCCTTTTTATAATATTTGTTATTACTGTATGTATTCAGTGATTTATCTTTGAATAGGCAATTAAGTGGGTTTGATACTAGGATCCACCTATTAAGGATTACAAAGTGTTTAATTTTCACTGCACTCAGTGTAATTTTTCTAATTCAATCCATTTTCTGGCAAATTTCATTAATTCATCTTCTTCGATGACTGAGTAGTATTTCATTGTATAAATAGACCACATTTTCTTTATCTATTTGTTAACTGTTGGGCATTTGGTTTGATTCTGTGACTTTGCTATTGTAAATAGTGTTAGAATGAACATAGTTATGCTTGTGTCATTATAGTGAATTTGGGCTTTATGGAGGATTATTCCCAGAAGTTGTATAGCAGGGTCATATGTCATTTCAGTCTTCAACATTTTTGAAAATCACCAGACTGATCATCACAGTGGTTGTATAAGCCTGCATTCCCACCAACAATGTAGGTGAGTTCCCTTCTCTCCACAACCCCTCTAGCATTTGGTGTTGTTTGTATTGTGGATTTTTCCTATCTGACCAGGGTGAGATGGTAACTCAGGGAGATTTTGATTTTCAGTTCCCTGATGGCTAAGGATGTGGAGCGTTTTATAAGATATTTGTTAGATATTTCAATTTTGTCCCTGGAACATTTCATTTGAGTTCCCAGGACCATTTATCTTTTTGTTATTTCTTCCACTCATACAAAGTTGAGTAATACCCCATTCCCTCCCTCCCTCCACCCCTCCCTGGACCCTGTTTCTCCTTCCCCCCTTTTCCCCTTCCTTTCTCCCTTCTACATTTCTCCCAGTGTCCCTTCCCCCGCATTCTGGATCATTCTTTAGTGTACATGTCAAATATCCCTCTGGGTCCTCCTCTCTGATGAGGTATAAGGAATCAGTGGCATTGCCTAGAGCTCTTTTTTGTGTTCCCCTTTAGTATAGGAATGTTATTGTGGCTGTTAACCCCTTGCCTCTAAGGATCGTAGTGCCTGTGATCCATGCTAGACTCTGGGGGTTCAATGATACGGTGGTCATTGCACAGGTCATGGTAAGTCCTATTATGATTACGTTGGCTCTAACTTGTATGGAGTATCTTGCATATCGTTGCTCCTCCCCATCTTTAGGCTCTTACAATCTTACCGCCCCGTTCTGCAAATTTCCCTGAGCTATAGGATGCGGAGTGATTAGGCTGGCCTGGTTCCAGGTAGTTGATGTAGAATCTGTGATTTTCTGAATTATGTTTTGTTGATTTTTTTTTCAGTTTTGCTGCTCCTTCACCACCCTAGGCTCCATCCTGATAGGTATTGGATGTCACGCCCAGGCCAGAGATAAAAGGCTATTAAAATGGATTCTTATTATAAAAGTAGATTCAAAGGTAGATGGAAAAAGAGTAGGAGACTGCTGTGAGGGGAGATCAGTCTCCCATTTGCAGGATGGTAACCTTCTATCTGCCAGACTCTATGACCTCCCTTTCTGGTGAGATCATACTACATCAGGTGCAAGTGACCAGTAAGGAAAGTCTGCAAGTCCAACCAGCTGTCTCATTACTTACTTGCAGTCCTTTATGATGGCCTATTTCCTCTGCTGTAACATGATCCCCTCTCTCCTTGTTTCTGGTGGGGCCCTCTTTCCCCTTCCCTCCCTTATAATCTTTGCAATTACTGTAGGTATTACAGAGATTTATCTTTGAGTATGTCAGTAAGTGGGATAGTACTAGGATCCACCTATTAGGGAGTATATATGGCACTTAATTTTCTGTGTCTGGGATACTTCACTCAAAATAATTTTTTCTAATTCCATCCATTTCCCAGCAAATCTCATTAATTCATCATTTTTTGATGGCTTAGTAATATTCCATTGTATAAATGTACACATTTTCCTTATCCACTCATCAATTGTTGGGCATTTAAGTTGATTCCATGACTTTACTATTGTAAACAGTACTGCTATGAACATGGTCATGCTTGTGATATCAAGATGAATTTTTGCTGTATGGGGGATTATTCCCAAAAGTGGAATATCAGGGTCATATGGCATTTCAATCTTTAACTTTTTGGAGAAACTCCAGATAGCTTGCCAGAGTGGTTGGATAAGCCTGCATTCCCACCAGCAATGTAGGAGCGTTCCCCTCTTTCCATATATTCTCCATCATTTGTTGTTATTTGTACTGTGGATTTTTGCCATTCTGACCAGGATGAGATGATATCTCAGGGAGGTTTTGATTTGCATTACCCTGATGGCTAGGGATGTAAGGCATTTTTTAAGATATTTGTTAGACATTTCAATTTCTTCCCTGGGAAAGTTTCTTTTAAGTTCCAGGCCCATTTTTTAATTGGGGTATTTGTTTCCTTGGTGTTTAGCTTTCTAAGTTCTTTGTGCACTCTGGATAATAGATCTCTTTCACATATGTGGTTAGCGAAGATTTTCTCTCATTCTGTGGGTTGCCTTTGTGCTGGAGTTACAATCTCTTTATCTGAACAGAAGCTCTTGAATTTCATAAGATCCCATATGTTGAGTGTTTGTTGTATTGACTGTGCTATTGGATTTCCAATTAGGAACTATTCCCAGGCCCATTTTTCAATTGGGCCACTTATCTCTTTGGTGTTTAGTTTTCTAATTTCTTATGGACTCAAGATAATAGAGCTCTGTCAGATATTTGGTTAGAGAATTTTCTTCACATTATGTGGGCTGCCTTTTGCTGGGTTTACATTCTCTTTATCTGAACAGAAGCTCTTTAATTTCATAAGATCCCATGTGTTGAGTGTTTATTCTAGTGAATATGCTATTGGATTTCTGCTTAGGAACTGTTGGCCAAGCCAAATCAGCTCAAGGAAGTTACTGACTCTTTCAAACAGGGTTTTTTTTTTTAATTTATTTTTTCCACTCATACAAACTTCATATGTATACCCATTCCCTTCCATCCCTCCACCCCTCCCTGTATCCCCTTGCTCCCTCCCTCTTTTCCCCCCTCCTTCCCTTTCTCCTAGTGCCCCCCATTCCTTGAGCATTCTTTAGTGTGTATGTCAAACTTCCCTCTGGGTCCTCCTTTCTGATGAGGTGTAACGACGCAGTAGCTTTGCCTAGAGCTCGTTCTGGTGTTCCTCATTGGTATAGGAACACTGTAACAGTTACTCCTAACTATTGCTGTGAGAGAACACCCAAAGTCGATCAACTTAAGGGAGAAAAGAAGGTTTATTCAGCTTACGGTTCCAGAGGAAAGGTACAGTCTCTCAAAACAGAGGCAGCATGGCTGGCTGGCCAAAGCTGGAAGAGGCTAAGTCACCCCAGACATCTTGGAAGCTGAGAGATGCAGACTGCTTGCAGCAAAGGCAGACTCCTCCTGGAGGTAGAGTGGGAATAATCCACCTCAAGGCCCACCCCTTGTGACTGCCTTCCTCCAGCAAGGCTCCACCTCTCAAGGTGTCATGACCTTGCCAAACACATAAGACCTTGGGGGACACATTTCAAACCATGACATTCCACCCCTGGCCCCCACAGGCTCATTGCCATCTCATTATGGAAACCATACTCAGTCCAACTTTAAAAGTCTTCATAGACTACATTGGTAGTCCCAAAAGTCCAAAAGTCCAAAGTCCAAAGCCTCCTATAAAATCAAAATACAAGTTATATACTTCCAACATACAATGGCACAGAATAAACATTCACATTCCAAAAGGAAGGAATAGGGGCATATCCAGGAAAGATCAGTCCATAACAAGACCAAAAATCAGCAGGACACACCCCAAATCTTGTAGTTCCATGTCCAACAAGCTGTGGAACCCAGGTTCCCGCTGTGAAGCCCAAGTTCCCGCCGGCGCGAAATTCAAATCTCCCGCCGGCGCCAAACTCTCCCCCCGGCGCCAACTCACTGGGGACGTGCTGACCAGAGCCTGCCGCCTCACCCTTTGGACCTCCCCCTGGGCGTGCGGGGAACTGCCCAGGGCAAGGTTATCGGCCAGAACATCTGTGAACTGACTCAACTTCCTTGTGTGTAGTGAAAATATTTGCAGAATGTATTTGCTCAAGGCAGTTGCTTTCCTATAAAAACCTTGCCCCAAATTCAGTCGGGGCCGTTCTCTTTTGCCTGAGCAGGGAGATGGTCCTAGCGCGCTAGATTAATAAAGCTTGCCTCTTGTCTTTACAGCAACCTAGTGGTTCTCGTGTCTCCTCCGGGGTCTGGGTAAGGGGCCCAAAGGGAACTTCGGTTCCAACATATGGGGGCTTGTCCGGGATGCCCCTGACCCAACTCGGAGGAGCCGACGACCAGGGTTGGAGGTAAGTGGAGCTCCTGAATTGTCCTGTGTCTTGTGCATTGTGTCTGTAGTCTCTCGTGTTAGTTTCATTTCCAGGCCACCTAGGTGGGACGAAATTGGGGCTGTACCCGTCGAGAGGTGGGCAGACGTGCCCGAGACCTCGCAGGGCAAAGGGGACGCCCTGACCCCGGGGACAGCAGGGGGGTAGTGGCTGGAAGAAGGATTCCCAGCCGGACCCCAGGGGGAAGATTGCAGTTGGACGGGACATTCCCAGCTGAACTCCCCTTAAGGCTTGGGCAATTGGACGGGACCTTCCCAATTGAACCCATCCCTATCGAGTAAGCCGCAGTTGGATGGGTCGTTCCCAACTGGGCCCATGGTAAAACTTTTCGGAGAAGGAGGGCATACCCGAACTGCAGCGGGCTTCCGAACTCCTCTGTTGCCGGCTTCTTTTACTTTCACTTTCTTCCTGGGAGAGAAACCACTCGAGCGGGATCTCGGGGACCCGGTGCAGCAGATAATTGTTGGGTTCGTCTTTGTGTCATTCTCTGTGTTTCTAGGGTATTTCTGTGTTCAAGAAATGTGCTTAGTTATCTGGATTTTCCATAATATGTGTGTTTTATGTTTCAAAATAACACAGCTATGGCCATTTCAAATTATTGCGCAGCTTATAATTACATCTTGGTTTTTTTGACTTTTTATTATTTGGCATGCTCAATTTAAATGCACGTGCACACTTAAGAACAACATAAAAGGCCTGAGTATGTACTGATTAAAATATTTTGTTTTATCTTGATTTCTATGAAGCTTCACAAAAGATGATAATGTGTTTTTACCTAGGATCTAATAACATCACTTTTGTAATTCCTTTAAAAGTTTGTTTTCCCATATGTAATACCAACATATCTAGCAACCAGAAAGGAAAACTGATTTCTGAGAAATTCATTGGAATTTCTTCATTCTCCTGACAGCAGCCCTAACCGGGCCCTCATCTGCTCCCTGGGAAGTGGGTTCCCAGACAGCAGGGTTCTGCTCAGCATCAGACCAACAGGAGGAACCGAAGGCCCCACCCGATGATGCCACCTCAGCTGCAGCTTAGAGTAGCAGACTCAAGGCCAGCTGTTAAACCAACCTCTACTCATCTTTTGGAACAGGTCTCTCCGTGAGGGGGAGGAAAAGGGCACCTGCAAAATGAGGGAGGGAATGTTTTGACCTCTGTATGAATGTGTGAATGAACGTCGGCCTGAGGTGGGAAACCTGTAACACCTCTGTGCTCGCGTTTGTAGTCCCACGGGGAGATCCCTAAGATCTCTTAAAGCCACGGGATTCGATAGGGCCAGTTCTGCGTTTCCATGGTGATAACATACGGTCTAGGGTGGGATCGGATTAGAATCCGATCGCAAGTCACGAAACCGCTGAACCCACTATGGCCAAGTTATCACCCATGACTCTGCAAAGAGTGTGGCCAGACTGGTACTTGAATGATCTCTCCTGGAGGGATTCCCATCCTTTGTCTGTCTGTGCCGTGTAGTGGGGCTCTGGTGGCGTTGGGTGGAGTGCTGGCCTCCCCGGACCACACCACGGGCAGTGTCAGTGGAAGTCTTTGCTGACAACACTGTATATAGTGATTATCAGAACTCTGCTAAGCCACGCGTCCTTTCCTCAAGTCCAGGTTCACTAATTGAAGCCAAAAGAGAGAGATTTCCCCTTCCTGTGTCCAGGGACTATCTAGAAATTGTGAATGCTTAGTTCTACCAACCTAAAAGAGGGTCAAGTCATAGCATATTCTCAGACATGCCCTGTATACATCTTAGACAAGAGATGATCCCAGGAAGATCTTTAAGTTATACTACCATCCAACTAGACAAACAAATGCCAGAAAGTTGAGAGACTATAGAGCTGGACCAAAAGTACCAGCTAGTAACTCAGGAAAAGCTTTGCCTCCCAATGCCCCCAAGACTAAGGTGAAACAGACAGGAATTTCATTTAGCTTCCATGTCAGCCAAAGTCCTCATCTGTCAGGGGGAAGTAAATTCTCATGTGGAGGACAACAGGGCTCTCATCTGTTGAGGGAAATAGGTCCCCATCATCTGTAAGGGAGAGGTTGGCACCATCAGGAAGCTTTCATTTCTGTCTTGGAGGTAGAATCCTTTGTTTCTGTTTGTCCTAGGACTTTAAAAATAGGACAGGTGACCTAGGACTTAGTATAAGAAAAGAAAGAGAAAGAACCAGAAAGCAAAGAAATCAGAACTTGACATTTGCCTTAGGGGATAGGTTAAACAGGCACCCCAAGCAGATCAGCCCAGGACCCCTCCCGACAGGGGAAAGGTGGAAAAAGATGCTTAGAATATGACCAGACTGGGCGCTTTGAGACTGTTGTGAGCACAGAAAGCTTTCATGTGGCCTATGTCCCAACTATGGGAATTTCCACTGGAGGAAGATTGCCCCCTGAACCTCAGGGCCCAGGGGTCGCGCGAGTTCTCTGGTGGAGACCAATGAAATGGCCTGAAGCTCTTAGCTTCCCTCCGATGGGAAAAAGGAGTTTGCCACTGATATCCAGCAAAAGGAAGCCCAAAAGTGCCAGGTTGAGCATCTCGTGAGAACCTTGGGTTTAACGTGCAAATGGGAAGCCTCTTTGTTTCTATGTTAATAGACAAGGGAGCACAAAATTCTAGTGCTCAACTTCCTTCCTAGGCTTTTGTCAACTTTTGATTTTACTAAAATGTTTAAGATCAAGAAAATGACAGGCTCATTGCACTCACAAAGTAACTACTGAGATTCCTTATATGCTTAATAGTGATGCTTTTTAGGCATTCCTTTGTTTACATGCCTGAGTGCCCGAATATTCAAGGTTTAGGCTTAAAGGTATTAGAAGAGAAAATCATGGATTATCTCATGTGCCTTCCCAATTACAATGGTCTAATCCTTGTGTAGACCTTGAAAGTTTAACCTGTGTTTTGTATGGACCTTAAAGTAATAGGGCCATCTATAAAAGACCTCTAGACCATCCCAGCATTTCATAGATGAGGATATCAGACTGCACTTATTTTCTTCGCCCCGATTCAGCAGGAAGCAGCCAGATCAAATCATCGCCCCTTATCCCCAGAGCAGTCTGAATTCTCAAATAGGTTTATGGGAAAGTGAGGCAGGATTAGAGCAGCTATGCTGGGATGGGTCTCTCAAGGTCTTTAGAATTCTGAAGAGACATCCCCTATTGCTGGAATCACCTGGAAGGAACACCCCTGCTGAGGAACTGACTCCAATCCTCCCAGAAATTTACCACAAGAACTGTAACTGACACTCCATGATTGGAGTGTGCCTAAAGAAAAGGGGGGAATGTGGAACCCAGGTTCCCGCTGTGAAGCCCAAGTTCCCGCCGGCGCGAAATTCAAATCTCCCGCCGGCGCCAAACTCTCCCGCCGGCGCCAACTCACTGCGGACGTGCTGACCAGAGCCTGCCGGCTCACCCTTTGGACCTCCCCCTGGGCATGCCGGGAACTGCCCAGGGCAAGGTTATCAGCCAGAACATCTGTGAACTGACTCAACTTCCTTGTGTGTAGTGAAAATATTTGCAGAATGTATTTGCTCAAGGCAGTTGCTTTCCTATAAAAACCTTGCCCCAAATTCAGTCGGGGCCGTTCTCTTTTGCCTGAGCAGGGAGACGGTCCTAGCGTGCTACATTAATAAAGCTTGCCTCTTGTCTTTACAGCAACCTAGTGGTTCTCGTGTCTCCTCTGGGGTCTGGGTAAGGGGCCCAAAGGGAACTTCGGTTCCAACAAAGCGAGCCTCTTGTTGAAATCATCTCAGTTCCACAGGGCTTTGGTTCCACCCCTCCAATGCAGCTGCCCATAAAATATGTTGGTCTCTTGAGCTGACTCCTCCCAGGGTATACAGCTCTCCTTGGCAGGTGTCCTACATTGTGTCTGAAATCTCTAACATCTTTACTTCTCAATGGCAAACCAGGCTTTAACTCCACAGCACAAACTGCCCTTCTTGGGCCTCTAAACTGCAGGCTTCTTGCCTCAAGATGCCTGGATTCTGCCAATTTTTGAAATCTTGGAGGAGGACTCCATGATCTCCTCCCTCTTGCATCACTGATGCCTCTAAAACCAGAACCACCACGTGACGACTTTGCCCCCTTGAATCACAGCTGATTCTGCTTCTCTATGTTGACCATCTCTTTCACTCTTGGCCAGTTGCTTTAAAAGAGAAATCAACTCTTGCTTTGGAACTCCACCCTGTAGCTCCAGTCTTCTGAAAGGATTTGCATTCTTATAAGTGAGAGCCTTCCTTGAGGATCCTGCCCTCAAGCTAGGGCTTCTCCTCTTATCCAAACTGAGAGCAGGCTTTTATTTACAAATGGAGCTAATTTCTTCAACAAGCATTTTGTTCTCTGCTTCTTCCTGGTTTGACTCTAGCATTGTATTTTTCATCATTAGATTTTACAGTTTTTACTTCTTTCTGCCTGATTCTTTGCTCTTTTTCACAACTCTAAAGACAACTAAAAAGTAGCCATATCACATAGTCAAGACTACATTGCTTTGAAATTTCCTCTGCCAAGCACTCCAGCTAAACTTCAGGCAAGCTTTCAGGATGAGGGCAAAACTTCACTAAACTCTCAGCCAACACATGGCTCCATATGTTACTCATCCAGTGGCAAACATGGTCTCTATTGCCCTCTGGACCATCACAGCTGGGCTTCCACTGCCTGCATCTCTCACAGCATTGCTCTCCTTTGAGCTCTCATGAGAAAGGCCCATTTGGCCCAACCGCCAAGACGCAAAGACTTTCCCAGCACAAAGTCCAAAGTTCTCCATATTTCTCCCAACAAATAGTTCCAAAGGCACACTAGCCACATCACAGCATTGGCCATCCTCCTGGGTATCAATTTCTCTCAACTTCACAAACAACTTCACGTTGTGGTACCAGCTGTTTTTAATCTCACAGCAATATCCCACTAACTGGTACCAATTTCTGAAACAGTTACTCCTAACTATTGCTGTGAGAGAACACCCAAAGTCGATCAACTTAAGGTAGAAAAGGAGGTTTATTTGGCTGGCTGGCCAAAGCTGGAGGAGGCTAAGTCACCCCAGACATCTTGGAAGCTGAGAGATGCAGACTGCTTGCAGCAAAGGCAGACTCCTCCTGGAGGTAGAGTGGGAATAATCCACCTCAAGGCCCACCCCTTGTGACTGCCTTCCTCCAGCAAGGCTCCACATCTCAAGGTGCTATGACCTTGCCAAACACATGAGACTGTGGTAGACACATTTCAAACACTATTGTGGCTATTAACTCCTTGCCTCTAAGGATCCTAGTGCATGTAATCTGATATCTGGTGTAATATTGAGGTCTTGATCCATTTGGAATTAAGTTTTGTGCATGGTGACAAGTATGGGTCGAGTTTTAATCTTCTGCATGTGGACATCCAGTTTTTTCAGCACCATTTGTTGAAGATGCTGTTCTTTTTTGATTGAATTTTGGGCCCCTTTGTCAAAGATCAAATGGCTGTAGTTGTGTGGGCTTATATCTTGGTCTTCAACTCTTATCCATTGATCTGTGTGTCTATTTTGGAGCCAATACCAGGCTGTTTTTACAATGGATTTGTAGTATAGACTAAGGATTGGTATGGTGATACCTCCAGCAGTGCTTTTGTTACTCAGAATTGTTTTTGCTATCCTGGGTCTTTTGTGCTTCTATATGAATTTTGACATTGATTGGTCAATATCTTTATAGAATTGCTGGGGATTTTACTTGGGAGAGCATTGTATCTGTATATTGCTTTTGGTAGGATTGTAATTTTTATGATGCTGATTCTGCAGATCCAAGAGCATGGGTATTCTTTCCACTTTCTGGTCTCTTCTGTAATTTCTTTCTTCACGGTCTTAAAGTTTGCATTGAAAAGATCTCTCACTTCCTTTCTTTGGTTTCTACCAAGGTATTTCATTTTTTGTGGACCTGTAGTAAATGTTATTGTTTTTCTTAGGGATTTTTCACTTTATTCATCCTGGGTGTATGGGAAGGCCATTGATTTTTACACATTTATTTTGTAACCTGCTATTCTGATAAACTTGTGTGTTAGCTCCATGAGAGTTCTTGTGGAGTTTGTAGGATCACTTAGGTATATTATCATGTCATTTGCAAATAGTGATATCTTGACTTCTTCCTTGCCAATTTGAATCCCTTTTACCTCCTGTTCTTGTCTTATGGCTCCAGCTAAGACTTCAAGTACAATATTGAATAGAAATGGTGAGGGACTGGAGAGGTGGCTCAGGAGTTAAGCCTGTGCCTTGCTGGTATAAGGTCCTGAGTTTGGATCTTAGACCCCACGTACAGACGCCTGGTGGAAGCCAGGGCAGCCTGCATTTCTAGTCCTGGTAGGGCAGAGCCTGTGAATCCCAGGGCAGAGTCAACAAGGAGGAGGTGGAGGTGGTCCATGGTGGTTCCCAAATTTGCCTGTGGTTCTACACACACACACATACACACACACACATATACAGGCATGCGCACACATGCACAATTGAATAAATAAAAAAAAGAAATGTTGAGAGTGAACAGCCTTGTCTAGTTCCCCATTGAGTATAACCCTTGCTATTGATTTGTTGTATACAGCTTTTATTATGTTGATAAAGGTTACTTCCATTCCAACTGCCTTTAGGGTTTTGATCATAAAGGGTCATTGAATTTTTCAAAAGCTTTTACTGCATCTATAGAGAGTATCATATGGTCTTGGACTTTGGACTGGTTTATATGGTGCATTTGCATTATTGATTTGCATATGTTGAACTAATCTTGTGTGCCTGGGATGAAGCTGATTGATCACAGTGAATGATCTTTTGGATATGTTTTTTAACATGATTTGCTAAGATTTTGTTGAGAATCTTTGCATCTGTGTTCATCAGAGAGAAAACTATAGTTTTCTTTTTTAAGTGTATCTTTATTAGGATTTGGGATAAGATGATATCAGCTTCATAGAAAGAATTTGGTAGTGTTCTTTCCTTTGCAATTTGATGAAAGAGTTTAAGGAGTATTAGTATTAATTGTTCCTTAATCATGTAGAAGCATTCTGTGCTGCAAAACAATGCTCAATGGAATGGGAACAGGGAAAGGAGGAGGCACTCTGAGAAGGGGTGGAAGGGGGTGAAAGGAAAGTGAAAAAAGGAGGGAAGGTGCAACGCAGACTGGGGAAGGGTGGAGAGAGGGAGGGGACCAGGTTACTTATTAAGTTTGTATGATTGGGGAAAATAAATTTATATATAAAATTATGTACTGAATCATTGTCCGGGACATTTTTTGGTGGGAAAGTTCAAGATTACTTCATCTGTTTCCTCACACGTTCCAGGACATTTAAATAATTCAAAACTTACTGATTCAACTTAAGTGAGTTGTGTTTATCCAGGAATTCATCCTTTTCTTTTGTGTTATCAAATTTCATGGAGTATAGGTTTTGAAATATGACATTATAATTCTCTGAATTTCTTCAGTAAGAGTTTTGATAGCTCCATTTTCATTTCTAATTTTGTTAGTTTGGGTTTTCTCTCTCTTGATTTTGGTTAATTTACCTAGAGGTATATCAATATTATTGATTTTTTTCAAAAAAACAGTTTTTGACTGGTTAATTCTTTACATCATTTTCCTTATCTTAATTTCAGATATTTCTCACCTGATTTTGCTAAATCTCCTCTCTTCTACTGCTTTTGGAATTGGATTGCTCTTGTGTCTCTAAAGCTTTAAGCTGCATTATTAAGCTGTTTTTCGTGATGTTTCTATTTTTTGATATAGGTATTAAGGGCTATATACTTGACTCTTAGAACAGCTTTCATAGTGTCCCAGAGATTTTGCTATGTTGTATTTTCATTATCATTCACTTCTAGGAAATCTTGAATTTCCTTTAAGATTTCTGCCTCAACCAAATTCTCATTCAGCATCATAGTGTTTATTTTCCAAGAGTTAATGAATTTTCTGATGTTCGTTGTGTTGCAGATGTCAAGCTTTAGACCATGGTAGTCTGATAGAGTACAGGATAAAATTCCAACATTCATTTTTTGGCCACTATGTGGTCTAATTTGGAGTAAGTTCTGTGTGTTGCTGAGAAAAATATCTATTCTTTGGTGTGTGGATAGAAAGCTTGATAGAGATCTATAAGGTCCATTTCAGTAAGGGTTTGATTAAGTTCCAATGTTTCTCTGTTAAGTTTGTCTATCCCACGTTGAGAGGGCAGTATAAAAATCCCTGAGTATTATCATTTTGGAATGGATTTCTTGCTTCAGACATTGTAGCATTTACTTAATGGATGTGGAGGAGCCCATATTATGTGTGTATATCTTCAGTCCTGGTGTACATGTGAATAAAATGCAGTAGCCTTCTGTGTTTCTTATGATTTCTTTGGTTAAAGTCCACATTGTCAGATAGCATAATTGTTAACCCTGACTGTTTCCTGGTTCCATTATCTTGCGGAATTTTTTATTATTATTTTTTATTCAATCGTGCATGTATGCATGCATGTGTGTGTGTGTGTGTGTGTGTGTGTGTGTGTGTGTGTGTGTAGAACCACGAGCGAATTCGGGAACCACCATGGACCGCCTCCATCTCTTCCTTGTTTACTCTGCCCTGGGATTCACAGGCTCCGCCCTACCAGGACCAGAAACGCAGGCCGCCCCCGCTTCCGCCTGGCTTCTATACGTAGGGTCTAGGATCCGAACTCAGGACCTTCCGCCTGCAAGGCGAAGGCTTAACCCCTGAGCCACCTCTCCAGCCCCTCTTGCAGAATTTTTGACCAGCATTTTACTTTTAGAATGTCCCTGTTTTTTGTTATGAGATGTGTATCCTGAAGGCAGCAGATGGATAGGTTGTGATTTCTAATCCGTTTGTAATCTGTGAGTTACTGGTGAGTTAATTCCATTGACATTTAGTGTTATAATGGAGAAATTACATTTAATTCCTGACACTTTTGTTATTTAGTGGCTTTCATAAGTGTATTATTTGGCTTTTATATTCTGGTGATCTTACACTTCCCTTCTGTTCTCCTGGATATGCTTGTTCTTTTCTTCAAGAGTATCTTTTCTAGCAGTTTGTGAAAGCCTGGTTTGGTGGTCATGCAAGCCTTCAAGTTGTCTTTATAGTGGAAAATTTTTCTTTCACCCTCAAAATTGACTGATGATTTTGCTGGGTATATCAGCCTGGATTGACATTTTTGGTCATTCAATATTGGAAGTACCTTTTTCCAAGCTTTTCTTCCTTTTACATTTCCATTGAAAAAACATTTGTTATTTTAATAGGTTTACTTTTAAAAGTGTCTTTTTTTCTCTTGACGCTCTCAGCACATTTTGTCTTCTGTGTGGAGTGTTTTGACTATTATTTGCACTGGTGAGTTTCTATTTTGTCATATCTGTTTAGGGTGTGAAATGCCTCTTGTATTTGGATGGACCTCTATTTCTTCAGATGTGGAAAGTTTTCCTTTATGATAATTTAAAAATTTTCCTCAGTTGTGGTATTTTCTATTTCTTGTCCTGGTATTCCATGAATGAGCATGTTAAGCTTGTTCAAGGTGTCCCATAACTCTCGAATATTCCTCTGAAATATCTTGTCGGTTTTTATAACCTCTTCCATTGAACTGGTTAGTTCTTCTACTCTGTCCTCAAAATCTGATATTCTATTTTCTGCTTTCTTTGCTTGGAAATATTCATTATTTCTTTTGATAACACTCTCTATTGAGTTCTGGGTTGAAGATAACTTATCTTTTTGTTAAGTTTTAAACTTTTCTTGAGATTTTTTTAGCTGCCCTATACTTATTTTTTTTCTTCAAATGCTTTTCTCATCTCCTCCAAGTGCCTGTTGTGTTTCTGTTCCTCCAAGTGCCTGTTGTGTTGATGTTTTATTCAACACCTCCCAGATTTCCTTTGATAGCATTGATCACAGTAAAGATCAAGCTTTGAAAATCATTATTTTGGGTATGGCTTTGTTTGCTACTTTCTGTGAGTTTGTTCTAGGGAATCTATCATTATGAGGTTAATTCTTTCAGTGAGCGATTTGTTATTTTGGTTTTTTTTTTGCATGGATTTTCTCTGTGACCTGGGCATTGTTGTGTTATGTGTTTGGAGTTGGGTGCTTGTCTGGTATTGAAGTTATTTATTAGATAAGGCTATTAGACTGACAGTACATAAATTAAATCATGTTCAGTAGACAGGGAGTGAAGATTGGTATGATAGTGTACTTTTAGGTTTACTTCCTTCATTATATGTGAGGATGAAAGGTATTGTCCAGTAAGTTGTATCTATTTTGGGGTGGCTATATGGAACAGTTAAACTGCAGTTACTAATATTTGAGAGGAACAAGATAATAAAAAGGGTTTACTTATCTTTGAGCATGATGTGAATATTCTCTCCCATGTGATGGGATGATATTAGAGGACTTCAAATGTATGGTATTTTTCCCCTAGAATTTTGCTTGGATTTTCTTGGGACTCTGTTGAATTCTGAGGAAGGGAGTCTGCCCTGAGTAGAGAATCTTCCCTGATCCAGGTATGTGGCAGGAAGGCACAGTGTTTAGTGTGGTGGACAGATCACCTGGGAACTGGGGTATGGCCTAGGGGCCTTCCCCAGCACCAGAGCAGAATGGCTGCTTATTTGGCTGCTATTGGCACACACAGGTGACCTGGGGACTGAGGCATGGTCTAGGGGCCTTACCCAAGGAGCCCGTCTGTGCTATGGTCTGGGGCCAGGGCAGGAGGGCCATTCTATTCTTTTATGTTATTTTATATTCTGTATGGCATATTCCAGATATGTATAGCTGTTGCAGTCTGCCTGCATGGTTGCTGATAAATGACCATTTCACAGCTTAAGGGAACAAGGAGTTTATTTTCTTATGACAGTCCTGTTACAGTTCATAGTCCAGCTTGACAGGACAGCACACACCAACGCCAAGGCGGAAGGAACTGGCCACCATAACGGCTGAGAGATGGACAATACTTACTTGCCAGACCAGCATGTCTGGCCAAGTATACAGAAGGATGCCAACTCTCTCAACCAGCTCTCTGTGATTTATCCAGGGCCTAATCCCACCCACCATGGGCTGGGTCTTCCCCAGCAGCTAGACAATCTCCTTCAGGTTTGCTCTGGGCTTAACTCAACCATCAACTCTCTACAAATATGCCCAGAGCTCAAACCCTCAAGAGTCAAGTTGACACCTGTGCTTAACTATGACAATAACACATATAGAATATGTATACTTCAATATATATTTACCTTCCCCTTAATATCCAAAGCAAATATATATGTAGGATATGTATGAAATATCTATATTTAGATAATAATACAATATAGGAATAAAATATACATTCTATAGATATGTACAAATATCCACAGAGTATGTAGATATGTAGAATATCAATAAAATATATGTATGTACATATATAAATATATATGTAGAAATATGTATAGAATGCATAGTATGATCTTCAATAATTTTATTCAATGTAGATATATAATACATAACATAGTTACATAGATGTGTGCAATTTATGAAATTATTTGTATACTGAATGTAATGTAGAAATTTATGTAAAATATGTAACATATATTTAATACTATATGTAATATAGCATGTACATAAAATATGTGGTATGTAGTATTATATATCTCTATATTACAAGATATATAACAATTTATTTCTATATTATATTATAATTATGTTATAGAGAAATAGAGATATATAACAAATATATATTATGTGCAGTATAGTTCATATGTAAAATATAAAGTATATACAATATTAAAGATTATGAATTTAAATGTAATATATACAAATGTAAAATATTATATATACACGTTTATGTATAAATAATATAAAAGTAAAACTGACAAATAGAATGAGACAGATAAGTAAAATGAAGGAAAGAAAAGAGTGAATAAATACAAAGTACATATATAGCTTTTGCTGGTCCACCCGCCTGCCCGGCCCGGATGCTCCTGGTCACACTGCATCTCAGGAAGGACACACTGCTCCTCAGAAACCAACATAATCCAAAGAAAACCCAAGCAAAGATCTAGGGGACAAACACCATATATCTCAAGTCCTCAAAAATCATCCTATCACATGGGAGAGATCCTTCACAGCCAGCCCAAAGATAAGCAAACTCCTTTTTATCATCTTGCTTCTTTCAATTATTAATCACTATAGATTAACTTTTCTATATAGCCACATGAAAACCATATAAAACTTCAGGGACTATACCACTCACCCTCACATATCATCAAGGTACTAAATTGTAAAAGTGCGCTACCACACAAATATTCACATTCTGTCTAATAAACCTGTCTTAAATGATGTACTAACAGCCTAATACCCCCATCCAAGAAATAATATCAACAGAAAAATGTACCCAACACCAAGGCAACCACTAGCAATAACTGCCAGAGAATATTAATATCAACTAGAAAAGTTCAATCAAAAACACACAAAATCTGAAACACCTTATGAAACAAAACAATACCTAAGTCAAAATGCAGATCCATGAGAAACAAAACCCAAGAAGACAACTATCCCACCGAAAGAAACCAAAACAAATTTACAAAAAATAGCCAAAATCCAGGCCCAGTATAATGACATTCAAAGCATGATTACTACCATCATCAGTACTATGAAAGAGGAAACACGGGAGAAGTTAATTAACTGCATCAATCACTTTGAATAGGAAGGCAACAGACACTTTAAGAGTTTAGAAAAACAGTTCAAGAAACCAAAATAAGCAAACAGCAGTTAAAACAGCAGTCTCTAGCAGAGTTTAAAATTGAAATAAAAGACAAGTTATATTCAACCCAGAACTCAACGGTGAGATTTATCAGCAGAACTAACAGAGCAGAAAATAGAACTTCAGATCTTGATGACAAAGTAGGAGTATTAAGCAGCTTAATGGAAGAGGTTGTTAAAGCCAAAAAGGTTGAGAGAAATAGTCATGAGTTATCGACACCCTGAAGAGCCTATCATGCGCAATCATGGAAAAACAGAGCAAGAATCACAAAACATCACATGTGAGGAAATTTTTCAAACGATCAATCAGGAAAACGTCCTTCTAAGAAAGAGAGAGCCATCGAATACAAGAGGAATTCCACACCCCAAACAGATATGACCAAAATAAAACTCACCACAGCAAATAATATCAAAACACTCAACATCAAGACAAAGAAAATGGTGGGGAGAGCTTCAAGGAAAAAAAAAAGTCATTTTAAAGGAAAAAATTAAATAACAAATGACTTCTCAATGGAAACAGTAAAAGCAAGAAGAGCTTGGAGAGACTGTACTTCAAGCTTTAAATGAGCAAAAAGTCAACCCACGATATACCCGCAAAACTAACCATGATGATCAGGGAGAAAGAAAAATTTTCCAGCATAAAGAAAACTTGAAAGTTACATGTCTACCAAACCAGGCCTTCAAAAAATGCTACAAATGATACTCAAGCTTGAAGAAAAAACCAGCAATCAGGAGACAGAAGGGAACATATACCACCAAAAGCTAAAAGCCAAATAATACACTTACAAATCACTAAACAAAAATGTATATAATAAAAAAATTTCTCCATTATAACATAAAACATCAATGAATTAACTCACCAATCGTAGGACACAATCACAAACTTGGATTAAAAATCACACCCCAATCTGCTGCCTGCAGGAAACCCATCTCACCACAAAAGATAGGCACATCCTAAAAAAAAAGGTGGTCAAAAATTCTGCAATCTAATGAACCAGGAAAAGGCAGGGTAGCCATTATGCTTCAGACAAAGTGGATTCTACAAACCAAAAAAAAAATCATAAGAGACACAGATGGATACGCATTTTGTCACAGGTACAAATTACCAGGAAGACTTTCACAATACTGAACATATATGCACCCAATATGGCCCCCCACATACATAACACAACCCTACAAGCTCTAAAGCAAAAAATCAACCACAAAATGATAATTCTTGGGATTTCAACACCCCCTCACAAATGGGATAGATCAACAGGTAAAACTACAGAGACACATTGGATTAATCAAACCCTTACTGAAATGGACCTTACAATCTTAATCGAACTTTCATCCAGCACAAAGATACTACACATTTTTCCACAGACACGGAACTTTCTCCAAAATAAAACATATTGGGCAACAAAAGAATCTCACATATACAGGAAAGTTGAAATTCTAGCCTGTATCCTATTACCACCATGGCCTAAAGCTTGAACACTCAACACAACAAACACAGAAAATACACTAACTCCTGGAAATAACACTATGATGCTGAAGGGAATTGGATTCAGGAAGAAATTAAAGGAAATTCAAGATTTCTGAAGAATGATAATGAAAATACAACTTACCAAAATCTTGGGACACATGAAAAACTGTCCTAAGTAGGTAAGTTCATAGCTCTTGATGCCTACATGAAAAAAATCAAAACATCACATTTAAATATCTTAACAATGTAGTTTAAACGCTTTAGAGACACTATACCAATCTTTCTCCCAAGCAGTTGAGAGAGAGATTACCAAAATAAAGGGAAAATATCTAAAATTGAGATAGGAAAACAATACAGAATCAACCAGTCAAAAAGCTGGTTCTTTGAAAAAAATCAGTAAGATTGATATACCCCTAGCTAAATTAACTAAAGGCAAGAGAGAGAAAACCCAAATTAACAAAATTAGAAATGAAAATGAAGTTATCACTACTGATACCCAAGAAATCCAGAGAATTATAACATCATATTTCAAAAACTTGTACTCTGAAATTTGACAACACAAAAGAGATGGATGAATTCCTAAGTAACACTATTTACCTAAATTGAACCAGGAAGTTGTGAATTATTTAAATAGTCCTATAACATATGAAGAAATCAAGGAAGTAATCTTGAATCTTCCCACCAAAAAATGTCCTGGACCAGATGGATTCAGCACAGAGTTCTACGGGACATTTAAGGAGCTAATAACACCAATACTCCTTAAACTGTTCCATCAAATAGCAAAGAAAGGAACATTACCAAATTCCTTCTATAAAGCTAATATTGTCTTAATCCCAAAACCTAATAAAGATTGAAAACTACAGGCCAATCTCTCTAATGAACACAGATGCAAAGATTCTCAACAAAGTCTTAGCAAATTGGATTCAAAAACATATCAAAAAGATCATCCATGGGGATCAAGTAGGCTTTATCCCAGGCACACAAGATTGGTTCAACATACGCAAATCAATAAATATGATTCACCATAAAAACCAGTCCAAAGTTCAAGACCACATGATACTCTCAATAGATGCAGAAAAAGCTTTTGACAAGATCCAACAGCGCTTTATGATCAAAACCCTAGAGAAGGTTGGAATGGAAAGAACCTTTATCAATATAATAAAAGCTGTATACAACAAGCCCACAGCAAGGATTATACTCAATGGGAAAAACTTGAAGCATTCCCGCTTCGATCAGGAACTAGACAAGGCTGTCCACTCTCGCCACTTCTATTCAATATTGTACTTGAAGTCTTAGCTGAAGCCATAAGACAAGAAAGGGACATAAAAGGGATTCAAATCGGCAAGGAAGAAGTCAAGTTATCTCTATTTGCAGATGACATGATCTTATACCTGAGTGATACCAAAAACTCCACCAGGAAGCTCCTAGAACTAATACAGAAGTTCAGCAGGGTGGCAGGATACAAAATAAACATACAAAAATCAGTGGCCTTCCTATATGCTCAGAATGAAAGAAGTGAAAAAGTCCTGAGAGAAACAATCCCATTTACTATAGTCCCTAAAAAGGTGAAATACCTTGGTATAAACCTAACCAAAGAAGTAAGAGACCTTTACAATGAAAACTTTAAAACCCTAAAGAAAGAAATTGCAGAAGACATCAGAAGGTGGAAAGACCTCCCATGTTCCTGGATTGGCAGAATCAACATCGTAAAAATGACCATCCTGTCAAAGGCAATATACAGATTCAATGCTATACCAATTAAAATCCCAAAGGAATTCTTTAAATAAGTTGACCAAACAATCTTAAAATTCATATGGAGGCACAAAAGACCCAGGATAGCAAAAACAATCCTGAGTAACAAAAACACTGCTGGAGGTATCACCATACCAAACCTTAGTTTATACGACAAATCCATAGTTGTAAAAACAGCCTAGTATTGGCTCCAAAATAGACACACAGATCAATGGATAAGGGTTGAAGACCCAGATAGATATAAGCCATTTGATCTTTGACAAAGGGGCCCAAAAAATCCAACGGAAAAAGATCAGCATCTTCAACAAATGGTGCTGGCAAAACTGGATATCCACATGCAGAAGATTAAAACTGGACCCATACTTGTCACCATGTACAAGAATTAATTCCAAATGGATCAAGGACCTCAATATAAGGCCAGAGACTATAAAAACCATAGTTGAAAGGGTAGGGAACCCCCTCAAGCTGATTGGGATAGGCCAACAGTTCCTAAACGGACATCCAATAGCACAGTCACTACAACCAACACTCAACAGATGGGATCTTGTGAAATTAAAGAGCTTCTGTTCAGATAAAGAGATTGTAACTCAAGCACAAAGGCAACCCACAGAATGGGAGAAAATCTTCACTAACCACATATCTGATAGAGCTCTATTACCCAGAGTGCACAAAGAACTTAAAAAACTAAACACCAAGGAAACAAATGGCCCAATTAAAAAATGGGCCTTGAAATTTAAAAGAAACTTTACCAGGGACGAAATTAAAATGTCTAACAAATATCTTTAAAAATGCTCCACATCCTTAGCCATCAGGGAAATGCAAATAAAACTTACCTGAGATAGCATCTCACCCCCGGTCAGGATGGCAAAAATCCACAATACAAACACCACCAAATGCTGGAGAAGTTGCGGAGAGAGGGGAACTCTCCTACGTTGCTGGTGGGAATTCAGGCTCATTCAACCACTCTGGTGAGCCGTCTGGCAATTCTTAAAGAAATTAAAGATTGAAATGCCATATGACCCTGCTATTCCACTTTTGGGAATAACCCCCCATACAGAAAAAATTCACCTCTGTAGCACAAGCACGACCATGTTCATAGCAGCACTGTTTACAATAGCAAAGTCATGGAATCAGCCCAAATGTCCAACAGTTGATGAGTGGATAAGGAAAATGTGGTATATTTATACAATGGAATACTACTCAGCCATCAAAAATGATGAATTAATGCAATTTTCCAGGAAATGGATGGAATTAGAAACAATTATATTGAGTGAAGTATCCCAGACACCAAAAATTAAGCGCTATATGTACTCCCTAATAGGTGGATCCTAGTACCAAACCCACTTAGAGACACTCAAAGACAAATCTCTGTAATACCTACAGTAATTGCAAGGATTATAAACAGGAGAGATGGGGAAGGAAGGCCCCACCAGAAACAAGGAGAGAGGGGACCATGTTACAGCAGAGAAAATAGGCCACCATCAAGGACTGCAAGTTTTTTTTTTTCTTTTTTTTTTTTATTTATTCAACTATGTGCATATGTGTGTGTATGTGCGCGCGCCGCGTGCCTGTGTGTGTGTGCTGTGTATGTGTAGAACCAAGGACGAATTCGCGAACCACCATGGACGCCTCCACCTCCTTCTGCCCCGGGATTCACAGGCTCCGCCCTACCAGGACCAGAAGCGCAGGCCGCCCCCGCTTCTGCCTGGCGTCTATACGTGGGATCTGGGATCCGAACCCGGGACCCTCCGCCTGCAAGGTGGAGGCTTAACCCCTGAGCCACCTCTCCAGCCCAAGGACTGCAAGTTTTTAATCTCTGACCAGGGGGTGACATCCAATACCCATCAGGATGGAGCCAAGGGCATTGCAGGAGCAGCGAAACTAAAAAAAAAAAAAAAAATCAACAAACCATAATTCAGAACTTCAGAGACTCTATATCAACCACTTGGAACTAGGCCAGCCTAATCTCTCCCCATCCTGAAGCTCAGGGAAATTTGCGGAAGAGGGGGTGGTAAGATTGTGAGCACAAGGATGGGAGGAGTCATGATATGCAAGATACTCCACATGAGTTAGGGCCGAAGCAATCATAATGGACTTTGCATGACCTGCTCTATGTCCAACACATTATTGACCCCCACAAAATCTAGCATGGACTAAAGGCACTAGGATCCTTGAAGGCTAAGAACTGACAGTCACAGAAGTGTTCCTAAGCTTAAGGGGAACACAGGAAAGGGTTCTGGGAAATGCCCCTGGGTCCTTGCACATCATCGGACAGGAGGACCCAGAGGAGAGTTTGGCATGCACAGTAAAGGGTGCTCCGGGGATTGGTGGGGGAGCCACTGGAGGGAGCCACTGGGGGATGGGGAGGGAAGGGGAGGGGAGGGGGGAGCAGGGGGGGGAGGGGGAGGGGGAGGGAGGGAGGGGACCGGGGTACCTGTTAATTTTGTATGAGCAGAAATAATAATAATAAAAAAGTGCCTGACTCAGCCTGATGGTCCAAGTTCAACCACAGAATCAGGATAAAAGTGGAAGGAGAGGACTGATACGTGTGCTTTGTGCACCTTTCCCTGCCACTTCATACACAGTGAGTAATAAAGAAAATTAAAAATTAAAGAAAAAAGTGAACATATTTGCCTTACTCTGTGTTATATGGAGAGGGTGAGACCAAAGCACTCTAACTATAGACAATGCTGCAGTGGAAAGAGTAGACCAGAATGTTCTCAGTATACTCAGTGCTGATGTGGAGACAGTAGAGCAGACACGCTTATTGCGGTTCATTCTTCCCTCTTTCCAGCAGCTGCAATAAGTCTTTCTAACTTCAAGAGCAGCTTCCCAGGGAATTTTTAGTAAGATGGCCCATAGAATCATATAGCAACAGGGTTATTTTGCCATTATTATTATTATTATTATTATTGTTATTAATTGTCTACTCAACTTCAAATAAGAAATAGATCCAGAGGGATTTTTCAAATAGAATGTCTAATGCTTCAGTACCAGAGGAATTGCTTTTTTTTTAAATTTTACGTGTGTGTGTGTGTGTGTGTGTGTGTGTGTGTGTGTATGTGTCAGAGCGCACTGTATGTACCTGTGGAGTACCAAGAGTGACTTTGGGAATCATGCTGGATTACTTCTACCTCCTTTCTGCTTCACTCTTGGGCTTCCCAGGCTCCACCTACCAGGGCCGGCTCCACCACCGGGCTGCTACTTTCACCTGGCATTTTTTTTACATGGGACCTGAGATTCGAACTCAGGACTTTCTGCTTGAGAGGCAGAGTCTTAACCGTTGAGTCATCTCTCTAGTTCTACTTTTGTATTTTTGTATCTATTATATCAGTATCTCTCCTAAAAATATTCATTTGTTTGTTTATTTATTTGAAAGAGAGAGAAAGGAGAGAAAACATGAAAGAGCTCAGGGATATGGACATGCATATAGAGAGATCAGAGGACAGCTTTCAGAAGTCAGTCTCTTCTGCCATATGGTCTTTAGAGATTGAACTTAGATCACCAGGTTTGCATGCAGGCTCCTTTACTTGCTGAGCCATCTCGTTGGGCCCTATTATCAATTTCTTGACTTGTCAACTTGAAACATTGCCCGTTAACTTCCTACTACCCATGGGGAGAGATTCACCTCAGTTCCCAGTACCCATATGCCTGCCCTCCTTCCTTCTGACATGGTTTTGACACCATATTTGATTTGTCAGCCAGCCACCTTCTAAATGCCAGCACAACTTCCATTTCTTGTTCCCTCCAACTCTGTCTCTTGAGCCTTTATTTTGAAAGTCAGTGGTTAGGAAATCGAGTGTGTTCCTTTCCACAGCAACCCTCCAGGCATTTGTTCCTGAGAAGACAATTGTGTTTTGTTGTCGTTGCAAAGAATCCACGGTGAGTCTGTAGTGTGGTTTGAGGAGTTGAAAAGCAACACACCGTCCAGCGTCGTGGTGTCTGAGGAGTCAGGCTCACCGCAGGGCCCAGAAGCTCTGACATGGTTCCTCCTGCTGTTTAGATCGGAGCCTCAGCTGCCGTGCCCTTCCAACGAGACGGTCACACCGCAGTGAGCCTCAGTACACAGGGCTTTCCCCTCATTTTCTCTTTCTCTTGTGTTTCTTTCTTCATCTCCCCTTTTCTACTCACCCTTTGCTTTCCCTCTGACTGTCTTTTGTTCTCATCCTGTTTTGGCCTCGGCTCCTCCACCTTCCCCTCTGCTTGCTTCACCCAGATGGGACCCCCATGTGGAGTCAGGGTGGCTGCAGTGAGATTTTGCCTCCATTTTCTCTGTGTCAGTTCTCTTCTTCCGTGGTCGTCTTCTAGAAATTGCTGTGGACTTAATTTATTTTTGCTTAGCGTGTGTGTGGTGTACAGTGAGAGAAGGCAGATGCATGCTGCGGTGCATCTGTGGAGGTCAGAGGACGAATCCATGGAATCAGTTTTCTCTTTCCATCTTTTTATGGATTCTGGGGTTCAAACCCTTTCAGACATGCACAAGTGCTTTTACCTTCTTAGCTGGATTCATACATTTAAAAAAGTCTTTGGGACTGGGTAAATAACTCAACTGTAAAGTGCTTACTGCACAAATCTGAGAACCTGAGTTCAATCCCAACAGCCTACATTAAAAACAAACAAACAAACCAGGGCTGGAGAGATGGCTCAGGGGTTAAACCTTTGCCTCACAAGCGGAAGGTCCTGAGGTCGGATCCCAGATCCTACATAAAAACACCAACCAGAACTGGCAGCAGCCTGCCCGTACTTCTAGCCTTGGAAGGTGGAACCTGGGAAACTCCCGAGCAAAGTAAAGAGGGAGGTAGCTTAATCCAGGGTAATTCCTGAAGTCACCCTTGGGTCTTCACAGATGCGTGTGCACCCACACACACACATACGCACACACACACACAATCACACACAAAAAGCCCAAAACAAAAAAACGTGCTTGGAAATTGCAGTGGGGAGGTAGAGACAGTGTGGCTAGTGTTAACCCAGGCTGTTTTTTTCTGAGCATGCTAGATAGAACAATATATTCTCCTTGGCTCAGGAAGAGAAGCCATGGCCTCTGAAGGGATTGTTGCCAAGACTTTTCTTACCCAATGCGATGGTTTTGTTCATTTATTTTGAAGCAAGTGTTGATATGTGTTTCAGGCTGTCCCTGGGCCTACAATTCTCCTGCGTGGGTCTCTCAGTACTGAAACGCACCACCATGCCCAGGTTTGTGGTGATGATTTTTTTTATGTGGATTACTTAGGAAGGGTAATATCACCAACACCCAGGCTTAAAAGTTATTTTAAAATACTGCAGGACTGGTGAGATGGTTCATCAGGGAAAATTGCCTGCATGCACACTCAGCAGGCTGCGATAGCTCTCCAGAGCCCACACGGTAGACAGAGAACTGATTTCCGAAATGTGTCTCTGACCCCCACATGTGCGGTGGCACATGCATGCCTGCTCTTTCTGATCCCTCAATTATTTGTTACAGGCGTGGGAGGGACAGAGAGTCATGGCACACATACAGAGGTCAGAGGACACTTTCAGAAATCTATTCTCTGCTTCCACCAGGAGGATTCTGGGAATCAAATTCAGGTCACCAGGTTTACATGCAGGCATCTTTACTTTCTGAGCTCTAAATGAAATACTTTTCAAAAGACATATTGCAAAAGCAAATACAAACTGAAGCTCAATTTCCACAATTGTAGCGTTGTCCTCCCAAGTCACATATTTGAACATGTCCTGGGGACAATCTCAGGGGAAACGCCTGTGCCAAGAACCTGTCCTATCCGGCCTCTGGCTCCGTCCTGTCTAGGGACAAGAACACACACATGTGGCATCAGGCAAGAGACTTCAGCCTGTGGCAAATACTTACTTCCCTTTTATATAGCATAACTTTTCCAACAGATGGAAGTTCTCACACTGTAATGCTGTTAATTCTCTATGCTACTTGAAAGACACAAGGTTAAGTAGGTTATGGATTAAAGGGAGTACCTGAGAAAGGCTTTTTTTTTTTTTCTTGTTTCACTTTAGTCATTTAAAAGGAAGATAATACTTCGGAAGATCGGATGGAATTTCCTAGCAGAAGCCACAGGATCAGGTTGCAATGTAATTGAGTGCCAGGGAAGACAAAGGAGACGTGTTTAAATAGGTGCACATTCAGTCCAACTCTTAAAAGGCTTTCTCTCAGGGACAGTAAAGCCAAGACTTTCTTCAGGCTCACTGCAACGCTTCGCCCACCAAGATTTTCCCCCCTTTCCTTGAATGCCATGGAGAAAAGAATGTTCTAAACAAGAAGTGATATGTACATGCAGGATGAAAAACTTATCAGGGAACCGATTGTAATATGTGTGAGAAAAACAGACCACACCGCTTCTGTGTGTCATCTGTGTTTACGTCTAGATGGTTCCCCCTCTATCCAAGCACATCTTAAGCCTCTGGAAAGCTGCCTCTTCATCCCTCTTTCAGGCTGTCTTTCAAAGCAATTCTGTAATTGGCATTTTTACAGTTTATAACATTGAGAAGGGCAGTTGTGTGACACATTAATTATTTCATATAATATAGACCTGTCATGTCTTCTAAACAAACATCTGGATCATAGCCAGACTAAGAAACTGGTTAAATGGTTCCAAAGGGTGCTTTTCTAAACATTAGAAGTTATGACTGTTTGCTTTCGTTTCCTGCTATTTTAATGACCACATTCTTTCTTTTATTCAGTACACAAATTTCCCCTCTCCCCTCTCTGAAATCTCTGGCCCGCTGGAATTCATGCAGCTCCGAAAGCCAGGCTGGATTTGTAAGAGGCCTAACCCATAATCTCCATGATTTATGGACTTCCATCCCAGACACTGTGTTACTTTGGGCAATATTTGCTGGGTTCCCTTCTCCCCGAAACACCTCATAGGGATGTGTAGAAAACAAAACCAGTAGTCACCCAGAGCTTGGAGAACCTCTCACATCAAAATTGGTAGGTTTTATGACTGTCCTTCTCCTGAGAACAGTGTGCTTTCTGAAACAAAGAGGCTAAAGCCAAGGAATAAAAATAAGTAGTAATACAAAGACGATGAAAGCGATTGTGACCAGAGAACAAAGAAGGGAAATAAAAAAGGTAATCAAGGGTGGTGTTCAGTGGATCCCATGGTCTCTTATTTTTAGCCCTTTGTGGCTTTAATTTATTTCCCATCATTTTCTGGATTTAATGTAAGACGTTTAAGCGCCTGCAGAGTCATCCTGGCTGGAAGGTGTGCTTGGACAGAGCAGGTGCATACAGTCTTTTTTGCTAGTCCATAGCCCAAAACAGCTGGACCAAGAATTCTTTTACTCTGTGGTGTTTGTAGCCAAGTGATGAACTCAAATTAGCTTCATCAAAAATGGGAAATTTGTTTGAGTCACACACTGACATATCTCACAGGACCGGAAGATGAGAAAGTTGCTGAGGGTCCCTCCGGCAGAAGCAGAATACAGTGAGCAGTGGGGGTCTCTTTGCTGAACTCTCTCTCTCTGCTTCCCAGCCTCTGTCTGCACATCTCTTTTCTATTCACCTCTGTCCGCGGATGAGCCTTGTCTGCCCCTGTCCATCTGCATTCCTCTCCCAGTGACTTGGAAGTCTGGCTAACACGACGACCTCCCACCTCTTACCCAATTAGTTAAAGTCCTTGAAAGAGGCAGAGATCACACGACAAACACATGATTCTAGGACCCCACATGTAGAGCAGTTCTCATAGGAAGAGGATTCTTGCATTTCTGTTCTTTTTTTTTTTTTTTTTTTTTTTCCGGTGCTGGGGACTGAACCCAGACCTTGCGCTTGCAAGGCAAGCACTCTACCACTGAGCTAAATCCCCAACCTCGCATTTCTGTTCTTTTGTTTCAGCCTGAGAGGCTGAGGAGAGGGAAGAGGAGAAAGTGCTGTTTGCTTGCTAAAATCTATTTACAGGCATTTATGGAACAAAATAAACAAAAGTTTTGGAAAGGAAAAGCAGAGGACAACAGACATGGATGAAAAAAATCTGATTTCCTTCACATGGTCACTGTATCCATATGCAACTATATGCACCCTCAGCTCACTGGATTTCAGACAAGTGTACACTAAATCATCTAAGTCTTTCTTCCTGCTTCTTGACACAAGAATGCTTTGCCTTAGGAGGCGATGAAGAAGTCCTGGGGACAGCGACACTCTTCCTCATCTTCATCATGAGGAATATCTTCTCACACACAACAGAATGGCTAAAATGAAAAGTTCCGAGAGTTCTGAGTGTGAGAATGTGGAGAAGCTGATATTTACAGTACAAAAAATACCAGTTCAAAAACCTGGCTAAATAAGCAACTGCCACGTGATCTAGTCATGTCACTCCTAGGTCTATTCTGAGGAAAAGGTGAGTTCACAAAAAAATGAACTTGAATATTTACAGAAACCTTATTCTTTATTCTTAATAATTGTATGAAGAATATAGCACTATAAGAACTCACTTGTTGATAGTACAGTGGACATTTTATAGCTTTTCTGTCCAAATACAAGTGTATATATATATATATATACACACACATACACATATATATACATACATATACACACACATATATATACATATATATGTATATATATAAAATGGGATGCTACACACTAATAACAGAATGAACTAGTGCCCCATGTAACAAAACTGGCAAGGGTCGTAGACACAGTATTGAATGAAAGAAACTTAAACTGAAAGAGTATATGCCAGAAGTTGATTCTATTGATGTGAAGCTTAGTAATTGACAAAATAATTCTGCAAAGATATGATAGACATCAGATTAATGTCACATTTGAGACTTTGTTGACTAGCAGGGTACAGAAAGAGCCTCATGAGGTAATAAATATGTTCTATGTATTGACCTCGGTGGTTGATACACAGGTATGGACAATGTAAATTTTAACCAAGCTGTACACTTGAGAAAATGCATTTTTTGACTGTGTGTGAATTATAATTAATACAAATTGAAAAAAAAAACACAACCACCCATTTAGTCTTTTTACACAGAAGGACCTTGGCAGGATTTCTCCTGGCTGCAGTACCCTTTGTCCTTTCTCAGCATTCCTCAAATGTGCTGACCTGAAGCCGTGCCTTGCTTCTTTCCTGACATCGTTTCCAAATGTTATGATTTGATAAAGGCATGTGGGTAAATGATAGTGGGGCTCCTGTCAGATTGTCTGAAGGGGGATAGACTAGGCGTGGAGTGGTGGTAGCTTGGTTCTTGGCAGCATGGGGTGCAGATGGTGGGGGAGATAAGGGTGTAGCACACTTCGCACAGGTTCCACTTCCCGCCTGGGGGACAGAATTCATAGACAGAAAAGCAGATTTCCATGGCCTGTCAGTTAACTTAGAGCCTGTCCAGGCTAGAAACATTGGCACTCTTTACTTTTCCCCTGCTTTCCGACAAAAGAATGTCTTGTGCAAGGAGGGAATCAGGAATCTTGGAGGCCGGTGGGCTCTTCCTCACCCTCAGTGCCTTTCTCTGAGGAGATAAGGTCCTTTGTGTGCAAAAGCCCACCGAGAGGTGTGGCTTCTGTGCTGGGGTCTTCTTCAGCACCATGTCCTGTTCTGGACAGATAATGAGTTTCCAGGCCCTGGCAAACACTTAGCCTTTCTTTGTGCAACTCGGGATGGTCCCTTTTCATTAATCCCCAGAGCCACTGGATCCTGTTTCTCAGCACAGGTTAAATGACTAAGCTTCTTGGGCCCCTCTATCTAAGCCCCATGAGAACGAGAATGAACTACTTTCAGAGGGATTTGCCTTGGCTCCATACTATCTTCCTTATAGGAGCTGACAAGGTGCGGGGTCACCGCCGGGCAGCATATCCTCCTAGCTTCTGAAATGTAGCAGCACATGGCGGGACTGAGCAGAAGCCTTGTCAGACCTCCCTGGGAGAAATGTGAAGGTTTTCTCCTCTGTGTTTCTGCTCCTTGGTTTCACCATATCCTCTCTTCATGTCTTTGTCTCGTCCTTCACTCCTTCCCTGCTCTCTTACTGCACACCACTGATTATTCTGCACCACGGCTTAGCTCGCTGCCATCTTTCCCCTTTGTAGGAGGACAGCAGACCACTGCACTTGTCTCATTTCCCTCCCTTTAAGGGGGCTCCACTTCATGAAGTTTCCTTACAACATTTTCCTGCATATATCCTATTCTATTGTACTTTGCTCATATTCCCCTGGGTCCCTGCTCCCTGCTGCTTTCCTCTCCCAGAAAGTCCCCCTTTTGTTTTCATGTCATATACATATGGAAAAAACACAGATAAAGCGTAAATATACATACAAATGTATATATAAAGAGAGAAATCCAAATACTTATATTGGGAGTTCTTGATCATTGGATCTGTGCCTTAGGCTTAAAAAATCAAAAACATAGTTGACTTCAAACAATTATAAAACTATGAAGAACTCCTCCCATGTGCCTTTTCCCCAACTTCCATGATCATTACCTACTCTGTTTCACCTATCTGCCACGGGTATCTTTTTTCACTTCAGCATTTTAAAACGAATCCCAGGACCATTTCTCTGCACTCACTGTGTTTCAGTGTTGTTGCTGACTTACAACATTCACAAAGAAATACAAAGACTAAAGATAAAGAAAAGCATTCCACAATACTCACGAAAATGTCCAGTTTTTATTGGTAAATTTGTTTGGAAACGTGACAAGCCATGTTTCAAGTGTGCTCTATTATTCTATAGTCTCAAGAACAGGGATTCATAAGGCAGAGGCCTACATTTTTTTTCAACAAGCATTTACTCTTCATGTTCCCAGATATATCCATTTACCATGGTGTTCCTACCCTTCCTGAGACCTGTGGGCTGGAACCAAAACATGACACTTGAAATATTAAGCGAGAGGGAAGATAGATGGTCATCGTGTTTTGTGTCCTGTGGTTTGCAACCTGTAGGGCAGCTTACTTAGAAGTCTAAAATATCTCTGTTCTTAAAGTGTCTTGCTTGCCTGGTGCCAGACAGTTATTTGCTGCTGAGCACGTTCAAACAATCTGCAGACAATGGAGGGTGCCATGCATCAGTGGGTCAGAACCAAAGAGGAGCAACGGCAGCTTTTCTTCAGGGCTGCTCCTTTCCTAAGTTATGCTGTGCTCCATTTCCAATTGAGGTCACCTGTTAAGTAGGTCTGGGGGTCCCAGGATGGAAGCCTTGATTAGCTTAGATTCCACTGAGTTTTGTGACAGCAGTCAGAGAAGGCTCAATGCTTTCTACTGTAAAAACATTTCATTCGGTATGAAGTCTTAACTCTTGCTGGGAACTGGTTACTGGAAGCTGGAATGTGGGTTGTACAGCTTGCCTTGCATTTCAGCTCTTACACTGAGGAAAGGGATAGTACAGATTAGCCCATCTCCACTGTAAACCTTAGGGTAATTATGGAGGGTTGAGGGTTCAGCTTGGAATCTCCCAATGACAGATCACAATATTTCCATATGTGAGGGACTAAAAGATGGTGTTCTGAGGGTTTGTCTCAAAATTTCCTGGGCTGGGGAAAGAGCTCAAAGGTAGAAAGTTTTGCTTAGCATAAGAAGACAAGGCCTTGGATTTGATTCAGCACGGAAAAACAATCAATTTTGCCTAGTATGCTATATGGAAAATAGAAACTGTTGACTGTTCAATCAATAAATAAGGACATTGACAGACTATGGGGACTGAAAGGTTCTGACGCTGCCTTGTGTCTGTGACCGGGTAGAATCCAGTGGCCTTTCCCTAGCACCCTGGTCTTTTGCTCCTATTGTTGGTTGTTTTCTTGAGAAAAGGTCTTGCTATATAACTCAGATGACTTCTAACTTACCACACTCCTGTCTCAGGCTCCCAGGTGCTGGGTTACAGGCATACATCACTACAAACAGCCCCCGCCCCTCCATCTTTATAACAAACTTCCTCTTGGCTTATTCTGAGAAGATTTAGGTACTTTGCCTATGGATGAACCCATATGGACAGCATCATCAGCAATATATTTATACTTTTCCAACCTCTGCTTTACCTGAAGCAGCCCAGTGTACCCAGCGGTCCAGCTTCCAGGTAGTAAATTGTAGGCTGAGCATGGGTGTAATTGATGATACTGATTCAAGATCATACAGTGCTCACAAGTTGTATTTTCTTTGGGCAGAGGCCTGGAAGCTAACAAAAGAGTCTACTTTTTGGTGTGTGTGTGTGTGTGTGTGTGTGTGTGTGTGTACGTGCGCATGTGTGTGTGTGTGAGAGGGAGAGAGAGACAGAGACAGAGACAGAGAGACAGAGAGAGATGCGTGTGGTGTGTGATGCGTATGTGTGCATATACTCGGGTGTGCTTGTCTGTGTGAGCATGTGTCTTATGGAACCTAGAATTCAACACTTCAGCCACACTGGCTGGTCAGAGAACCCTGGGAATATACCTGTCTCTGCTCCTCATTCCAGAGCTAGACCTACAGGCACACACCACCAAGCCTGGCTTTGATATGGGTGTGTGTGGAGATCCAAACTCAGGTGCTCATGTTTATGTGGCACTCCCCACTGAGCCATCCCCTCATTCCCAAAGCAGGCTCTTTTGGTGACCTTTTCTGTAGACTCTCTGACATGAAGACCCCCCCATCCCAAAGCAGGGGTTTTTAACTTGAGGACAGATATCAGCAGGAACTGTGGATCTCCAGCAATCACATGCACACTTTATTGGATAAACAGTTGTTGAGAGGGAAAGGTTCTGCCAGTTTTTTTTTTTTTTTGAATGATTGCGTTCCCAGAAAGGATTTTTAAAATCTATTCTTTATTGTCAGTGTTTCTGGGTGGATTTTTGGAAAACCCAAGTCTTGCTTTCTCAGTCTTTGTTACTCAACTGTCATTTCCCATTGACCCTGGCAGTTCAAGCCTTCTGCCTCAAAAACCAGCCATTTATCTAGCTCTCTATGGGTGACAGGAATTCTAAAAGAACCTTGTGGTTAACATGTCAAAAAAAGCCACATATTAGCCCTGAGAATAAGTTTTTCTCCCAAAGACTTGTCAAAATCTTCTAAGGCCGCTGCGGGCTTTCAGTCACTCTGCATGAATACAACAGTCACAGAACATCTACTTAGCACAGGTGAACCATGGTTCACTTCATCCCTCTCATGTTCTGTTGCTTATTAAACACCTTTTGGTATTTTTAGCAGTGGGGTCAGGGAGACTTACTTCAGCTGTCATTTTCTGTAAATGTTGAATTCTTTTACCAGTTACAGACATGGTGAGCATGCCAGCCGTGAACCTGACCTACTTGGACAGACGATCTTCAATAATGTCCACCTCCAGGGTATTAAACAGTGGATATGTAAGTATTATTAGGAATGACAGGCTCTTAATTCTAGAAGAGGCCTTTCATTGCAAACGCTAAAGCACTGGCATAAGCTTGGTGCTATCACCAAGTTGGGGTGCTGGTCTTTATGTATTACAAAGCCTAGTTTTCAGATTTCCAGTTCTGCCTTGATGCAGGTTGTTGGTTTTTTTTCCCTTTCTTTCAATTTTCTGCTTCATAAAAAAAGGACACTTGATCACCATCCCTTAGAATATCTCTCTGAAAAGCAACTTCAGAAGCCGTAGGAGAAGACCTCTCCAGCAAGGTCTCTACAACCTCACTTCACAGATGTCTAGCGAGCTGCACAATCGATCGGTTTAGGCTACTGCAGCAGGAATTCATTGTTAATGAACTAGCATGGGCTGTCAGAAGGCTTCATAGAGAGTAAGTATAAAGGTCATTTTTTTTTTGGAATTGTAGTCTAAATTATTTATGGGTGTGTGTGCTACGGTAGCGAGATGCTGGAAAAAGTCTAATGACACGGTCCTCTGGGAGAAAAGATATGGGATCCAAATGTACAAAAACTTATGGCAAATTTTACTGATGCAAAGACATGCAGCTTATAAACAGCTTTAAATAATTACATGAGGCTGTTGGCGAGACAGCTTAGTGGCTAAGGTGCCCACTCACAGACCTGGTGAACTAAGTTCAATCCCTGGTAGCCCACATGGTGCATGTATGCCCCCTCTCTCAAATAAATACATACATAAATAAATAAATAAACAAATAAATAACAATTACATGATATTTGACATTCATTACAAATTTCATATAATCAATTAAGTCTCAAGGAAGGCTTTCATTAATTTGTATCAAACTTTAAAACATTCATAGTCAACCTATAAGTTGCAAATCAACTCTAATTTAGCAATTCAGACTATGAAGAAATGTTCAGCTTCTCTTTGATTCTGCAAAGAAGTCTCTCTGGGTTTGTGAAGGATGATGTGCATTTACACCTGAAGGTTAGCTGATATTTTCCATTCACATTGACAAATTGGACAAGAGTGAAATGATGAAGGCACATTGCAATCTAATAAGTAACTGACATAAGTAAATCTTTGTGGAGTGAGACACAATTTTCGAATACTGTAGCAGAAAAACATTTTGCATTCAGCTTTAGAGACCTTGATCTGTGCCATTAACATTTTCTCTATAGCTTTTTATACCTTATTTTAAAAATAACAGTTTGTTAGTACATATTAGTTGAATAAAATAATTCTGCACTGCTTCCATGAGCAGCATAGAAGAAGACAATGTATTGATCCTGAGTTACAGCATTTGCCAGTCTTGGTGGTGTGTAAATATTCCCACGGTGACTACTTCAAGCTGTCACAGTGACGTCACAGTACCTAAGTTAGGAAGAAAAGTAAGTAGCACATCATTATCTGCTCTTCCAGAGATGACAAGAAATATGGCAATAGAATTAGGAAGCAATGAACACTGAAGATTATTACTTTTCAAAATTTTTATTAAAGTTACTTATCGTGTGTGTGTGTGTGTGTGTGTGTGTGTGTGTGTGTGTGTGTGTGTATGCAGTCAGAGGACAACCTATAGGAATCCTCTGCTTCTACCATATGAGGATCCAGGGATCAGGCTGAGTGCAGGTGCCTTTACTTACTTTGCTTACTTTTGTTTTTAATGGAACTTATCCAATTGGAATTACTTAATAACTGGATCACAAAACTTACAAAAATGTATCAGTCTGCTACAAGGAACTTGAGTATCTAATTTCATTTCCTTTGGTTATATAGATGGATGCTGTGTCAGATGTTAGCTAGGTCGGATGTTAGCTAGGTCGGATGGTAGCTAGGTCGGATGGTAGCTAGGTCAGATGGCAGCTAGGTCAGATGGTAGCTAGGTCAGATGGTAGCTCTGTTTTTTATTTTTAGAAGACTCATCACATTGTTTTTCATAATGGCTGCACCACTTTGCATTCCCACCAGCAGTGAGGAGGGTGGCCTTCTCTCCACACTCCTGTCAACGCTTGTTATCTCTTGGCTTTTTGCCGATAACTATTCTAGCAGGTGTGAGGCAATATCTCAACGGTAGCTTTGATTTACATTTTCCTGATGATCTCACATCCACGCAGAAGCTTCTGTAAAAGTTTCCATAAATAGAAACAAGCATAGCCATGGTTACCAGGGGAAGGAAGGGAAAGGAAGACAGGAGAAATAGGTCAAAATGTACAAATTTTCAGTTGGTTGGATGAGAAAGCCTAGAGATGCAATGTATTCTGTGGTGGCTATGTTAATAATACTGTGCACTATACTAAAAACTTACTAATTTGGGGGTACTTTTAACACACCCATGCACACAAAGGTAACCAAGAATGGGGATGGACACATAAATTTGTTTGACCATAGTAATCATTTTATTATATTTATGTATACGAAATCACTGTGTCGTGTAACTCAAATAGACATAGTGAAAATCAACAGCAACCTCAATGCTTCACTAGCTCCCTTTTGCACACAGGGTAAACACAAGCTCCTCACTGCGGTCTGCCCACCTCTCTGACTGTCCTTCATCACTCCAGCCATGTCGACATGTCTGTTCTTCAAGCACGCACACTTGAACCTGGCTCCAGGCTTCTCCTTGCCCTTCCTGCTGCCTGGATCCCGCCTTCCCCTTCCCGCTTTCTTCACAGAGTGGCTCATCTTTGCCAATCATAGCTCAGTAACATGTTACCTTCTCAGAGTTCTTCTTCCCTTCTAAAGCGTGAGCCCCTGAGGTCATTAGTGTGCTGGTGTTTATTTATGTATAATTTACTATTCAGTGCTAGAACAGAAATCCATGAGAATGAGAACATTGTTTTACTCGCCCCTCTCCTCTCCTCAGCATGGAGGATAAACACTGTCAGGCAGAAGAGACTGAAGAAAGGCTTGTTAAATAGTGGCTCTTGTGACCTCCGAACAATCTTTCTCTGTCATAGCTATGATAAAAACAAAGTCATGGGGTAGATAAGTTGCTCAAAGTGAAGTAGGGTTTGGGGCAGTACTCAGGGCCGGACTGCTTGTCTAGCACATAACAGGCCTCTGGTTCAATTCTCAGAGCTGCCAGAATAAATGCAAATTCCCCAATGACAGAACATAAGATTCGAATCTGCATTGTCTGTTATCAAAGCACTTAATTTTAATGTCATATTGTTAGTCTTTGACTTGCTGTAACACATAAATTGCATGCTTTTCAAAAAAAATTGCAGATAAAAATTTTCCTCTAGTTCCTAAGAAAAATGTTCATGAGCTTTTCATGATTGCCTGCTCTACTGTGGACAAGGCTTTATGTAGCCACTTTTGGTGTCACAGAGGAAACCAACTACTGAGCTTTTTCAATGAGCATAGCTGTGACTATTAAGAAGACATAATTTTTCTAAATGCCACCAACCATAAAGAACACTGCGGGAGGCACAGATCTTCCTTTCTGAAAGAAGGAAACCAAGGGTGGAATTCAGATTAGTAATTGGTTCATCCAAGCTTCCAGCTCATATCTTTCTGCTGATCCCTGTGGGCTACACAGTCTGACTGATCCCCTTTCTCTGCCACAATTCTTTAGTTCACATAAAGAAAAAAAAATTCAAGTTAGTACTCTGGGAGGATTTTGCAGGGGTAAAATCGGCATGATCTCAAATTTCCGATGACTGAGCCAGCCGTAATGAATGGTTGCTACTCCATTTCCATCAAAAACCACTTTGGAAAAAATGGAGCCCTGGGCTTCAAAGGCCCTGCAAACAGGTTCCTTTTAGTCCCTTTAATACTAACTAGAATCCTACTGGAAAAAAATCTCATTGAGATCAAACAGTAGTATGTTCCTAAATTATGGGATTATTTTCTGTGCTTCGAGCGTTTAAAGTATCTGCATGCATTATCTGTGCACAAGTATTTCACGGCATAGCCTACACTCGTTGCCTCTTGTCAAGACACTGATCCTTCTTCAGCTGGCTAAGATTTTCCACTGCTCAGGTTTGCACAGCAACGTTCTTTCCAGTAATTTCTTCCAGCAGAAATTGGTTTCAGACACACATACACAAAACTAGAGAAAGAAGAGCCTGAAATGGGACACACTTGAAAATAAATTCATTTTTGTTAGACATATTTACAACCCACCACAAACATGTTCAAGTTTTCAAATCCTGTTTGAAAATTCCCTGTTCTCATGCTCGACAGTGGCAAGAAGGTCTAGAGGGCAAATCTGTCTTATACTCTTGGCATAGCTCTGCTTGTCTTGAAGGTCAGTTGCTTCTGTGATCCAGGTGCCAACTTCCTCCTTACAGCAAAACTCCCCAGTGACTGGCCCATTCTCCTCCTGGCCCAGCGCTGGGATTGTAACATATTTTGCCCTGTTCTGAGATCTTCAATGGTCCTAGGAAAGGCTACAGTAGAACAGTATTGGATTGGCAGAGAGAAAAAGTCTGGCAATACTGGTCCAGCAAGATGGAGAAGCACGGAAAGAGTCACATGGTGTTAACGGGAATAGCATTTGGTCCATCCCCCTTGGAAATCAATCAGTCGATACTTAGAATAACTGGAGGTGCACATAACCACAGGCCTAGCAATCCTGCCAGGCATAAGTACTTCGTATTTGCCTAAGAAAATACTTAGAAAAATGTTCATTCTAGCATCATTGGCAATTGTAAAAAATGGAAAGATGTCCATCAAAAGTAGGACAGATAAATCATAGCACGTTTAGCAATGGCACAGGTGATAGTGGTTACAGTAAATGCACTAGCACTACATGCTTTCAACACGGACACATCTCTTTAAAAATACAGTGTTAAGGCAGGTGTGGTGGTACACGTCTGTAATCCCGGCACTCACTCTAGAAGGAGGCAGGAAGACCACCGGTTCTAGGCCAATCTGGGTAGCATAGTTGAGACCCTGTTTCAAAAAGCAAAGTAAAACAAAAACACTGAAATTAAAACAATGCCTAAAAGATTTAAAAAAAGAAAGTTATGGAAGGATATGCATAGTATGATATTCTTTATATTAAGTGTAAAAGCATCCAAAACAGCTCCCTCGCCCTTCTTGACTGCCATGGTGTGCTGCTTTCCTCCAACTCTCTGCTCCCATGTGAAGATGCAAAACCTCAGACTCCACAGCAACCAGGTCCATGGGCTGAAGCCTCTCACACAGCAAGCCAGAGTAAATCTTTCCTCCTCTACTAAATACACGTGATCAGAGCAACCACCTGTGTGGTTCACATACATGATGGTATATGTAGAGCTGTACAAAATGAACACCAAATTCAGGCACAGGGTGTTGGCAGGCTAGAGTCTATAGGAGCCTCAAATCTATCTGTAGTTTAGTTTCTGAAACCGAGGTAAAAATTTGAAAAAATGCAACAGAAGCTACCATGGTAGCTTTGAATGATAGAGGGGATCTCTGTTGCTTGGAAGTAGTTTTTATCCAGCAGCCATAAGTGGAAAATCCTCTCAGACACGCACAGTAAGAAGCATTAAGGCATCTGTGTCTTTGGAGGACTTGGAATAACTGGGAGCCAATCCTAAAACCCACTCATTCTGACCCCAGAGCCATTAAAATACACCTCTGTTACAATATCTTACTGATAGCATGTTATATACCAGATTTCCTCTCTAAGACCACTGGCCGATAGCACTTCCTATGATGGCTAAAGGATTCTGCTTGTGTTTCCTAGTGTGGCAGCCACTAGTCAGCATGTGGCTAACTAAACATTTGGAACATGATTGACGTGACTGAAAAATTGAACTTTTAACTGTGTTTTAATTTCAGTGCCTATATGTTGGGCAGCATGGTTACAGAGTATATATGCTCCTTAAGGGCAAGTTCTGTGCCAGGCACGGTGGCACACGGGATGACACCAGCATGCAGGAAGCTGAGGCAGGAGGCTTGCAGTGAATGTAATGCCAGTGTGGACTACACACCAAGCCCCTGTCTCTACAAAAACCCACAAATAAGTAAGGGCCTGGGAACTACATCTTGGTCATTTTTATAGCCCTGGCCTCGTGACCTGGCTTCGTGACACTTTTCACTGTCTGGTGGGAGACTTTGACAAATATCTTCTGGGCTGAGTCTTGTTTTGGAATGAGTCATTGTGGTGCCATGAACTTGCTTTGTGTATCATTCACTGATTTGTTAGACACGGACTACTCACCAGCTCTGTGAGTAGTTCATATCTAACAAATGTGAGGCATGTGAAATAATAAAGCAAGCAAGCAAGCAAGCAAACAAACAAACAAACAAAAACACCAGTCCTTTTCCTTCAGGAATTTGTGGTCTTATCTGGGTAATGATTCTCTTAGAAATAAACTGAGAGGGTGGAAGAAACAGCACATTTGGTAAAGTGCTTGCTGCTCAGCATAAGAGTTCAGGTACCCCGCATTGCACAAAAAGCCAAATTCTGTGTCTCCTGCCTGTGATCCCAATACTGGGGTAACAGCATTGGACAGACCCCTGGATCTTGCTGTCTCACCAGCTTTAGCCAAACTGGTGTGTTCTGGATTCAACAAAAGACCCTGATTCAAAAAATAAACTGTAGAGATGTTTGAGGGCTTGCCTCTCTAAATAAGACATTGATACCACCCTTTCTAAGGATCAGGAAACAGTGTGGAAAAGAGAGCAGGGTACACGCAAAAGCTGGAAGGTAAAGAGAAGGTGGCAAGATGCTGTCTTCTGGGCATGGTACAACCAAGGCAGCCATGCACTCACAGCAGCTGTGGATACCTGCCCTGGGCCCTCACAAGACTGGCCCACTCAGCCATCAGTCACAGATGGAGAGCTGCTTAGGTGGCCCTCCTATGACTGGATTAATGGCTATTGATAGATTCTGGGGAAGGGTCAGTCGTTGGCTTCAGTTGTGTATCCACTGATGAGCCCACCCGGTTCCAACAGGTAACTCCCATGGCCACATGGATGGCCCTGGCTGAGTTCAGTGTGCCCAAGGCAAAGGCAAAACCAAGAAGCAGACATGGATGTGAGGGAAGACAACAGATAAACAGGAGTGCGGGGAAAGAGAAGAGGATGAGGTGTGAGAGTGGTCAGTGCACATTAGGTACATCTGTGAAATTGTCAAAGGACAAATTTAATAAGGAAAAAACTTTCAAAAAATAAGGGGGGGAGAGCAATAGAGGAAGACACTTAATGCCAATCTCTGGCCTCTACATGAACATACGTAAGTACATGCATCTGTGTATACATACACACGCACACACGCACACACACACACACACACACACACAACACACACACATACATGAAGAGTTTAGGGACTCTTGCAGCCCTACTTTCTATGAGCATGCTCATTTGGTTATTAATTTGTTTGGTTATTAGTCATTTTGAGAGTATATTTAAATAGACGATAATTTGATACAATGAAGACATTACACTTGTTGAGTTTGGTTCACTCATTCATTCATTTAGCAAATATTTCCCAAACACCATTTACAGGTGTTTTATTTGGTTTCTATTTACCCAATCAGTAAGAGGGCAATTTTCACCCTTAGATCATGAGGATGGCTGGCCAGACAAGGCTAACACTGGGCAGATGGGACTGATGACACTCTGTTGGTTCTATGCAGTCCCGGTGTGTGTGGGGGGATTTATTGTACACAGCACAGGACCACACAGATGTTGCACTTGGGAACAGAGTAAACAGCCAAGTGCTGTGGAAGAAGGAGGATCTGCAGAATGGAAAGATCCACGGCTCCCAGAGAGGATGCGATTGCTTTGCTGGAATAATTCCATGGGCCAGCAGGGAACTTACTACTAAGGGAAGTAGGAACTGGAAGGAGCTTGCAGACAGGCCCTCCTGATTTCACCAGCTGTCAGGCCAGTGTGCAATACTGTGCTGTAACCTTAGGTTTTATATCACCATAGGTCGGCTACTGTGCTGGCTACCCTCATGGGCAAGATAGGAGCAAGGGATTCTGCACCAATGTGTTTCATGGTTTAATTTTCTGGGGTATGTCTGTGGAATTAGTGGTAACTAATGTATTTCCTCTATCTTTCTAACTCAGTCATGGGTCCCAAGGCCCAGAAATATGGAGGGTAGATAGTGGCTTCTTTTGGCCACCAGAGGGCATTTTTTTGCTTTGTACAGAGGGCCCTGGTCCTCGGGGTTTGCTTACAATTGAATTCCCTGAAGATGGATTCTTAACTCTGTTATGTATCAGAATTGCTTGGGGAAATTTTTAAGCAGAACTTCACTTCCAAAGATTCCATTCAATGGGGCAGGGTTGAACTTGGAGCTCAATAACTTGAGGACCCCACCCCTCCAAGTGATTTGGACGGTTAAATAGAAGACATACATTTTAGTGAAATGGCCTACATTCTGGGCCATCATGGCACAGAAATAAAACCAGGACTCCTCACATGTTCTTGCGCATTGTATATAAGACATCATCCTGAGCAACTCGCTCTTCTTCCCTTCTTCCTCCTTCTTCTTTCTAATTTGCAGCATTGGAGAGTGAATCCAGAACATCACACATACTGGGCAGACAACATACCACTGAGTTGTATTTTCCAATCCAATCATTGCTTTTGAGTGAATCTTAAAAGTGAAATTTGATCATTCTCGGGTTTAGGATTAGGTTTGGTTGATTTCTCCTCCTCCTCCTCCTCCTCCTTCTCTTTGTTTTTCCCCTTTTTCTGCTCTTCCTTCTTTTTGTCTGCGGTCCTGGGAATCCAACTCAGGACCTTAGGCATGCTGGACAAGCACTGTACCACCGAGTTATAACCTTAACTCCTTGATTTCCCCCTCTGAGTTTCTCAGTGTTCTGAAGGCAAGGATAATAATCAATAAGCTGGTAGAAACAAGGGAAAATGAGAAGGGATGAGATCTGCTTTGAAAGCAAGACTTTAGAGAGGAACATCAAAGGCAGCACATTGGAAGCAGTCAGCACCCCCAGTCTACATCGTTGATGTAGACTGGGAGTCTAGTGGTGCCACAGTAAACGCGTTGACAATTCATAGGAGCACAACAGAAATGTATAACACTCCATATATTGTGTTCTTGGGGTGCACAGTGGAACTCCTCTGGTGGCTGATGGCCTGTAGAATGCAGAACTTCTGAAGGACCCCCTACCACAGCTGGCTCATGCTGGCCTCGTCACTGAAAGTCTTAGGAGCACCAGCCTCTGCTTCTGCAGCACTCTTCCCGAGTCCATTGGGGGACTGAATAAGACCGTGTCTGTTAAAGTTATTTATCCATAGTTGTACCTCAAACTAACACATCCCAGACTTGGCCAGATTCAACCTGTGTGTGCACCCAGAATCACTTTGTTATGCATGCTGAATTATAACTATGGCTTCCCAGGAAAGGAATGCAGGCTTCTAAGCTCTCTGGTAGACTTGTGGCTACCAGAATTTGAATACAAAAATCTAGGTCAGATTTGAAGGGAAGTAAGATGGGAAGACTGCGTTTGACATCAGGATTTCTAAAGCCCTGTGCTTAGAAACCAGCTGCTTTGGCTTAGGTTCTAAGTCATCACTTCCAGCCAGTGGGACCCAGTATGAATGCTGTGAGATAATATGTGTCTGAGAGGAGGGACCAAAAGAGATAGAGAATATCATATCTTCCCCTTGTATTTCCTCATTCACCATCCCCATCTCTTTTCCAAATCGGACATAAAATTCTTCTCTTCTGTCCAGAAAACAAATGCTCTCGAGCATTCGCTTCTGCAAGCAGATAACTGAAGCCACCCCACCAACTGCTTCAACCTGCAGACATTTTCTCTGGGGCTGGACACTTCACACAGATGGAGAAGAGCAGGTTTATCCGCTGTCTTCAGACTCACTCAGTTTTGAGCGATAGGAACCAAGGAGCCATGGCAGAGACACTCTCTCACATTCTAATACCGACTCGCTGAGTTTTTAAATGTTCTATGGTGATGATTTTGTTTTGTGTGGTGGTGGTGATGGTGTGGCTTTGGGAGACAGTGTGTCACTATGTGGTTCCCCAGCCTGCCTTGGTTGCACGACCCTCCTGCCTCAGTCCTCCGGAGCTCCGTTCAGGTTTTCTTGACTTCCATGTGCAGGACCTCATCAACGCCCCCCAGCCAAGTGACAAGAGCTGCTCTGACTACTGTTTAGAGGCACAAATGAAATGGGTTCCCCTGAGGATACTAAGCGAGTACACAACTGCTATGCGTTTGGTTGGCTGATTATACAATTACTTGATCATAAAATATTATATGAAAATGGCTGGCTGGAAGATTCCAGGCAAGAGAACCACAGAGTTATTTAAGGACAACAGGCTTCCTTTCAGAGCAGTATGCTGAATTATGAAAGATGAGATCCCTGGAAGACAATGCGAGGTCATCCAGCAAAGGCCAGCGCTCCCCCTTTAGGTAAGCTGACAGTTCATTCCTGCCCTCCAGTGACTTTAAGAACACACAGATGCTGTTCTATTTATTCATTGTCAGAAAGTTTTTTTTAAGCTCCCGGGGCTAAATTATAAATGCCTCCTTCCAAACAAGATGATTAAATAATGAAAGTCAGTGTATCTGGTCCTCGGGCTTGGACAGCAAAGCATGCTGGGACCTGATCCAGACTAAGGACTACAAGAGAGCTCTTTAAAAGATTTTTTTTAAACCAGTTTAAGAGGTTCGTTTAAGAGGCTATTCAAATCAGATGCATTCCTCAGAGTTTGCTTTCATATTACTCACTTGTATCAGTTGATCTACAGAGAACAAGGTTTACCAGATGACTTACACTGGCTTCTCCAGTGCTCAAGATACCCAGCAAAATTGGAAGTGTTCTCCAAGCATAGGGTGTGACAGGGTGTAGACTTAGAAATAATCCTTTCTTGAGTTAACTAGGCAATTAGAAATTCCATATCAGATATGCCAGATGGTGCAAGCGAGAAGAGTAATAACACATTAAAATGATAACAAGTAATCTATTAGAACCTCCCCTCCCTTCATAATTGTCCTCCATTTACAAAACATGATTCTGGGCAAATCGTGCTTTTCAAGGGAGCATGGGAAAGTGTAGGCTTTTCTTGCTTTACAAACCAAACTGTGACTTCAGTAGCTCTGAATAATATGTGCATCTTCCAGGCAGGTGTCTTACACACTGTAGCTCATTCAACTCATGAGCAGCTATGTTAAGTTATGTATATTTACAGGCAGAGAAAGCAAGGCTCACAAAGGTTGAGCGACTTGTTTGAATCATTCAACAGTAAAATGTGGAAAGAGCACCTTACATACAGTCTTGTAAGTCCTTCACTCTCTTGAAAGATGCCATCCTGTGGCATTTTCCCATCACCTTACGCAGGACTGTAAGACCAGAGAAGACTCTGCTTCCTTCCCAATACGAACAGCTGCTGTGCGTGGGTTATCCGGAGCTCAAGGTGGAACCTGGCGTTGATGCCAGACGGCCGATTGTAGCCACACGCTTCACACTGCATGTTCTTCTGTCTCAAAAGGGCCTCTAAAAATGATACCATTTTTTGCTCTTGGTTGGACTTGCAGATGAGCCTGGGGAAGGGGGAGTCATGCTTGCGGAATGAGGAGGGGGCAGCTGTCCTCTAGCCTATGGGTAGCCTGATTTTCTGGTCTGAGGGGAGAAATGTGATTGACCTGACTTGGAAGGTCAATCTCTGGACGTCTCCATGCTCTGAAGGGGTGATCATTAGTGGCCTTCTGATGACAGCGTCACTTCAGGCCACGGGACAGGCGTTCCTGGCTGACCAAGCCACCTCCTGGCATTTTGACCCTTGACCAGACACTAACCCTCAGTGATTTTGGTTTTCCCACTTGAAAATACTAACGATAGCAATCACTAAAAAGCCTTCGAAGCAGTCCAGATTGGTCTCTGCTGCCTAAGTCATCTGCCCAGCTCTTTCTGTTCCATCTTCCCTCCAGGTGGAGGATTCTCCCAAGTGGAGGAGTGTTCTCTGAAGTGGAGTGTCCACCCAAGTGGAGATATATAACTTGCCCACGTTGGGCAAGGAGTACAAGACAGAGATAGAAGCCATTAGCACTATAAATGTTAGGAATTAAAAAAAAACGACTTTTCCAAAACTGTCTTTCTCTCTGAGGAAAAGGCAAGGAAGAATTCCCCCCACCCCCACTGAAGAATCCAATTGCAAGTGAGTATGAATGTCAGTAGCAGATCTTGGGTCTTCCCAGGACCTACACATAACAGAGGTAAATTACCGAGGACTGGACTCTCTGGGGATAGATAGCTCTGCAAAGAGTCATTTGAAGGCATAAAATGATTCAGTTAGTCAACTTTTTAAATTTTTATTGTACTTACTATTAAGCATATATGCTGTGGCAGGTGTGATGGTCAGAGGATAACTTCTCTGGGTCCATTCTCTTCCTCCACCTTTATGTGGATTCCAGAGATCAAACTCAGATTGTCAGACTTGCTTGGCAGGCACCTTCACACGCTCGTCTTGCTGGCCCAGTATTTTTTAAAGTATATGCGTGTATCTATGTGGTAGAAAATTACACAGTCGTTATAAGTAGATATTCACAAAGACTATGAGGTAACATTAAGGTCATTTGCCAGATATGATGTGAAAGGTAAAAGCAAGACCCCTCCCCCCAAAAACTTATTGACTCTGAAACATGACTACTTAAAAGTTATATATCTATACCAAGACAGCCTGGACAGTCATGTAATAAAATGAAAGCAAAATAACTGGAGTGGTTAGAACAGGGAGTGGTTTAAATTTTTTTCAAGAGAACATCTTTAGAGATGAAATTCAGTTGTGGAATATACCTGGCATTCTCAAGGCCCTGAATTCAATCCCCAGCACTATAAGAAAAAAAAGAGTAATTTGATGAATAACACTGGGAAATATTCTTAGGAATACTGAAAAGAAAAAGGGAGAAGTTTTAGCATCCTACAAGCAGCCACAGAAAACTGACAACACGGTCAATGAATTCCCCTTTTGCTACCACTTAGGTTGTAACGGAGCTCAGATTTTACTTGGCGTTTTAGGTATTTTAAGATTTAGCATTTCTGCAAAACTTTGAATATTGTCTTTGGCAAAATCAACACACTGTGTCATTCACCAAATGCCCAAGGGTCTTTGAATTGAACTATGGTGTTTATTTGAGAAGGATTTGACATGATTCTTTTTACAAAGGAACTCTGGTCCTGTAACACATGACAAGACTCTGATGGTTCCAAAGATGGAGACCAGCTTGGGGACCGTCGCTCCTCAGAACTTCTATTTAGGAAGTCAGAACCATGAGCTTCGTAAATGTTTACTAGATGCACGAGTGAGTCATTTCCCCCAGTGTGTGGATGACTTTTAGACTAACCTTTCAGAATCCTTTTAGACTAACCACCACCTTGCAAGGGTTGCTGAATGAGTACTCACAAGCACCTATTAGGCGGAGAACCGATAGTTATGTCATCCCCAGCCCTCAGAAAAAGGCAGAATTTTTTTCTCTTTAAATGTCATTTGGGCTCTAAAATCTAAAGAAAAAATTATAGGAAAAATTCCTGACCTTATAACTACCTTCCTTTTTGACCGACTTTATAAAGGTGTTTTTTTCTTCACATGCACATCTGGAGTCTCATTTTTCCAAGATATCCTGCTCTTTTCACCCTCGAAAAATGAACTTGTTCAAGAACAGTCTGGTGGGGAATCGTTATGATTCAGTTGGTTCAATTTACAGAAAACTGTAAGGCCTCATGAAAACTGAGGCCCAGAAAGTAAAATAACTTACCTAAGGTCACACGGTACTGCTGGAGCTCAAACTCTTGGGCATGTTACACAACTGCTCTATCACTGAGCTGCGCCCCTAGCTTCCAGAACCTTTCTTTTCTTTGGGAATGCAGCCTGTTCTGAGATCTGTCAACTCAGGTTATACATTTACATCAGTAAAGACCTCTCAACTAAATTAGTCAGTGACGTGTGATCGCCACATAAAATATAAAAAGAGGTGGTGAGGCATCTACACAGCTGTGAATAAGGGATTCAGGCAGGGTGTGCAATAGAGAACTGGGAAGTGATTGGTAGGGAATGAGTTGATCTTGAGAGAGACTCCCCATCCCAGGCACCTCTAGAGAATATGGGGTAGTGTCCGGTCCTGGGTTCCTTTGGATAATTGGAGTCAACTGTTCTTTAAATCCTGAAAATAGATCTTTTTAGACAAGAGATTCTTATTCAGAACTTAGAGAATCATGAGACCGTCCATCTGACTTGCCGGACTATGTTATCCCATCTTGGTACAACTGGAAGTTCAATTTACTTCGTGCCATCTCTCAACTCACGAGACACTGTTTTATACCCCATCCTCCCCTCATACAAGCAAAATAGTGTGCATTGATTTTTTTTGGTAAAGAAATACAATCTGGGTATGGTGGGTCAAGCCTTTCATCCCAACATCAGGAGGCAGAGGCAGAAATGTTGATTCAAATTCAGAGTCTACATAGTGATTTCAAGTGGGGGTTCACACCTGTCATCCCAACATTCAGGAGGCAGAGACAGGAAGATTGATGCAAAATTAGAGTCTATATAGTGAGTTCAAGGCTAAATTGACTACATAGCAAGACCAGAAAGAAAGAGAGAGAGAGAGAGAGAGAGAGAGAGAGAGAGAGAGAGAAGAAATAAAAAGAAATATAATTCTACCAGAAAAAAAATCATCATTAGCATATATATTTTTTCCAGCCTTCAGCCACTACTTCGAGTAGGCAAGAGTATGGAATAATAGATATGCAGAGGTTGAGTTATGCATGACTGAGCTCTGGCCAAGGGTGGGACTGTAGTAGTACATCCTCTTTGACTTCCCTTATCCAACAACCTTGACACATCACACCCAGAATAGTTCTGAGAGGCAACTTACACCATGTACATCACCAGCCATATCCATCACTGCTATATTAGGCAGCCTCCAAAACGCTGAGAAAATACTTTTCTATTGTTTAAGCTATCTATTCTAGGGCTGTAGAGATGGCTTAGGGATTTAGACTCTGTCTCACAAGCAGAAGAACCTGAGTTCGGATCCCAGGTCCCATATAAAAACAAATATGGCAATGGCCTGCATTTCTGGTGGGCGGAGCCTGGGAAATCCCAGAGCAAAGCAAAAAGGAGCTAGAAGCGATCTAGGATGATACCTGAAGTCACCCTTGGTCCTCCACAAGGACACACAGTGCCTTCTGACACACACACACGCACACACACACACACACACACACACACACACTCATGTGCGCAAAAAAAAAAAAATTCTATCTATTCTATGCCATTTTCTTATGACAACCCAACCAAACTAAGATTTTGGAACCAAAGAGTATGATGCTTCTGTGTCACAAATATGTAACCATGTGGAAGAGCTTTGGAACTGGATAATCAGTAGAGAGAGGTTGGAGGTTCAAGATCAGAGATCCAGTAGCATTGGGTTCTGGTGAGGGCTGTCTCTGGTTGCAGACGGCTGCTTTCCAAAGCCTTAGATTCACATGGATTTTTCTTGGAGAGAAATCTCTCTCTCCCTCTCTCCCTCTCTCCCTTTCTTTTTCCATCTGTTGATATGGTGCAGTCATCTTGAGGTCCCACCCTCATGATCACATCTAATCAGCTTCTGAAGACCATCTCCATGCCATCATACTAAGAACTGGGGCTTCAACACATGCATTTTAGAAGAACACAAACAAAGTTGGGAAACCATCCACTTGGGGACCAGAGGGCATGGACATGTGATAGGCACCAATTTCTTCCTTCCTTATTTGCTTTCCGTGTTGAAAGCGTGCGCTCATGTAGGCCAGAGGAGTGCTCGAGTCAAGTCGTAGTCCCACAGCCTCTGATTCCTTGCTGCCACTGGCATTTTTCAAACTACTAACACACTGTGAACAGGTACACCGGTCCCCTCCCTCCCTCTACCTCCCCCTGAGCCCCTGCTCCTCCTCTATCCCCCTCTCTCCCTCCCCATCCCCCAGTGCCTTTCCCCCCCAATTCCCGGAGCATCCTTTAATGTGCATGCCAAACTCTCCTCTGGGGTCCTCCTCTCCAATGAGGTGCAAGGACCCAGGGGCATTTCCCAGAACCCTTTCCTGTGTTCCCCTTAAGCTTAGGAACACTACTGTGACTGTCAGTCCCTAGCCTCCAAGGATCCTAGTGCCTTTAGTCCATGCTAGACTTTGTGGGGTCAATAATCACATCACTATTTTTCTAAAATTGTATTTCTAGTCTCTCCATAAGTCTGCAAGACAAATGAAAAATAATTTCTTCGACGAATCGCCTATGCACATTGTTTGCAACCCTCTACCACTAAAAGAAAGACTGCAGGGAACCCTCTTAAATAGCAGTTATATATTCGTGTCCATCTGCTGTTTCTTTAGGAAAAACTCATAGAAGCAGAATTCATGAATAAAAGAATGTAAATATTTTATGTTTTTTGTGACAGGGTCTCATGTAGTCCAGGTTGGTCTCAAATTTGTTGTGTAGCTTAGAATGACCTTGAATGTTGGCTTGTTCTGTCTCCGCTTCTTAAGTCATGAAATTGCAGATATCTACCACCCATGTCTCACTTTTTTTGCATTGTGTGTTTGCATATGCATGTGTCCATGTGTGCATGTTTATGTAGAAGAGGGCTTCGAGTATGTGTGCCTGTGGAGGTCCACGGGTAGCTCAGGAATCACCATGGATTGCTCTACCTCCTTATTTCTCTACTTGGCACTTTCTCAGGCATTGCTTTCCAGGGTCAGAACTGTAGGTTCATGAGCCATCTTCCCAGTATGACTTTTTAGTGTTTTTTATTTTGTTTTGTGATACTGAGAATTAAATGCAGTATGCATGTGCTCTGCCACTAATACACACACACACATATATATGTCTTGCACAGACATATTTCAAAAGCATGATCAACACTGGATCAGCACTTATCTCATCTGGGCCTTGTTAGATTAATCACAAAAAAAACCGAAGGTGAGGGTGCTTAATATAAGTTTAAGGTAGGAAGAAGCAGAAGTTTAAGTAACTGTCAGACATTCCCTATGCTCTCCACCAAGGTGACCTTACTTTGGTCTTAACTTATTTTGGCAACTCACAGCTTCTAGGGCAGGATTTCTAAGTTTCCTTGACGAAGAGTTTTGTTGATAAATCACAGAAAAGGCTCTTTTGAGGAGACGCTATGTCAATGTTCTCACAGTATTTGAGAAACTATTTTCAAATAAAAATATTAAACACCTTCCTTTGCAAAAAGAAACTTCTAGGTCAAGTGCTGAGAGCTCTTCTCATCTTTGATTATAATGATTTGTATTTAAATGAAAGCTTGATATTGTGTCCTTATAGCTAAACCTTAGTGACTTATTTCCAACTAGCCTATGGCTTCCCCTCCCACAGGTTCTTGACCTGGTTTATAGTAAAGGGCATGTATTCCCTACTAAAAAATGGGCTTCAAGTCCAACCAGAAAGCAGTTGGTTACTGCTATAGATTTCATGCCACTATTGCATCAGTGGTCGCCTTTTGCCATTGTGGGGATTATTGTTGCTTACAGTTTTCACAGCAGCGTGAGGCTCTTAATCGATTGCTTTTCTTCCCCAGTAGCTTTCAGAGTACTTTTAAGCTACCCCCCCCCAAGGAGAAAGCCTCCAGACTAGTTCCATCTTGTTTCTTCCAACTCTTTGAACAATTATGTGATTTTTTTTTCAGGAACAGGGTCTTGCTATCAGTTTCTGGAGAACGATCAAAAGCAATATCCAAAGTGCCCGATGAAATTGAGTGGGCTGCACATGCAAAGAGACATGAAAGCAACAGGATAACTATGGGAAGAAGAAGGTTTGCAGCAGGGAAAGGAGGAGGAATTGGGGTGATAAGGATAAAAATGACATAAATTCATTGTATTTATATATGAAACTCTAAAAGAGTAAAAAACAAATTTAAAAGAAAAAAAGAAACACAGTAGATAGCCAACAAGCCAACTTTCTGCATCAAAGGGAGTTTCTCAGAGAAACTTTGCAGTCATTACATTTTTTTAATAAAATTTATTTCTGCTCATACAAACTTAATAGGTACACCCATCCCCTCCCTCCCTCCACCCCTCCCTGGAACCCCTAGCTCCCTCCCCCCTTTTCCCCTTCCTTTTTTCCCCTCCCTCCCTATCTCCCAGTGCCTCCTCCCCCCTATCCCTGGAGCATCCTTTAATGTGTATGTCAAACTTTCTTCTGGGTCCTCTTCTCTGATGAGGTGTAAGGACTCAGTGGCATTTCCTAGAACTCTTTCTTGTGTTCTCCATAAATATAGGAACACTATTGTGGCTGTTAATTCGTAGCCACAATAGGATCCTAGTGCCTTTAGTCCATGTTAGACTTTGAGGAGTCAATAATGTGTTGGTCATTTCACAGGTCATGCAAAGTCCTATTATGATTGCTTCAGACCAACTTGTGTGGAGTATCTTGCATATCATTACTCCTCCCCATCCTTGTGCTCTTACAGTCTCTTCTGCAAATTTCCCTGAGCTTCAGGATGGGGAGAGATTAGGCTGGCCTGGTTCCAGGTGGTTGATATAGAGTCTCTGATGTTCTGAATTATGGTTTGTTGATTTCTTTTTCAGTTTTGCTGCTCCTGCAATGGCCTTCACTCCATCCTGATGGGTATTGGATGTCACCACCTGGACAGAGATAAAAAGCTGTTAAAATAGAGTCTTATTATAAGAGTATATTCAAAGGTAGATGGAATAAAAGTAGGAGACCGCAGTGAGGGGGGGGGTCAGTCTCCCATTTGCACTGCAGTCATTACATTTTTGTTTCTTCATCTCTTTGTTCCAAACACTTAGACTCCTTATCTGCCCTCAGGGACAGTTTCACACTGTAATCTGCTTTCTCTTCTGAAAGGAAATCATTGTGGCTCGCTCATCATGGCTACCTACTTAATGATAATGACTACCTACTAGCAGGAGCCATGTAGGCAAGTGCTTGATAGTCTTTAGTCACTTGCTTTGCAGCAGACCTTCATCACTGCAATCATCGTCTCCATTACACAGGGGAGAAGCTGAGGAGTTAAATAGCTTATGACCCACAGTACAGAGCTGTAAGCACCGCGTGATCCTAGAGCCCACATCTGCCTCTCTTCCTCTTCAGTCAAACGCCCTTGACTTTAAGCTAGTCAGGGTGGCATAGAGGAAATGAAGGCAGAAGCATCACCAGTTCAAGGCTACATGGTGAAACACAGTTACAATGACATCGATAGAAACATTGGTTTTCATTAACAACAAAATTGGCATCTCAGTCACCGTGATGGTTCCTGAGGTATCTCTATACCTCTGTTTACAATCTTATTATTGTGTGTGTGTGTGTGTGTGTGTGTGTGTGTAGGTATCATATGTTCCTATAGCAGCCCAAGGGTGACATTAAGAATCATCCTGGATTACTGTATCTCCTTATTGCTTTGTTTTGGGGTTTCTCAAGTTCTACTTTCCAAAGCCAGAATTACAGGCTACTGCCATTTCTGCCTAGTGTTTTTACCTGGGATCTCGGGGGATCTGAACTTAAGATCCACCGAGCTATCTCCCCAATCCCTTATTGTCTTTTTATTTGTTTGTTTATCCAATTTCATCTATGTTAAACCAGACCATATCCCTGCAGCCCATGTCTAGATATGGTTTGGAGAGGGCTGTCTCCTGTGTTAAGGTCTGTTGGCACTGCCGTGGTTCAGAGTGGCTTAGTCCCTTTCCCTCCTCTCAGCCTGGTTTTCAGACCAACAATGATTACTCTGTATTTTGATTGCAGTTGTACTTCATTTATGACTGTGGCCAGGAGATAGTGCATGAAAGTGATTCCGTAAACATATTTCTACACCCACAAAATTCTCATTACTCACATAGACACAAGAAAGACTGTTTTACGTGGGAGCCTCCGGGAAGTGGGGGACAGAAGATATATTATGTGGCTGGCATGTGGGCATCCTGGTTCTTTGTGAAGCTTCTTGTTGGCTTGCTTGCCCTTCCTCTAAGCACACAACAGAGGCTTTCGTGGGACTGCTGGAACTCAGAAGTAGAGGATTCAGGTGGAGCTGCCATGAGGCAGGGCGACAGTCAGCTGCACAGTACGCCTGACCCAAGGTTGAGCCGCCTACCTAGAGACCTTCGTCGTCCACTGAGCCACACCCTCAGCCCTTTTCTCTTCTTTTCCTTTTCTTTCCTCTTCCCCCTGTTTGGTCATAAACTACCCTCCAAAGGAAGTGATATTGTTTCCATGTCTGCGCCCCTCCCCTAGAGTTTAACAACATTCATTTAATTCTATTTCAATCAATACATCACAAAATACGCTTATACATATATGTTTTGTATAAGTACCTGTTTTTCTTACAAAGACAGGAGCATATCGTATATGCTTTTCTGTGTTGTGCTTTCCTTACCCAGAATTCCTAGTGTTAATTCCCATATGTGAACTTGGAGACCTCCAGGGTAGTTTAGAATGTAAGACCTCAGTTTTCTCAATCATTCCCTTACTGATGGACCTTCACAGTGTTTCCAGACTCCTGCAACCAAGAATATCATTGTGATAAGTATCTTCATATTTATAATCTAATGCACTTTTTATTTTGTTTTTGTAGGCCAGATTCCCAGCAGTGAGATTATAGATCGAAATGCACTCATTCTAATTTAATTATCTCCCTTCCCTCCTGTTGAGGTAGGGCCTCTCTTGCTTCTGATGCTCTGTTGCACATGTACACATACTTTGGGCTAGCTGACTGACAAGCTTCTGGCAGATTCTCCTATCTTGTTCTCTCATTTCATTGTAGGGATGCTGGGATCACAGACGTATGCCACCGTAACTGGCTTTTCATGTGGTTCCAAGAACTGAACTCAGGTCCTCAGGCTTTTATTCACTGAGTCACCTCACCAGCCCTTATTGTTTGTTTTTGATAATTAAGTACATGTGCAGAATGTCTTGCGATCATATGCACCATCACCCTCTCTTCTTTCTCCCTTTCTTACTGGCTCCCTTTCCTTTTTCCCAACTAGTCTCCTACTTACTCCCTATGTTTTGCTTGTTTTTATAGGTCTTGTGCAGGGAGCTACAGCTGCTGTGTATTCCTGCTTGTGATGGCCACCTCACAGCCTTTTCACAGCTCTTCACTCCATCTTCCAGCTCTTACCGTCTTCCTGCCCTTTCTTCCGTTATGTTTCCTGTGCCACGGAAGGTATGATAGAGATGTCTCGTTTAGGATTGAGCATCTGACAGTCACTTACTCCCAGTACTTTGACCACTTATGGCTCTGCATTATCCATCACCCTCAGAAAGAAGCTTCTGTGACTCAGGCTGAGAGCATATAGGGATATAGACATAGATGTTTAAGAGGAAGTTTGGCTACATTAGTGAAGCAGCGTGGGTATATTCTCCTCTAGGGCCTATGGCCTCTCCAGGCACACAGATTTTTGCACAGGTTTGTAGTTCCAGGCATATACCCCCTCACCCCCTGTGAAATGAGCCTCAAATCCAACCCAGAAGTGACTGGTTAACTACAAAACACTCTTGCTACTATTGCATCAGTGGGCACATCTTGCTAGGCAGGTCAGTATTATAGCATGCAGATTCCACCCCTATGAAAGACTGCTGATGGCGCCTGTCTTCCTTCCTCCCCCCTCCCACCTCGGCAGCCTGCATAGTACCCTCCAGGGCTGTGAATACCAACCAACAGGGAGGAAGCTTTCCATCCAGTTCCAGGGTATTTCCTCTGTGTGCACACATTTTCGGTGGTCTCTTTTTTAAAGCGAGATATATTGTTGACACTGTTTTTTCACCATTATTTGAATCAAAGCCTCCTTTCTAGATAGGTAAATTCTACTGCCAACAGTATTTTGCCTACTAATTATGATCATCACTCGTCTTGGGATAGCAGATTTTACTTTCAGATAATCACACCTCTTCCGCTCCTTCTCTCACCTAATCCTTCTGACTCACACTTTGTTCCACTTCCCAGAATCAGCTAGAACTCAGATGTCACCTCCCCGGTGTCAACTTCCTTACCCGCCCTTCTTCATACATATCCTGGTTCTGACAGGTCTCTCTCTCTCTCCCCTGCGCAGACCTGCTTAGCCTAACATCAGCTCTCTGACCTGCATGTTTCCAGAGACAGAACCAGCATCCTGTTCCCTTTGGTAAATCCAGACCAAGCATAGTACCTTACATGTCGCTACACAATATTAAGCTGACAAATGATACTTAGGTATGCTTTATGTAAATTCTTTGTAAACATTTAAATGGGTTACATGGAGCATCTAAGACACAAATCGAGGAGGCCAATCTGACAGCTTGGTGGGTAAAAGCCCTCATCCTTGGGCCTGATGACCTGATTTCAATCCATGGGACTTGTGCGGTAGAGGAAGGAAAGAAGAGAGGCTGTCCTCTACCTCCACGTGTACATTATGGGATCCAAACTTGAAAATGAAACATCATGACAGTTCAATATACCTGAATGAGATGACAGCAATAAATATTTAAATGCTTAATAACTATTTTATAAATAGAAAGAACACCTAATCATTTCTTGATTACCACACAGAAGAAGACAGTCAAGAACCAATAGAAGCTGAAGATGTAGCCCAGTGTTGATAGAGGGTATACAAGGAACACATTCAATCCCCTGAAAAAAAAAAAACTGTGTAATTTTTTTAAGAGAACAAGGAACTTTATTTTCTCTTATGAAAGACCAGTTACAGTTGCCTATTCAGCTTGGCAGGAAAGCCCATACCAGCACCAAGGGCCAAGGGAACTGGCTATACCATATCACGTAACAGCTGAGAGAGGGACAATCCTTAGTTACCATACTAGCATGTTGGGCCCAGTACATCAAAGGATGCCAACTCTCTTAACCAGCTCCCTCCATCTTATTCACCTACCCAGGGCTAGTCCCACCCACCATGGATTGGACCTTCCCCATCAATTAGACAATGTTTTGAGGGTTCACTGTGGACTTAACTACTAATTCTCTACAAATGTGTCAAGAATTGACTTGGTTCATGGTGAATTGAGTGTTCTTCAAGTGCAAGGGACACATCTTTGTTTATAGGCTTGTCATAGTTAGATACGGGTGTCAACTTGATGGTTGAAGGTTCGAGGTCTTGGCACTATGTAATCTTTTAGCTGTTAAATCCTTTTCAAAGGTGGATTATTTTTCTATTTTTATGTGTATGTGGGAATAGTGGTGCATGCATGTTTGCATGTGTGGGGATGCATGTGCACATAGTGTGTATGCCTGTGGAAACCCAGGGTAGATGCGAGGAATGTTCCTCAATCACTCTTCCACTTTGTTCTTTCAGGCAAGGTCTCTCAATTGAACCCAGAGCTCACTGATAAGGTGACCTGGTCAGTCAGCTTGCTTTGAGGATTCCCTACCTCAAAGCTAGAATTACATGCCCACCATGCCCACCCAGCATTTTTGTGAATTCTGATCTGAACTCTGGTCTCCCCAGCTTGGGCACCCACACCTTTGACAATAGAAGAGTGAGGCTTAGGGCACCTATAGTACCTCCTGCTTCCAGGACATACTGCTGTACCACAGCAGTCCTATCTGCTGTCTTCCCGTTGGAGAATATAGTGCTGGGGAAAAGCCCTGTAAGGCATGTGCTGCATGCGACACTTGTATGCTATCGAAGTTCCTTGCTGTCTTAAATTTTCATCTTTCGTGGTCTTCAATGATTATTGAGGAGAGAAGTTTTAAAGACATGAGGTATTTAAAATAAAAGGCTTGGCTTTGTAAAATTCATTCTCAAAAGTTTTTTGCTTCTCTTTACAGAACCCATTAACTTGAAAAGTATTGGGTTTCTGTAATATTTGCGAGAAAGGCAATGGTGAATCCACACTTACCTGGAGGTGACGTTAAATTGGGCTTAAATAAGCATGTGATTCCTGGAAGATAGTAGATGCTTAGTGAATACATGTAGGAAAAAGTCTGATGAATCGTGATAGGCAACACCCTCATAACTTGTCAACTCATGGATTTATGGCTATTTAAAAGATACTCAACACAACATTTTATAAATGACCTTTTAAAAGTAACCCCTAAAAAAGGGCAACTAGTAGAAACCAGTGTTATCAAGGGCCTCCACAAGAAACCTACATTTGAGTTTCACTCTCAGCAATTTAGGGTCCAGTGCAGCTTTCTGGTGACAAGCTAGTGGCAGTATATTTTTGAGAACAGGTGTGATATTTTCTTATCATTTTGTTGCCAATTATAAACAAAATCTTAACGAAGTAAATCTAAGAGTAGAGTTTTTCCTATACTTTGACTCTGATTGTGTATATATGTGACTGGGCAAATGATAACCAGACTAAAGAAAGTGTGAAGTCTGGTATGAGCAGGAATTCTAAAAGCCACAAAGTGATTCAAGTCTTGGGCAACACTCAGGCCACTTGGCAGGTAAAGTGGAGACTAAAATTTACTTAAAGAACTGGTTCAACTATGTATCAATTCTTCAGCAATAAACTAAAATATGAAGTATTGCACAATCTTTCCTTTAGCAAACATTTCACTGGTCTACCATCTGGGAAACTGGACAGGGGAGGAAGTCAACTGCTTCTAATTATACTTTGGCAACCAAGGAGTATTTAAACTGTTTAAGGTATGATGTAGAGCAAGAGAAAATATTGAAATTGTTCTCACCAACTTCTCTACCATGCAAAATAAGCGAATAGGTAACTCTAGCATCTTCCTTTGTGCATAGTATCATTTTCCAAATACTTCACCCCAGTGGAAACTTGCTGTTTTGTTGATGGCTTCCATGAGGATTCTATGACTCCTCCCAAAGACAGGACATAGAACCCAGGCCACTGGTCCTCCTACCAGCCAAGTGGGCCAGTCACAGATAGGGGTCAATGGATGGAGAGAGAGGCAACGTGGTGCTCTGAAACATTTAACTCAGGTTGGCATTCAGTGACACTCTTTGATAGGTACGTAGAATGTGAGGATGAATCAAAGGCACAGACAAATTTCCAGAATATTCTTTTACTTCTAGTTTCCTGGAACAGAGACTTGTTTCAAGTAAAATAAAACTGCTAAACCAGCACACTGCTTGGCCATGTAGTTTTCAGAACAGTGAATTCAGACCCTGCCAAACAAGTTTCTTTCTCAGACTAGAAATCTCAAAGGCATGAGCCTGTTTCAATACTTCATAGGTCTGAGAAAACATCATCTCTCTTATGTTCTCCATGATGCTTCCCACTGAAACCCAGCTGGGCAGGAAGTTTCTCTGGAGGACTGTTGTGTTCTGTAACAAAGGCAGTCTGAACTCCAGAATCCTTTACATTTATTCCCTGAAGGTGAGCCTGACATGCTCAGCCTCTGGGGACTTGGCATGAGGCTGTAAGTGTAGTCGGGATGCATGCATGAACAAAGCACGCACCATTTCCCCCTTAGAAACCTCAGAATCTCAGAGGGGGACGCAGGTGCTTCCAGCTGCAAGTGTCTTGGAATCACGCGAGAGGGTGTGCCCAGGAAGAAGATGCACCTCTGGTTGTGCCCCACCCCACCTCTGTCCTGTTTCAGAGGAGATGGCTTAGTGACTAGGCCCAGTCTGGAAAGAGAGGCTGGCAAACCACAAGTGACAGTCAGTTATCTCATGTTTACAACATGCATTTTGCTCCTTAAACCCTGCCATTGTTGCAATACCAACCTTTTCCACCAAAGAAAACAGATAGAATCAAATACCATTCAACAAACCAGAGCAGGAGCTCTCTGTGGTGGCAAAACTTCTCAAGTCCCTTTCCTATCGGGGGACTTGGACAATCAGTGGGACCAGGCAAGAGGGCCAAATGCAAAGCTATACCAATGTAACGCAAAGTGTGTTAGTCAAACTTTCTGTCACTGTCATGAGATACTGGAAGGAAAAGGGGTTGGAGATTTAGCTCAGGGTAGAGTGTTTGCTTAGCAAGCTCAAGGGCCAGAGTTCATTTGGTCCTCAGTACCAAATACCCCCCTCAACTCTCTCAACAGGAAAATGCCCGAGGAAACAACCTAAAGGAAAAATGTTTATTTTGACTCACAGTTTCAAAGGTCTTCGTTCACGATTGGCTGGATTCATAGCTTTTAGGACTTTGGTAAGTAGAAACATCATGGAGAAAGGTCATGGTGGGAGAAAGCTGTTTGACTTATGATTGTCTGGGAGCAGGAAAGGGCTCCCCAAAGCATGTTTTCTGTGATACATTTACTTCAAGCAGTCCCACCTTCCACAGCTCCAACAATTTACCTTCAATTTGAGCCTGCAGAAGGATTTAATTAGGTTAATTAGGTCAGAACCCTCAGGTCTGGTAATTTCTAGAAACAATCTCACAGAGCACTCCCAGAGCTGCTAAGTGTCTCTAAAACAAATCAATTTGATAGGATCACACAGAGATCTCAATCCTTCCAAGTCCTGTTATTTAGGCATTTTGAGCTCTGGATGCTTCTGATCTGGAGCCAAAAGGAGTCACTCAGGAAAGCACAGTGGCCACCAATGAGATTTGCCACTTGGTTCTTCACAAGCAATGATCAAACTCTGCGTAGTCATCTGTGGTCTATAACACAATGTATTCCTCAGAAGACCCTGAAACTATGTGAAGTGGTGAAGAGAAAAGCATCCTCATGAAGAGTCTGTGGGAAAAAGGGTGAGAAATGGAACGAAGCATGGGAAGACACGAGCCAAGGTACAGTTAAGGTCATGTTCTGGCTGCTTCCACCACCCCCGTCCAGCATGAATGCCGAAGCATGAATTAGACCTCAGTCTGCCGTACTGGAGGCTAGGCAGCTAGTCTTTCACAATACCACACTCATACTCAGCTCAGCCACCCCAGGGAAATATAAATTCCTAAGCACTTAGGCAGTGTTCTGTGAGGTCCAAACAGGTCTAGCACCCAAGGACAAACTCAAGGTGAATTGCAGGTACATTTCCCACTTAGAAGTACAGGCAGCCAGAATCCCAACAGAAATCTGCAAAACTCACCAAGAGACCAGAAGATCAGTGGGGATATTGGTGGGCTTGTTCTTGACGCTAGTAAGGTATGTGTTCTCTCTTCTCTTAAGGACCATATATATTCTGTATACTTGGTCAGACATGCTTTCTCAGCTGTTATGTGGATATGGCGTGGCCAGTTTCCTCAGTCCTTGGTGTCGTGTGGCTCTTCTGATGGGCAACTGTGAGGACTACTTATGACAAGAAAGAAGTAATCAGAAAGATCAGAAAGAAATTATCAGAAACATAAAAATATTTCATGATGTTTACCATGCATTCCATACCTTTCGTAGTACTTACTGATTCTGCTTTACTCTGTCAAGTCAGGATACTAGATTGGACACTGAATTTATAGCTCTGTTTCTATCACTCACTACGTGTGTGACCATTGACAGTATAATTCAATTAACAGGTTGATCACCTACACTTTTGCGCTATAAGTTGTGGTAGATACTAAGATTTAGAAAAGACAAATAGTTCTTCCAGATACAGCTAAAATAGATGAAGTGTCAGGACATGTAGGATAAAGGGAAAGTAGCAGAAATGAACAAAGAAAAGGAAGTCAGAAGAGGAAGTTTTGATGGGAGGTGTGTGGATGTTAGGAAGGGGCAGCAGGTGAGTGATATCCCGAAGACAGCACAGCATGAGGTGGGTAGACAGGAGAGCATCGCCTTTATATGGATTAGAGGCAAGAAAATAAATGAAGTGAGAGGGGTCTAGGCAGTCTAACTTGTCCAGAGCACAGCAGTTATGTAAGGACATCGGGAAACAAATCTGGAAAAGAAATTTGGGACCTGAATTTTTTTGGGTCTTGAATATCCAACTGGGATGCTTATACTTAATGTTTATATATTAGATATTGAGTCACTGCTGAAAATTTTTGGAAAAGAGAAATATATGATCATAGTCACTTAATTCTAAGACATAATAGAGTCTCTGACATGTGACTGAGGACCTCTATGGGTATTTTTTTTTCAAGTAATTGGATATCTGTCATAGTTAGACACAGGTGTCAACTTGGCAGTTGAGGGTTTGAGCTTTGGGCACATTTGTAGAAAATTAGTAGTTGAGTTAAGCCCAGAGCAAACCTGCAGGAAATTGTCTAGTGGGTGGAAAAGGCCCATGGTGTGTGGGACTAGTGCTGGGACAGGTGAATAAAATAGAGTGAACAGTGTGAAAAAGGGAGGTGGGCATCTTTTTGTATACTTGGCCAGACACATTGGTCTGACAAGTAAAGATTGTCTCTCTCTCAGCCATTAGTGGATATGGTGTGGCCAGTTCCCTCAGCCCTTGGTGTTGTGTGGCTCTTCTGATAAGCTGGACAAGCAATTGCAGCCAAGAATTGTAAGAGAAAATAAGAGCCCTTTGCTCCCTTAATCCATTTGATGGTGATTTATTAGCAACAATATAGGCTATCTGCAACAATCTTCTTACACGTAAAATGAAGATATGACCAAGAATTGCCCTCAAATTATGAATTCATAAATCATTCTGAAAACCAGCAACTGTTCTGAAAGTACAGATGCCAGAGTTAATAAAAACAGATAAAATGAAAACAGATATTTTGGCAATTGAAAATAATTCAATTATCAAGCAATAAAATATAAAATTAGGTTCTCATGAGAACTAGTAAGAATTAGATCACAATGTAACTTTTCCATAAAGAACTTTACATTGAAAATCAAAGATGGAAACTCAAAAAAGAAAGACCTAGAGCAGGAAAGATTGGGTAATAAAGTGAAAAAAAATTGTAGAGGCAACTTTAAGCTTAGGATTCAGAACAGCAAGATTAGGGACAGTGGACTCAGGATAATTGAAGACAGTTGCCACTAAATTTTATTTACAGGATCTTATAAAAGGGGAAGAACAAAGAATCGTCAAGAAACACATTCTACATGTGGAAATGACTTGCACCAAGTTGATGTTCAATACTTGGCATAGGGGGAATGAGCAGTACTTGATAGTTGATCACACAAGACTGTCTCCCATCCTAGGGTCACAGAGTTATAGATCCCCAACATCTCTGTGCTAAGGTCTCAGCACTCTACGAAGCTGCTTTAGACAGAACCTAATGTAACAGCTCTCTGGTTCTCCCTCCTGATCCATCAGGGACCCTTTATCAGAGAAGTACGTCATTGTTGACACTAGTCTACTTCCAGTGCTACCTGGGTTTACCTGCTGCCCTTCAGATTCTCTAGGCATGACAGACCCTGTATCATGACGTACTCAAACACCAATCTCTACTTGGAGCATCTTTCTCTGGCCTTTGGGTGATTAAAAAAAAAAAACCAAGACTTTAATGCCTGCCTCTGAGTACACCTTGCCAAACTGTCCTCCAGTAGAAAGCTTCTCCCGGAAGCCGCAATGCTCTCTGCCTGGTAGCCACGAACTGGGAACAGTTTAATCCACTGAAATGTTTTATTAGCCTCTTTGGGAGAGAAAGGATTGGCATCCCTCTCCATCATGGCTTTTTGACCCTTGTACCATTTCGTCCATTTCTTCCCAGGAATGTCTGGGCTCCTTTATTAAATGGAACCAAATGGTTAGATCTTCCCAAGACCAAAAGTATCTGTGCAGTGGGGCTGAAAATCTCTAAATTGGAGTCAGTGGACTCAATTGAACTCTACTTTCTCATGGCGATTTCCCTTAAAATGGACAGACGAAGAAAATTAATGTTTCTCCATTCAAATTTTGCAGTGACTTGTGTCAATATTAGAAAGAGCTAAACTCCGAGATAAGATTACCACAGCCAACCTAGGAAGCTAGCAGAAGAACAAGTTTTCAAAGCTATGTACACTATATAAACTGGAGGAAGAGTTAAGGGAGCTCCATTATCTAAAGGGTCATCTAGCCTCCAAGCAGGTGCAATTTCCTGTGCAGTACACTCCGTGTGTACTTGATATAGAGTGTCGGATAGAGCGGCAACACTTCTGCCATCGGAGAAATCCAGATGTCACACACACAGAGTCACCTGGCATCTCTTGCCCCTATGCCTCCTACTGTTGGCTGCATAAATAAAAAAAAATCAAAAGGTAATTTGAACAATTTGCCGGTGGGGGATAGTTTGTACCACCATAGAAGAATGTCAATATGCATTAGACAGATAGATAGACAGACAGACAGACAGACAGACAGACAGACAGATAGATAGATAGATAGATAGATAGATAGATAGATAGATGATAGATAGATAGATAGATAGATAGATAGATAGATAGATAGATAGATATAGAGATATTCTTTCTGGTCAGGAATAAAGAGGATTTTGTCTGTTTGTTGATCTATTCTTTATTTGACACTAAAAGACATGACAGAACAACTGGCTCAATGACACAGTTTACTTTCTGATTGTTTTTGGCAGGTACACTTGTCTTCACTGGATGGAACATGGCAGCAATGTGAAATTTCCAACTGAGAAAAACTCAAGGTCGGAAAACAAAGAAAAAAGCCTGAAATTTCCAGATGGAGTCTGGCTCCAGCTGAGATACGTGAAATATCAAAGATGACAAAGCCCGAGGTCTAGGGACATTCTTGGCTCCCGTGATTCAAAACAGCTATGGTGGCACTTGTGCCCAGCTGCACTGTCTGTCCGTTTGTATCCTGCACTGTTGATCGTGGGTAAAACTCCAACACTCCTCAACTCGAAGTGTACAGACTTTGAAAATCCAGCCTAAACCTATTTCCCGGTCTTAAGTTCCCACCCCAGCTCCCTAAAGTCCAATTTTCATAAGACTGCCCTTTTCCTCCTCGATATAGCACATTCTTACTATTCTTCCTGGATATTTCTTTTCTCCAAGAGGTTCCTTTTGCCTTCTCAACCTGACAAACTCGCCTTTTAAGAAAGGTTTTAAAGCTATCAGACACTCCCTCCTTTGTTGTTAATGGAATTATTATACTCGCTCATCGCATGGTATCATGAGTGATGACTTGCTCCTTTGGCTGACTCCTCAGCTCCTCGGGGCCAAAAAAAAAAAAAAGTAATCTCATTCTGTAGTGATGCTGCAAGTCTAACAATGTCTAGCACATGTCTCTTCAACATCTGGATGTTCATCGGTGTTGGCTGTTGGTAACTTACTTAAGAACCCACTCTTTCCTGGTGCAGAAGCAAAGTACCAGCTTTGCTTGGTTATGTTCTGAGATGAAACACATAGTTTTGCCAGAGAGTAGAAGATAATCCCACTTGGGTGGCAGAGAATCAAATGAACCCAGTGCTCAATCTGCCCTGAGGATGGGCTATCACCATAGAACATGGCTGTGCTCCTGGAACTGTGGCCTTAACTCGTGACTAGGTCCACTCTTGTGTCAAGATTTGTGTGCTGATAGCATGTCACTCCCAAGACATCCAAAAGTCAAGTTCCTCCCTTTCTGGGGAACCACTGTACTTTGGTTTGACATTGCAAGACATCAAGACGTTGTTCAAGATCTTAGTGCCAGTATCCAGACTGCTTGTCTGTGTTCAGAGACCGAAGTTGGTAAGTAGCAGCCTTGATGACCCTTTGATGGGCCAGTTCTGGGAGACCCCATGGGGGAGGGCATTGGACACCTCAGAAACAGAAAGCTCTGTGACTTTGCATGGTCTCTGCATACTTCAAAGAGCAAAGAAAATGAACACATCCATGGTCATCGAATCCCCAAACCCGAGATAATCTTAGAGTTGGATCAAGCAGCTGAGCTATGGATAGAAGGAGAAGCCATAAACCAGAGACTCCTGGACTTCCAGAATGTGCATTACCTTCTGCATGAGATCAGCCAAGACAAACAAGAGTCGTCTGAGGCATCTTGTGTTTGCCAACATGTGTTTCCAACACATCAACTGAGGACATCGTTGAATTGGGAAAACAATCAAGACTGATTATAAAAATATTTGTTCAGGAAAAAAAAACTAGCTAAAAAAAATTAATGTCTTGGGCTGGAGAGATGGCTCAGTAGTTAAGACTGCTTCACAAACAGAAGGTCCTGAGTTCAGATTCCAGATCCCACATAAAAATGCCAGGCGGAATTGACAGCAGCCTGCCCTTCCAGCCTTGATGGGTAGAGCCTGGAAAAATCCCAGAGCGAAGCAAAAAAGAGGTAGAAGCAATCCAGGATGATTCCGAGGTCACCCTTGATCCTCCACAGGGACACATGTGCCTTCACACACACACAGACACACACAGACACACACAGACACACACACACACACACACACACACACACACACATACACTGAATGAATAAATAAAGCTTAAAAAGGCTAAAATCTCACTTTAACTCTCTATTAATCATAATGTTAGGAGCATCCACAGCTGTGTTATTTTAAGAACTTGACCAAAAATGATTCATTTTATGTTTAAACCATTGTGGGCAGGGCTTAGCTACAAAGGAGAGGACCAATGATGGGGGGAGGTTATAAATCACCACTGCACGTTTTGGGCACTCTTTCTATCTAGCAGTGGCATCTAAGTACCCAATTCTTGAATCCAGATGGACTTGGACCATAGAAAAAGGCAAAAGTAATGCTTTGTAACTTTGAGAGCTAGATCATAAAAGGGCCATTGTAGTTTTCTCTTTCTTCACTAGACAACTATTTTTGGAGTCCTAAACCTTTATGTGAGAATCTGGGTCGAACCATACCAAGATGAACTAAATGTATCTGCACCAAAACCTATGCATTTAAAACTAATTCCCAGGGTGGCCTTTGGAGCGGGGACTTAGGAAATGGTTAGGTTCTGAAAGTGGAAGTTCCAAGACTGGAATGAGAACCCTTATAATAGAGACCCTGGAGAGAACCATTGTCTCCAGGAGTCCTGTGCAGTTGTGGTGAAAAGATGCTATCTGTGAACTAGGAAGAGAGTGACTGCCATGCTTGCACCTTAGACTTCTCAGCCTCTGAAGCTGTGAAGAAGACATTTCTATGGTTGCAAAGCCACACCCTAGCCTCTGACAATTTGCTATAACAGCCGGCAAAGTCTAAGTCAATCTGTAAGCAGGCCACCATACCTAGATTTGCTGCCATTGACCAGATGTGTGGGTCTGGGCATTTAACTTCTTGGTTTCGGGCTGGAGAGATGGCTCAGGGGTTAGGCCTCCGCCTTGCAGGCGGAAGGTCCTGAGTTCAGATCCCAGATCCCACGTATAGACGCCAGGCGGAAGCGGGGGCGGCCTGCGCTTCTGGTCCTGGTAGGGCGGAGCTTGTGAATCCCGGGGCAGAAGGAGGTGGAGGCGTCCATGGTGGTTTGCGAATTCGTCCGTGGTTCTACACATACACAGACACACACACACACATACACACACACACACACACATACACACACATATGCACACAGTTGAATAAATAATAATAATAATAAAAAATTAAAAAAAAACTTTAAAAAAAAAAAAAAACTTCTTGGTTTCCATTCCTCACCCGTGAAGGGGAGAACATGCAATGTGGTTACATATATAAACAACTGAATGAGAAGCAGAATGTTTTACCAGTCTCAGCTGTTACCTCTAAGTCTGCACTTTCCATTTGTCTCCATGATTACACATCTTCTCCAATAAGAGAGGACAAAGAAAAGAGATAAAGAGAGGAAAGAAGGGAGGGAAGGAAGGAGGGAGGAAAGGAAGAAAGAAGGGAGAGAGGAAGAGAGAGAGAGAGAAACAAGGCAGAACTGGTTTGTGAAAAGTCATTTTCACTACCTGAGACCTCTACCCTGGGGGCCCTAAACTTTCTCACTTATTAATTTTGGGTGGAGAATTAGCAGAAAAAAAATCATTACTGTGGTTTGTGTTTGTAGATAGTCAGCAGAGACTTTGGGCTGGAGCAGAAGTAGACAGCTTAGAATAATCGTGACAGGATGAAACTAGACTACGCTGTAGCCAATCGGCTGATTTCCACGGCACTTTAGGTCCCAGTTGTTCGGATCTCCTCAGATTTTAGGATTTCAGCTGAGGGGAGCTGGGACAGCTGGGCGGCCTGGCAAAGTTTTAATAGGTTTCTGAGCACTGGCTTTCCACTTGACCATACAAAGAAGCTTTTATAATATTTTGCGGACTCTAATTACAAGAAATAATGAGAGACCTCTTCAAGGAGACAAGCTTCATATAATTAGAGAAGATTAAAGTTTTTTTTAAAGAATTCACAAGTCTAAGAGAATGATTTTAATGATTTTGGAAAGGCAAAGTCACAAAATCCAGGTAAAATTCACACAAATTCTCCATGTAACTATTTTTTTTAAGTGGGGGGAGCGGGATGGGCCATGTCATGAATTATTGTAAAATAGTCCAGTTTCTCAAATCTAAACTGAGTCACCCTTAAATTCAAAAGCAAGGCATATCTGATCTAAAAACTGTGCCGTTAAATTTTCCATTGGGGTAGGAATTTACATCTAGATGCTTACACAAAAAATAGTTTAGGAGCACAGTGGAGGAGCTATCTGTCTCCTGACTACTGTCAGAGTATCCATATCTCTCTGATAAAGGAAAAGTGTGTCATAACTAGCATAGAAAGAACTGATCTATAGCCACATGCCAGTTGTTGAAGCTGGAGAATCCACCTGAACTTAAGTTCATGAACATCCCACCCAGCAACTCTTTGCCCATCTCCTGTAGTGCTTCCTCGGCCTACACTGTAAGAATTCACCATTATTATCCCATATTTTAAAAGAATAAAGCCAAAGTTCTTTAGGATTCTTACTCTTTCCTATCCCCAGTCCACTACCCAGGTTGACTGTACAACTTTTTGGTAACTTGCAAGAAGGACTTTCTTCTGTACATGTCTAGAACATGTATTATGTGTCACTTTTCCTTGGAGACAACAGACAAATTTCTATCTATCCCAGATAGGAAACAAATGACAGACCAAAGAAGTATTACATCAAAGTTCAACTTGGTGAACCAATGCTTTTATTGGAGTTTTTTTTTTTTTTATAGGAGTATGGGTAGGGGTTGCTTACAAGAACAGAGGTGACTCAAAGGCAGCTGCATTGTCAGTAAGCCCACCCCAGAGGGTGATGACTGACACAAGTCACATCTCTGCGTGGCTCCCCAGAGAGTCTCTTCTAGCAGCTCAGCTGATGGGAGAGAGTCTCTTCTCCTAACAATTGTTCACTGCTTCCGTAACCTTTGGAACAGGATCTTGTGAATGAAGTAAATTTCAAGACTTATGAGCTGTGTACTTTCTGTGTCTCATATGCTTCCCTCTCCAAGACAGAACGTTTCAAACTGCCACACAGCAACCTTCCTGGCTCAAGCGGGGGGAAATGTCCAAGATGGCATTATATATCTGCCTGGAGGAAATGCACAGTGCCACAGCATATTGTCGTGAATTTAGAGATGCTGTCTTGAGGGAAGCAGCTGGGCTGCATCACGTCCCTACCTTTAAGATGGTCTTGCAGAGTGAGTGCAGCCTGGCACACTCAGCCCTGCTGTGATGTCTCACCTCCCAAGCTGGGCTGCTCAGGCATCAATCCAGGCCAATCCAATAAATTTTCAAAAGCAAAGAGTTTCAGTCACTGAAGACTTAGCAATGTCAGCAGCAAGGAGGTTTGGTGAGGGTGTTTTGTTTTCTTTTTAGCAGCTGCCTGGGCTTTCATGCTGGATGGAAATCACTCCCTCACACATCTGTCTCTGCTGCTGTGTCTCCCAAAGAGTAGAAAGTTCGTTTCTCAATGATCTCTTCCCAGTGTCTAATCCACTGCCAAGCACGCCTTCCATGTCCTCAGAAGGGGTTAATTGAGCTGAACAGAGTTGGTCTTAAGCATATGGTTGAAAAATTAGACAGGATTGGAACAACAATCTCTGTTATATAATTTTGTGGTTAATCCAACATAAGAAAATTGCTATTAATTACATTCCATTCCATGTTTTACCACTGAGTAATTCTAGTCTGAGAATTTTATAGCTTGTGAAAAATAGACATTCATGGGCTGATGTTCTCAAAATTATCCTTTGAGTATTACATATGCAAGAGTGAATCAAATTAAATTTATACTGAAGAATTATCTTTTAAGTTGCTTAGCAATCTCTTTTTGGAAGTCATCCATAAAGTAATTTCTTTTAAAAATTACAAAAACTTGTTAAAAAACAACAAAATAAGCACTTTACAATGAATCTTTCATCACGTAATCTAAAGAAAAAGCTTCTCATGAGTGTTACAGTGCAGTCAATTCTCTGTATCCACACGATGAACCGATCACAGAGCAAAGACATCCGAGAAGCAAGTACATCTGTTCTGAATCTGTACAGACTTTGGATCGTGCCATTGCTCTCTGAAATGCATGGAAAAGAGCCATTTACATTATATTAAATGTTCTACATGGTCTAGAAATGACTTAAAGTATTTTAAATGATGTGGGTAGGCTTGAAGCAAACACACTGCCGTTTCATGTAAGGGACATGAGCACCCACAGACTTCATCTATGTCTACGGGGGAACCTGGAACCGGTCAATGACAGATGCTGAGGAACTAGAAGAACTGTAGTTTCGTAGAGATGGGAACTAAATAACAGATACACTATTACCTTTATTTAACAAAAGAGCAAACATCCATTTATTTCTTTCCAGTTGGAAAGAAAATACCTTTTCATTGCTAAAACCTGGAAGATTATGGATAAAGGGTTAAAAATAAAACCATTCTAGTCCACAGCTCATAAGCAGGCAGTGTAAATAGCTCGATTTAATTGTTTCTTTTAGTCTTAATTGCACGCACATATGTTTTTATATAGGCAAAGTTACTTTACTGGTTTGGCTTCCTATCTCACTTTCTTCCTTAATAACCAATGAAATGGTGATGCTGGTGCACTTTGGATTAGCATCATCTCTGACCCTGCCTTTTCCATGCTGATGAGTGACAGATTGAACCCACTGTCCCAGCCACATACACTGGGTAGGTAGCCATTGGCTGAGATCAGCAACATGGGCTGCAGCTTTTGGCACAGTGGGTTTTGGTTTTGGGTCATCGCAATGCACCTGACCAAATATTGGACTTTACGTAGGTGAGAGCAAGAGAAGAACCCAGAAGAGAGGAATGCATATGATTAAAAGCAAATTCAGCGACTTCCCTGAATGCAGAGGGCACAGGAAATTGTACTAATTCTCCCTTACTGTTACCAAGGCGGTTCCATTGGCCCGTGAATGTCTCTCTCACCCTCTCTACCTGCTCCGTACCCTGGGACCTGCTCTACACGCTCCCTTGCCTCTGACTTTGAAGTTGGTCTGGCCACCGTGAACCCTGTTAAATGTAGGGACAGGGACATTGTTACTCATTTCATTCCCACCACCTTTTTACTGTCACGGCGGCAGCCTTGCTACTTCTCTCCACTGGAGTTCGTGGCCCTTTGCCCGCTCCATGGGCCGTCTGGCTTTAGCTCTGGTAAACACATTTTCCTTTCAGCCATGGCAGAGAGGGGTGGCAGAGGGGTTCTGCTGTTCCCAGTTCTAGGGACCGTCTCTGTGATCTCCCTACACTCTTCTTAAACCCTGCTCCAGCTATTCCATCTAAGTGGCCTGTGTTCCCTGCCAAGACTCTGGCTGATAGAAATTATCAAAACCACATGTCCCCCTCCAAGGCTAGCACAGTTTTTTCATCTTGGAATCAGACTATATGTCCTCAGCAGGGCCATTTGGGGATAATAAATGTAGCAATGGTTATTCACAAAGGTGCGGCCATGGCTGGTGATGATGAATGCAGTAATAATAGCTGCCGTCAGATTCCTGTCCAACACTGGGCCAGGCCCTCTTCACGGGCGGGCTAGATCCTCACAGCAGATTGCTGCGGTGGCTCTTGTTCTGTTCAGTGTTGAATTTCTACATAGTGCTGAAGTTACTAAGAAACAGGAGATGTTGCCCCATATCATGCAATTGAGGCATGTGCCTACTTTGCCTGACATATTTAGAGCCTTCACTCAAATGGCCCTTGCCACTAGGCCTCTCCTGCCTACCCTCATTGTATTACCTACCTCTGAATTACTGTGAGAGAACTGCATGACAGAAGTGATTTAGTGGGGGACGCACCAAATTGATTGACAGTTTCAGAGAGCTCAGCCCATTGTGGTAGGGAGGACATGGTGGAATAGCTCAGCGCATTCAGCAAGAGCATGTGGCAGAGGTATATCATAGTAAACCAGGAAGGAGACGCTGGGTATAACCTTAAAGACCCATGCACAGTGGTCTACTTCTGCCAGATGGACGCTACCTCCTAAATTTAAAATAGCACCATAAGCTGGCAGCAGGCATCAGAACGTGAATCTGCGGGGGACATTTCAGATTCACTCCATAACACCAGCTTTAACATTCCCTTCCTATTTCCCTGGTCCCTTTGTGTGTGTGTGTGTGTGTGTGTGTGTGTGCGCGCGCGCGTGTGCATATGTATGTGTTTCCTCTCTCTCTCATATAATAGATAGATAGTTAGATAGGAAAGACATGTGCCATGATGTACACAAGGAGGTCAGAAGACAGCTTTCGGGGGTCAGTTCTTTCCTTCCACTATGTAGGCTCCAGAGATCCAATTGAAGGCACCAGGTATATTAATCAGAGTTCTCCAGAGGAACAGAACCGATAGACTGAGTAAGTATATAAAGGGAATTTGTTAAATTAATTTACTAGAAAATGTCTAGATAAACTGATCAGAGAGAGAGAGAGAGAGAGATCTTCTACTTCCTTTTATCTGGTCTGATATTTGGAAGGTGCCACCTACATGTAGGTTGGCTATGGAATATCAAATGACTGAACTCAGACAATCTCTTCAGGTGGTCCTGATGTCTGATCTCTTAGTTAAGCCCAGGTCCAGTCAATTTGGCAACCAAGATTAACTACCGCCCCAGGTTTGTGTGCAGGTGCCTTTGTCTACGGAACCACCACTCCTTCCCCACTGTACTTTTACCTTCTGCACTCGTTGCCATCTTCCATGCTATGTATTTTCTTAACATAGCTTGCTTAAGGTCTGTTTCAACATACCTGAGAGTGAGATCCACGAGGACAGAGGACATTGTCTCATTTGCTGATTTATCGCAGCATTTACAGCGACTCCTGGGTGAGGCCTGCCAGATGGCTCAATGGAGAAGGTCACTTGCCTCCAAGCATAAAAACCCGAGTTCAATTCCCACAACCCAATGGTAAAAAAAAAAAAAAAGAGAAGAGACTCCTATAAGTCATTCCTGGCGGCCACACAGGTACTCTTGCACACGTGCATGCACACACCTAAAGAAAGAAAGAAATGAATAGACTTGAGAAAAAGAGATTTTTTTTTAAAAAAAGTTGATGAGATGGCTCAGTGGGTAAGATACCTGCTAGCAAGTGTGGCCATTAACTGAGAGCTGTCCTCTGACCGCCATAACTACACCACAATATATACACATTTGCTTTCAATCTCTTTATCTCTCTTTTCTCTTCTCGCTCTCTTCTCTTTCTCTTTCCTCTCTCTTTCAATTTATTTCCAATAAATAAAATATTTTAAATGATTCCTGGCACACACTAGACCCTTAATAAATGTATTTTACAATGAATGAATGAATGAATAAGAAAGCTGGAATTCAGAGTCAAGTCTGTCTCACGTTCAGGTCTTTGTTTTCCACAACACGCTCCTTAGCAGGCCACACTCTAGGTGAATACATAATAGCCTCAAAGAGAAAAGACAATAGCAGTAGCTTTGTACTAGACTCAGCCATTATGCAACCGGCTATGGCTGAAACGTGGAGGAAACAAATGAAGCTCACAGTTTTGTTTTTATATATATATTTATTACCGAGACATCCAGACATATGGTAAGGGCGTGTGGGCTTTGAGTGAAGTGAGGAGCCACGTGTAACGCTGAGAAGATAATGGAACAATGAGCTATGGTGCAGAGGGCAGCCGCCCACCGTCCACTCAGTGCAGGTGCTGGTCGGATGAATGGACGCCTTCTTCAGGATCAGGAAAGACAGAGGTCAGAGTCACACAGCTGGAGCAGATGTGGCTGGTGGGGGGAAGCCAGGGTCTGGCAGGCACAGGCTTTCTGGTTTGAATCTTGAACACTGTTCTTTTCCTTGTACTACAAATACTTCTTGTTCCATTCCTCCGGGAACTTCCTTAGGAAAAACACAAGGAAATACTAGTGATTGAACACACCGATGGCAAGAATAAGTGGCAACTATGGATATACCCAAGAGACAATTACTGCCAGGGACTGGAATGTGGGTCGGGGCTTCAGACATGTGTGGCGTCTTAATCTGATGGTGCTGCGACAGCAGGAGGCCACGGGCAAGGTATTTTGTAATGAAAATAAATTCATTTCTTCTAGTTAATCTGCAAAGGTCAGTATCAAGATGTCGGCATTTGGCAAGAGTTTTCTTGCTGTGTCATCCCATGAGAGAAGAGCAAGAGCAAATACCCAAGAGATCCAACTTTTACTTGCACCAAAGAAACAGTATTGACGCATTCGCTGGGGCTTAAAGGTCCTGTCTCTCAACTCCGCTGTATGGGATGACGTTTCCACCACAGCACAGGGCTTTACTGCCTGCTCCACCACTTACCTTGACCTCGGGCAGCTTACTTAATCTTTGCAAGCCTCAGTTTCTTCCATTATGTAAGTGTGTGGTAATAGTTTCTCCTTCGTTGCCATAAGGATTTTGGAGATGATGCTTCTGCCTGGTATGTCAGAGGTACCTCATAAGTGCTCAGAATGACAGGTGTAGCAATGACTGGACTTGAACTTGGCAGACGTTCACTATTTTCTCCAGTAGCAGATCCCTTCTTGTTACTGGGCAGAGTGGTTGTGACCTAGGACCTTAGGAACTTCCCCTGTGTGGGCTCTGGCCCTCTGACATTACCAGGTAAATTTTGTTTTCTTGTTTGTTTTGTCCCTTGTTCATAGGGAGCAAGTAAAATGAAAAGGCTGTAGAATTGGTTTTAATTCTTAAATAAAGTACCAACTTTCCCAGGTACACCTCTCCAGACAAAAAGACTCTATCTAAATTCTCTCAGAGATTATGCCTACCTATTGCTTTATATATTTTTTTCTTTCATGCGAGTGTGTGTGGGGGGTATGTGGTTGTATTATGTATGTATGTGTGTACACATGTTTGATTGCACTCATGTGCCAAAAAGCATTTACATGTTCGTGCCTCCGGCGGTCCAATGTGAACATGAAGGATAATCCTGAATTGCTCTACTTCTTTATTGTTCTGCCCCGGCGTTTCCCAGGCTCTACCTACCACGGCTGGACCCACAGAACCTGGCCATTTCCCCTGGCATTTTTATGTGGGATCTGAAGACCAGAACCCGGGTCACTTCGCTTACAAAGCAAAGATTCTAACTACTCCCATCTCCCCAGCACAGTTTCATACCTCTGTTAGAAATATGTCAAGACTTGCCCTTCAGAGTCCCAAATGAGGTAAGAAAGTATAAGTGTTGTCACAGACCTACGATTATTTCTGGAAAGAAAACAATAAAATGGATCAGAAGATCCACCAGTTATGTGAACACTCCTTACTTTTCTATCTCTGGTAGCCTAGACATTACCTCCTAACTACATGAAACTATATCGGTCTGAATTAATTAGTCAAAATTAAAAAGTCAGTTCACAAGCCACGCTTCCAGCACCCAATAACCACATGTGTCTAGGGAATTAGCAAACAATGGAATGTTTCTGCCCTGCCAGAAGCTCTACTGGACTATGCTGTCCAGAGGGTACTGTCAATCAGGGACCAGATCTGTTCAGACAAATGAAAAGTCCTGCTCAGCCTTGAGCTTCATGGCAAATGTACGAGACTGTGAAATAAATAAATCCTTTTGTCTGAACTCTTAGTCTCCTTGAATTTCTATGTTATGATTTAAAAAAAAACAAAAAACAGGCTCAGTGACATAGGCTTGTATTGCCGGCTAGTTGGGAGGCTGAGTCAGGAGGATCAAAAGTTCAAAACTTGTTGGGCTAAGAGCAAGTCTAAACCCAGTCTGGGGAACTTGGTGATACCATTTCACAATGAAAAGAGAGACTGGAGACAATTGATAGCTAGGGTGGTTGCCTAGTACGTGAGAGTCCCTAGTCTCAAAATGCCCAATATTGGAACACACACACACACACACACACACACACACACACACACACAGAGTAATCTAAACAAGAGAGGGGAACTGTCTGCCTTGTGCCAAATCTTGCCTTTTTTCTTTCTTTCTTTTTTTACTTTTTATTCATTCATTGTGTGTGTGTGTGTGTGTGTGTGTGTGTGTGTGTATCAGAGACACACAATGGTCCTCTGTGGAGGACTAAGGGTGACTTGGGAATCATCTTGGATTGCTTATACTGCCTTTTGCTTTGTTCTGGGATTTCCCAGGCTCTTCCCGCCAGGGATGGAAATGCAGGTCACTGCCATTTCCACCTGGCCTTTTTAGATGGGACCTGGGATCCAAACTCAGCACCTTCTACTTTTGAGGCAGAGTCTTAACCTCTGAGCCATCTCTCCAGTCCTTGTGCCAAATCTTAAGATAGCATTCCAATCTTCAAAATACCATTTAGCTGTTAATGAAGTGCACATTTAATCTTGACTAATCTCCACTCAGGTTTACTGAAGTTTAACCTTCATAGGAGTTAGAGATTATAATCCACAAGAACGGCTGCCGGCCCTAGAGGCTGTGTGAATCTCATCCTCAGCTACCATCTGGTATCCTGTGATCATCTCCCCAGCCCTTCTTTTGGCCATCATTAACCTTTTTCCCCCTTCCTGCCTTCCATCCATCTCTGACATGAATTGATGTTCATCTGCAATCACCTTGGGTCTTGGTGTTCGAGTGGGAGAGAATAACAAGTGTCAGAGGACAGAGACGGAGATTCCCTATGGCCCGCTGACTACGTGGCCTCAGAACTTTTGCACTACATAAAAAAAGGAAAAATAAATAAAAACAAATCAAATCTCTTCTTAACATTTTGCTTATAGTCTTACTGTGTTAGGCATCCCTGTCTCCTTCTATCATAGTTAAACACAGGTGTCAAGTTGACTGTTAAGGGTTTGAGCTCTGGGCACAGGTGTAGAGAGTTGATGGTTGAGTTAAGCCCAGAGCAAACCTGAAAGAGATTGTCTGGCTGCTGGGGAAGACCCAGCCCATGGTGGGTGGGATTAGGCCCTGGACAAATCACAGAGAGCTGGTGGAGAGAGTGGGCATCCTTGTGCACACTTGGCCAGACATGCTGGTCTGGCAAGTAAGGATTGTTATGTAGTGATGGTGTGGCCAGTTCCCTCGGCCCTGGTGTTGGGGCGTGCTTTCCCGTCAAGCTGGACTATGAACTGTACCCAGTAATCGTAAGAGAATAAATCCCTTGTTCCCTTCTCCATTTAATGGTCATTGATCAGCAATCATGCAGGCAGACTGCAACACCTTCCCAACCTCGAGTTATATCCTTTAAGCTCTCCTTTATCCCTTCAGTTCCAGGAGTTTGTGGGTTCTGGGGAAGAAGTCTTAAAGTAACTTGCTCTGGCACATCAGCTGTGACGCATTGCCATGACAAAATACCTGACTCAAGCAGCATAGGTGGTAAAGAATTTCACTGGCTCACAATTTCAGTTACAGTCCATTTATGGCACAGAAGTCACAGCAGCAGGAGCTTAAGTGACCTGGTACGTGATGGTCACAGTCAGGAGCACAAAGCAATAGCTTAATGCACGTTTGCTTCTCTGTGCTTTTCTCACTCTTTCCACTCTTACCCAGTGCCCGGTTACCTAACCAGGGAATGATCAATCGCACCCACCGTAGGCTGGGTCTTCCTGCATCAATTAATGAAATCAAGACAACAATCCCTCACAGATGTGCCCACAAACCAACCACAAACCTTAGTTAGGGACTCCTTTTGTATGGGCCAGAGACTTGCTTCCTAAGGTCTCGGGTTAACAGTACTAACCACCATAGTAACTTGGAGTAACCCACAGCTCATCTGGGTGGGGAGTTTTCAATGCGAGTTCAAGATTGCCATGACCATGGGCCAGAACATAAATCCCCCGCCCTGTGACATTCTGAACTGAGAAGTATAAATGATCTGAGGGTTATTTATTTTGGCATTACACATCTTTTTAGAGAGAAAGCAATTGCCAGCCCAATGAGGTTGATGTGGGTTTTTTTGATTGTTTTATTTTTGCTTGTGTGTGTGTGTGTGTGTGTGTGTATCAGAGGCTCTGTGTGTGCCTGTGAAGGCCCAAGGGTGACTTCAGGAATCATCCTGGATTGCTCTATCTCCTTTTTACTTTGCTCTGGAGTTTCCCAGGCTCCACCTTCCAAGGCAAGAAGTGTAGATAGCCACTATTTCTACCTGGCATTTATAAGTGGGACCAGGGATCCAAACTCAGGTCCTTCTGTAAGCAAGGCAGAAGCTTCACCCCTGAGTCATCTCTCCAGCCCCCAGATTAATGTTTTTGACCCAGTGCACTGAGCTTCCCTCTTGTACAGAGAAAGCTCTGGGCCTCAGGATTCAATCGCTTCACTCAGTGGAACAAATGGTGCCAAGACTGAGCCCTAGTGATAATGGCGGGGCAGAGTTCCTGACATTAAGTCATGTTACTTCCTAATTCTCCCCTTTATCACCAAAAATCTGTAATACCATTAAAATCATGACTTGTTCTTAACATTGTTTTGTCTCTCCTGCAATATAAATGCCATTTTATTCCATTTCATTTGTCTTGGAGTATGGTCCAATCATCACAAATAAAAACCGTGTTTATAAAAAAGATGAAACATTAGATTGCTGTTGATGAAGAAATGGAAAACCATTTCAGGGAAACGGCAAAGATAAATACAAATTTATAGAGGTGCCCTGAATCTAAATAGTCAGTCATGTGACACATCACAGAGGACGGAAATAGCTGAAGAGTTAGACCAGCACGACTTAAACTGAGACAGATTGTCTAGTGCAATTGTAATCATAGAATGAACTAAAGGTCAAGGGAGAGCAAAATTTTATGCCGATCACCAGAAATTGCCAAAAAAATAAAAACCAGTTTTGTCAACATTACTAAATATTTAGCCACATAAATTATAGCTCTGTCACCTGAGCCTGATCAGATCCAAACAGGAAAGTCCTCTTAGTTGTTATTAGAAAATCTAGGTCACTATTAGAGTACAGAACATTCTCAAGGGTGTGTGCGTGTGCGTGTGTGTGTATGTGTGTGTGTGTGCGTTTGCCACAAACTGATTTCTTTAAAAGCACACATTTACATATCTAATGTATCTGTCATCTGAACATCAACATTTCATGGCATAATTTTACCAGATATAAAAGACACAGCACAGCAAAGAGTAATACTTATGCTCCTGTGTCACTGAACTTCGATACACCATGTTTTCACAACCTTTTACAAGTTTGAGTTAACCTACATCTCTGAAATAGATACTTGCCAAGGTGCATTGTTGGGGGATTTGGGTTTTGTTGTTTTTCCGGGTCATGGGTCATGGTGACTCATTTATAAAGATTGTCTTGATGTGATGTTCTAATTTATGAAATACGGGCTTGTAAAGAAAAGTCACCCTTTTTGCCTCAGACCCGGACCAAGTGGACTCCCTGCTCCTCAGGTCTAAGGCAGCAAGACAGGATGAATATAGAGGGAAACGTCCCCAACTATTCTGCACCAGAGCTTTCTTTGGCCTCACCGTTCCCCTGAAGCAACATCTCCATGTAGGAGGCATCCTGACACTGGCAGAGGACAGGATGTGTGGACACTCTGCATGGAGTGCTGAGCAACTGACTCACTGCCAAGCGTGAGAGACAGGGCTCCAGCTCACCCTCGCCTCCAACCTCGCTGTTCTCCACTGATGGAATGTTCGTCCGGCTCTCTTCCATGATGTTCAAGTGATGCCGTCCCAGCTCGCGTTACCAGTTTGATACATGGGAAATTAGAATATCATTGCACCATTAGACATGGAGAGTAACATTCTGCTGTGAAGGATCTGTGAGAACTCTGCTGAGTTCCTTCATAAAAGTGACCTCATACCTAGGAAGGGTTTCCCTTAAAGAGTCCCCCTCATTTGGTTACGCGAGAGGGGAAGTACTCTTTCTCTTGCTATGAGCTCATGAGCCCACTGAGGGCCAATATCATATTTAAGTCAATGTAATATGTAATACAGACATTTTCCTCCTGGATCCTAATGGAAATTCCTCATCAATAGAAAATAACTTTGTACGCAGAAAGGCAGAAGGAAAAAGAACTGTGAGATAGTGTTATTTGTCAATTGATAAAATTTAAAATCAAGTAAGGAATGGGCCTCTGCATGTGCCTATTGGATATTATCTTGATTATGTTCATTATTATAGGAAGACCTTCCCACAGGAGGAGGCACCATTCCCTGACTTGGATCCTGGATTGTATAAAGCATTCATTCTCTCTCTGCTTCCTAATGTGAATATGATTGACAGCTGCTTCAAAATCCCACTACAATTACTTCCCTGCTCTGATGGACTGTACCTTGATCTGTGAGTCCATTCTCTCTCTCTCAAAAAAAGAAGATAATTCATTTCCTAGGGTCATAGTTTAGGGATAAAACAGTTAACGATGTGAGGCTGGAGGTGGGAGAGATGAAAATCACCAGACTAGTGTAGAAGTCCTGCAGGATGCTACAGGTCCTGATCTGGCCAGGACATAAGAAAAGGAGGCTCAGGAGAGGTATTGCAGGTCTCATCCCACCAGGACAGGAATGGAGGAGGAGGAGGAGGCTCAGGGAGACATCAAGATCTCATCGTGTCAGGACACAGGAGGAGTCACAGGAGAGACATTCCAAGGTTGTCAGGAGCCATGACCAAATTTCTGTCATAAGACAGTAAGAGGACAGCTCCACCATTAATTGAGGTAGAGTGTCTAGGAGAACTGGCTGAAAGGTTAAGGGCTTGTTTCAACCATGCTAGTTTTGAGGTGTCACTGGAGCACAGAGAAGCCATGAAGGCCATGGTTTGGGGATCAGAAAGCTCTGGTTTTGAATTGCTGATGCACCATGCTTGCTAGCTGAGATCTTCACCCTGTTGTTCTCTATAAGCTGCAGTTATCTATCCGGAACGAAAACAAATCAAAAAAGATGCGAAGAGAATAAAATATCTACTTTCTTCACTAAATCTAGCTCCTCACTAAATAGAAATGTCTTTCTTCCTCATCAAATTCTCAGCATGTGGTAAGTTCCCACTATTAGGTAGTTTTCTAATAGTCTGGTAAAAATTTGTAATTATCAGCATCCACGAAAATATGTCTAGTAGGCAGCTAATAATTAAAGTTTGTACTTCAGATGCAACATTCATCTCAGATTCTCCAGCCAACCTGGTCTCGGAGCAATGCTGTTCATGAGGTCGTCCAGGAACGAGTCAATCTGCAAATAGCTCCTTATGGGGTTACATGGGATAAAGACAAAATAGAGAGTACGTCTTTAAGAACGTCTGTATCAACTTGACATTGGTACATCAGCACTTAAAACAGGACACAGTCCAGTTATGGCCAGAATTAAATCACTGTGTGTGATGCAGATAACACACCACCAGGGATAGTAAGATTACTTTTTCACAGGTGACATTGTGTGTGTGTGTGTGTGTGTGTGTGTGGTGACATATGTGTGTATACATGTGTGCGTGTGCATGTGGAGGCCAGAGGTTGATGACAGGTGTCTTCCTCAGTCTTCCTTGCTTTTGAGACAGGGTCTGTCACTGAATCTGGTCTTTTCCATTGCAGCCAGGCTGGCTGGCCAGAAAACTCTGGGAACTTGTCTGTCTCCCCCTCCCTGGGTTGCAGCGTGCACCACCATCTTCTACATGAGTGCCCGGCATTCAAACTCGGTTCCTCGTGCTTGTATAGCAAACATCTTATCTGCTAACTGACCCATCTCCCCAGCTTCCCATAGGTGATATGTCAACATCAGTCATCTGGAACCCAGACATGAGTAAAATATAAGTAAGCATGTCCTTATTAAAGGTTTTATTTTTAAATTTTTGACAAATAAAAAAGTGTGTATCTTTATTCAGAAGCATTCCTTTATTTCTATGACTTGATTGTTTTGTCGTGTTCATGTTTTAATCAAATTTTTAAAGTACTTTGATACAAGGGCTAAACAAGGAAACTGAGCTTTATATCATTTATTTATTTTTTAATTTTTTAAAAAAATTTTATTTTATGATGTTGTGTGTGTGTGTGTGTGTGTGTGTGTGTAGAGAGAGAGAGAGAGAGAGAGAGAGAGAGAGAGAGAGGGCACTGTGTGTCCCTGTGGAGGATCAAAGATGACTTTGGGAATTGTCCTAGCTTGCTTTTTTCTACCTCCTTCTTGCTTTGCTCTGAGATTTCCCGTCCACCAGAGACAGAAGTGCAGGCCGCTGCTGGTTACCTGGTGTTTTTTAAGTGGGACCTGGGATCTGAACTCAGGATGTTGTGCTTGCCAGAAAGAGTCTTAACCCTTGAGCTATCTCTCCATCCCTATATCATTTATTTTTAAACCTAATTTACTTGGGAAACAAACTTGATGAGACACTTTTCCAAGAACAGATATGCACTTCCAAATGTGGCAGTAGCATTAAGTCCAAACATGAAAAAAAATGAAGCCAAAAGAGTTCATCTTAGTTTTCTTCAGGAATATAATTCCTTAAGGACTGAGCTTAATTTACAGACAGGATAAATGATGGGGTGCTAAAACAATCACGTGTCTTCTGTAGAAATGTGCCAGCTCAATTAGATGAGCATGAACATTACTCCATGTTTGTCTAAAAAAATGAAAAATGAATGGGTCAATAGTCAATACATTCTATAGACAGTGTGAAATTATCAGAACATAAGTGACATTCACATACCAAATGTAAAAGCGTAAAGTCAAAAGAATTTTTTTCAAGAAACTGTTGAATTTAAAACCTGACAGAAGCAGGGATTAACTGATTCACATAAAGCAGTAGAAGCAGTAATCTTCTTGCACAGTAGTACTTGGGTGGTCAGATCAAGTGTTCATCCAAAACACAGATGCAAGTCTGCTCCAAAGACATCAGCTTTAAAATGATGGGAGATACTGTGGTAAAGAAGGGAATTCAAATGCCATCTTCCAGTGAAATGATGCTCAATATATTTGGGGATTGGCTAATGATATGGAAGACTAGATCACAGAAAAAATAAAACTGGCCAAGTATTTTTATTGCAAGTGGATGAATGCACAGATGTTACAGCCAATCTTGTAGTATGATTTAAACATGATTGCCCTAGAAAGAAAGAGTTCTTTTATTTTCTTAGCTTTATGCCCAATAAACACATCTGTGAACTATATAAAACCAGAAAAGATTATATTGTTCATAAATATGTCTGGAGCTCAGGATTCTGTATAGGATTATATTTGAAGGCACAGCTGCCATGGCTAGAAAACATTCTGAAGGACTCTGTGCCAGGATGTAAATCAGCAAACCACTTCCTTCTTTGAGAAGCAAGTCAGCAGAACGTTGAAATCTGTGGGTCTTTCACACAAAGATCATTTGAATGGTGACAGAAGATTGAAAATGAACATTGTTCCATGTTCTGCACAGAAGTTAGAAATGAATATCTGAACTCACTGGAATTATTCTGAAATGTCTTCTTCCTCTGTGGACTGGTTTCCCCTCAAAGCCTGGACAGAGTTACATAGACATTACTCTATGCAGTGCCCCGTTATCAACTCAAAGAAAACTGGAGCATTAACAGGCAAACTTATTTGCCACATTAAGGACCTTAAATATGGTTAAAACTGACATTCACTTTTTAAATTTGTGTTAGTTATGATCATGGAACAATCAGAAGTCATGAAGGTTTTAATAGGAAGTTATTATCTGTATCTTCATCAATACCCCCACTTTCAGAAACAACATGTAGATGTTTGTAAATTTTTTCCTCTTTTTAAAGTTTTTTACAAGTTTTATCATTTATTTATTTATTGTGTGTGTGTGTGTGTGTGTAAGAGAGAGAGAAAACAAGAGGGAGGGGCACTGTGTGTCCCTGCAGAAGACCAAGCGTGACTTCAGGATTGCTTCTACCTTCTTTTTCCTCTGCTCTAGGATTTCCCAGGCTCCATCCACCAGAGCTGGAAGTGTTGGTTACTGCCATTTCTACCTGGCGGTTTTTAAATGGGATCTGAACTCAGGACCTTCTGTTTACAAGGCAGTCTTAATCCCAGAGCCATCTCTTCAGCCCTTTTTTCCTCTTTTATACTTGACTTAATTATGTTTATTGAAATGTAAAGATTATATGTAACAATCTAATAATGAATGATTTTTAACAATAAAACGTAGGTTTGTAGTTATATATTTGTTTTTATCTTGATTGTTAGGAATCTGTTTTCAATTCTATTTTAGGAATTAATTTTTAAACCATTTTTAGTATTTTATTGATTTACTTGAAAGAGAGGAGAAGAGAGAGGGGGAGAACTCGTGAATGGTTGTTTGTGGGTGGAGGTCAGAGGACAAATTTCAAGTCAGTCCTCTCTTATCATGTGAGCTTCCTGGAATCCAACTTGGAATTCCAGGTTTGCTAGCAGGCTCCACACCTGCTGGGCAATCTCACTGGCCGCAGGAATTCATTGTTATGGCCCTAAAAGAAGCATTGATTGTGTAATGGATTTTAAAAAGAACAAAGGGAGGAAAAATCCTCATAACATCTTGGGAAATGTTAATTTAGAGGGCCAGTCCAGTACGAGAGGTCTATGGGAGCAAAGGGACACGTTTACCCAGAACGCACAGTCATGTTCTCAGAGAGTCCCAGGCCCACAGGCCCTCGCCTGCCTCATGGGCGGGCGAGCTTCTTTCTCAGGAACACAGGCCAAGGGTAGAATGTGTCACCAGGATTCAAGGTCCAGAGCCTAAGGACATCCGCGTGGGACATGGACAGAGCCTGGGTGTGCAGGCTATGGCGTCAAGGCTCCTCGCCGTGTGAGCTGAGGAAGAGGTGGGCACTCCAGAGGCTCGGAGCCAGTTCCTTCAGGACCAGCACCTAACAGCCGAGAATCCAGACTCCAAACCTGAAGCAGATTGTCAAGAAGCTGTGTTCATCAGGCGGGGCGACAGGACACACGCAGCAGCTGGTAGCTCTGCTTGTAACTTTAACAGTTGCAGGCACTTGAAACGTGGGATTCCAGCTGATCCTCTTGTCTAGAGAACCTGGCCAGGAGTTAGTCAAAACTAGAGCCATCGACTGGTCAGTCATCATAGGGGGAGGGGAGGGCATATGTGAAGCTGAGACCAGGCAGGAGCAGGCAGAGAAGCCCAGTCATAGTGCAGACTGCTGACTGCTTGGTTTGAATGCCAGGGCAGCCACCTACCAGACTATCATTCTGCATCTCACTTTTCTCATCGGTGAAATACAGTGTTGATAGCACCTACCTCGTGGAACTATTCTGAGGATAAGTTCATCCCAGTGAACCCCTGAGAACAGATATGGCATAGAGCGAGCTCTTAATGCCAAGGGAGTGACAAGTCACTGACAAAGTGGAACAGAGATGTTCAAGGGAGCACTAGAAAGCAAGTCTGGAGACGGAGCACACGGGCACGGGGGTGGGAGGGGCGGGGGAGCATCCTGAGCGCCTCACTTGGTCCTTAGCAGGTGGTGAATGCTAATTACAATAGAGTTATAAATATACATGGATTTAAAAAGAATCCTCGGAGAAACACCAAGGAGCATTAAACACTCCGTGCACTAGAAAGGTAGCTGGAGGAGGCCTTGTGTGAGTCTGCAGGAACATGAGCAGGAATTACCTTTAAAGGCCATTTACATCCACCGGAAGTCAGATTTCCATAGGGAGTGAGTGGGTAGATGTTTCCCTCAGTAGTTTAGCTTAGTAATGCTCATGGAAACTACCCTTCCAAAAACTGTTGACAGTGGAGGGAATGAGAGAGATAAAACAGTAGCTGGAGGGGATACTAGGCGGAAAGTTCTTTCATGTTAGAGGAAACAAGTATGTTGCTGAGAGAAAGAAAGCAGTAAAAAGGCGGCAGATGATTAATGTGACAAGAATCTGGAAGGATGGGAGGAGATAGAATCAAAAGAAAAAGACACAGGAATCAGCCTTACCACGCCCAAGGGGAAAGGAAACAGGATCCCCAACGAAGGAGGCAGGGAAATTTAGACGGGTGCTAAGTTAGAAAAGTTATTAAAAGTTCATGCAGAGGAACCTGAATTTCTAGAAGAACTAGCAAACCTGGTTGATTAGCCAGGAGCTTCTTTCTTTCCCCATGTGCAGATATTCTCCAAATGGGCTGGCTCCTGTTGGCTCTGCTTAGCGTGCCATCCCACTCCACAGAGCAGGACTTAAAGCTTCTACCTTGAAAGCAGAAGGACTTGAGTTCAGAGCCCAGATCCTATATAAAAAAAAAAAAGTCCTGGGTTAGCAGCTGCAGCCCAGAGATCAAGTTCAGCTCACTGGCTTGCCTCTGTACAGCCCATGAGCTATCAATGATGCTTATCTAGCAGTAGTGTTCAGTGTGTGTGTGTGTGTGTGTGTGTGTGTGTGTGTGTGTGTGTAGCAGAGGGCACCTGAGTATGTGTGCCTGTGCCCGCCCGAGGGTGACGTTGGGCATCACCTTGGCTGGCTCTACTTCCTTTTGCTTTGCCCTGGGATTTCCCAGACTCCATCTTCCAGAGCCACAAGTGCAGGCCACCATTTCTTTCTGACGTTTTTATATAGGATCTGGGCTCTGAACTCAAGTCCTTCTGCCTTCAAGGTAGAAGCTTTAAGTCCTGAGCCATCTCTTAAGCCCCTGTGTTGATAATTTTAAGTATAGGGTTTGGGAGCCTTGGGCACACTCATTCACACTGTTGCATGACCATCACCAGTCTCCATCTCCAGAGTGATGCCAACACAAACCAGAACTCCGTGCTCTTAAACAGTAGCCTCTTCAGTCCCTCTTGCCCCAGCTCCTAGGAACTTTTAGTCTATGTGCTTTCATGTTCTGGGTTCCTTCTACGGTGAAGCAATGTGCTTCCGTTCCAGCCTTGTCTCACTTATCACCATGTTTTCTAGGTTCATCCATGCTGTGGCATGACTCAGAATCCTTTTTATGGCTGAATAATATTCAGTAATATTCCTACATCATCCTTTCTTCATTCAGTCATTTGTTCATATACATTTGAATTGTTTTTTGTTTTGTTTTGTTTTTTTACTTTTGGGATGTTGTGACTAAGCTGCTACGAACATTGGTATTCAACATCCACTTAATTTCCTGTTTTCAGTTCTCTGGGATATCTATCTATCTATCTATCTATGAGCCAGATCACACACTAATTCTGTGTTAGCTTCTTAGGAAACAGCCGCACATTTTCTATAGTACCCATTTGCTTCTTGCCAGTCATGTATGGAATTCCCTGTTTCTCTATGTCTATCTAACCTTTCTTATTTTCTATTTTGTTTTTGATAATAGCCATCCAAATAGATATGAAATGGTATCTTGTTGTTGTTTAATTGTGATAATGTCTGCATAACATTTGCCTTCTGTAATATTTTTGAATGTACAGTTCCACATCTTTAAGCACATTCACAGAGAGGTATGAAAGGAGTTTTAGATAGCTGCACATCTACTGTATGGAAACCCATATGATTTATCTGACTAATCATGCAGGTACTCTAAAGTGATTCACTTATTTTGGCCTTTGTTCAGATTGTCTTCTAGACAGTTTTGTACAAACATCACCACCCATCCCACAAAACAGAAACTCCATACCATTAAATAATTCTCCATTCTCGCCCTCTCCTAACCACTGGCAGCATTCACTGTGTAGTTTTGTCTCTATGGATTTGACTACTCCAGGTGCACAGGATCGTGGAATAATGCATAGTCTTTCATCTGTGATTGACTGTTTCACTCAAGGTTCATCTATGTTGTAGCATGTGTCACAACTTTTGAAGGCTGTATAACATTCCATTACATGCAGATGGATGGAGAGTTAGGTGGCCTCCACCTTTGGATGGCAGCGAATCGAGCTCTTGTAGACAGATGCACAAGCATCAAGTTTGTGCTTTTGATTCTTTTTTTTAACTATGTCATATATTGATTCTACCATGATTTTTTAAAGAATCACCGTGTTGTTTTCCATATGAGGCAGACCACTTCAGTTTCCCACTAATAACACAGGAATTTTCCAAACCCTTTATATCCTTCCTGACACTAATGGGACCACCCATTAGTAGACATTCCAATGAATACCAGTGTGTGTTTTGATTGACACTTTCCCAATAGCTAATGATATTGACCATTTCTGACTGTGCTTATTGGCCAACTGAGCATTTTCCTTAGAGAAATGCCTACTCAACCTTTTGTCCATTTTTTAATCAAATTGTTTTATTTTATTATTGAATTTTAGTCATTCTTTTTATTCTGGATATTAATTTCCTATTAGATATGTGATCTGCAAAGTTTTGCCCATTTTGTCAGTTGTGTTTAAATTCTGCTAACTACACATGTGAGCATCCCATAGAAGCACATATATGTTAATTGTGAGTTATCTATACACCTTTCATAATCTCTTCCTGCTCAGCAGTGAAATGGCCTCTGTTGACTGTAACTAAAAACACTGAGAGATGCATTCAATAAAGACAGTCATACTTAGCTTATCAGTAATATGTCTTCAAAGGTAGTGTTCTGATGGAAGTTCTTAATTATAGTTGTGACTTTTCTACCAACTACATTTCATTGCCTATAGATTTCAAGAATCTATAAAACTGGTTTATTAGAATTTACATGTCATGAGAGTGGAGGATGCAATAAAGAGTATCTGGGCACAAAAAGGCAATTCACAGTAGAAATTGGATTGATTTGCTATGACTGGATGAATTCATTTCTAAGGACACTTTTTTAAAGCTCCAAGAGTTTAAGGCTGCGGAGCATCTCACAGGAAGAAAGGCTGGTTATCGCTGTAGCATCTGTTGATCTTGGAGCCAACAGGTCTTGGAGGGGATGGAGATGAAGTTATGTGAGGAGCAATGCTCTGGACCAAGAGTAATTCAGAATTCTCATTGGTCATGCTGAGCACATTATTTCACTCAGACTTGCTCCATTTCTTCCAACTAATTCTCAAATTAGAAACCTCACGTTATTGTAATTTATACTAACCATCTTTCCCATGCAGCCACGCAGGTGGGTCACGATGACTTCACCACAAAACAAAACACTGCATATGAACTCTGCTATTGGAATACACATCTTCCAGACTTCCCATTTTTCCCTGTATGATTGTTTATTATTTGGAATTTTCCTCTTTTGTTCCTAATGCAAGCATAATGGTTTTCCTTCCTTCCTTCCTTCCTTCCTTCCTTCCTTCCTTCCTTCCTTCCTTCCTTCCTTCCTTCCTTCCTTCCTTCCTTCCTTCCTTCCTTCCCTCCTTTCTTCCTTCCTTCCTTCCTTTCTTCCCTCCTTTCTTCCTTCCTTCCTTCCTTCCTTCCTTCCTTTCTTCCTTCCATTCATTCTCCCATCCTTTCCTTGCTTTCTTTTCCTTCTCTGCTGGGAATTGAACTAACAATCTCAAACACTCTGCCACTCAATATACTGGTTTTATTAGGAAGAAAATGTTCCTATCTTGTGCTCATCATTCCTATAAATGAAAAGCATTCTCTGGGCCAGTAAAATGGCTCAGTGAGTAAAGGAACCTGCAGGACAAACCCGGAAACCTGCGTTTGATTCCCAGAGCCCACGTGGTGGAAGCATAGAACTGGCTTCCCAAAGCTGTCTTCTGCCCTCCATGTGTATGTTGTGGTATGTGCAACCCTCCCCTCATAAATAAAATATGATAATAAAAGTTTAAGTCTTACCCCATGTGAATAAAGTTGGGAGAAGGAAGTAAATAAAACAATTTAAATCAGAATTAAGTAAAGCACACATGTGCGCATGCGCACACGCTCCAGAGTCATACATACATGCTCTGAAAGCTCACAAGTTGATTCGTAAAGAAGAAGCAAGACACAGAAGCAGCTCAGCTAATGCAAAGTGAAAGGCAGCCAGGGAAGATAGAGCACCCTTGTGCAGCAGGTAAGAAGGGGTTCCCTCTTGAGGTCCACACCCAATGGGTGGCATCACTCGGCCCCCACCTTTCTCATAGAGGAAGAACTGCCTTTGCAATTACTTGGGCCCCAACCAGACAAAAACAAGCAGCGTCAGACACCTGAGAAATAATTAACTACTTGCCCTTCCTTTTCAACCTACAATTAGAAAAGAGTAGTTGCAATAATTTGTGAATGCAGTTTTCCAACACCAAGCAATTGTGGCTAAAGGACTACCTGCACCGCAGAAGGCAGGCATCATTGGGCCCTTTTTAACAAATGAGTGCTTAAAGTGCAAGTATACATATAATTTGGTTAATGGAAAGATATGCATGACTTTTCAAATTACATTTTTGTTATTTAACAGCTGCTTTCCCTAGCCCATCTGTGACACGCTCCCCCCTCCCCCCCCCCCACTGCAGCTTCATAGTACAACCCTAGTTAAAGTATAAGCAACGCCATGTCACAAAGGAACAATCCAGAATCCTCCTTGGACCTCACGGGTATGCCACAGCCAGGCATGGAAGCAGCACAAATGAAAGCGGCACAAATGAAAGTCTCGAACGCCGGGGATGTAAAGAAACCAAGGCAGAGGGATTGAGCGCAGTGCCCAGCACCTGGAGGCACATAGCAAGTCTTCCTGACAGGCACCTCATTTGAAAAGGTCTTCACTTTTCTGTCTGTCTGCTGCCTGCCGGTTCCCCCCCTAGTGTGTGGGCTACTCGAGGAAGATACGCATATGACTTTTTCCTCTTTGACCCTCCTCAGCGGTTTCTGTCACTGTTGACAGAAAACCATCTCACATTAGTTTCCCTCAAATGAGGCAGAACAAAGTAGGGAGCTGGCAGAGGGGACTCTGTCTCTTTCTTCCACGGCATGCGTTTCCTCCTCTGGGGAGCTGGCCTCGTCTCTACAACAAGCGTTCTCCAGGTACTAGTATAAGCAGATGGTCCTGCAGACACACTGCCTAGGCTTCAATCTGTCCCCACCACTGACCAAGAATAACATAAAATCTTTTGGCGTGTGTGTGTGTGTGTGTGTGTGTGTGTGTGTGTGTGTAGTGTAAAGTGTATGTGGGCATGGTATATATGTGATGTGGGGGATGTGTTGGTTGGTATGTAGGTATGTATGATATGTGTGTGTGTGGTGTGTGTGTGTGATTTTTGTGTAAATATGTGTGATAGCTCATCCTGGGTGTCAACTTGACACACTTGGTATCAACTAAGATCAGCTGAGAGCACACCTGGTAAGATCAGCTGAGACCACCTGAAAAGATGATCTGGATAATACAAGACCAGCCCTAGATCCCATTGGAACCTCCATAGATCTCATAGGAACTTCCCAGTAGTGGACCATATAAAACGGAACCCCAGAAGATGAGAGACGCTCTATAGCGTGCTAGGAATCGCTCTTCCTTCCGGCCGCCCGGTTTCTTTGACCCTCTAGCCCTCCAACCCTCCAAATCTTCAATAAGACTAAAGATTCTCGAGGAATCCTCCAGCCTTCAGTCATCACCCACTGGACTACTGGACTGAGCAGCTACTGGCAGCCATCGTTGGAATATTTCGGCCATATCTGTAAGCCAACTCAATTCCCTATTTATATATTCATTTTGTTAATTCTGTAACTCTAGAGAACCTGACTAAGACAGTATGTATATGCTCATTCCTGTGTGGACACGTGGACACGTGAGCAAATGAGCATGGAGACAGAGGAGAGCCCAGGTGTCGTTCCTCAGGAACCACCCGCCTTGTTTCCTGAGGCAGGGGTCACTTCACTGGTCTGGAACTTGCCAAGGAGTTGATGCCAGGTGTCCAACAAACCCCGGAGTTCTGCAGTCTCGGAGTTGGGAGTACAAGTGTGGACCACCACACGGCTCTGGTCCTCGTGTTTGCAAGGCTGATCGAGCAATCCCTCAGCTCCACTTCGGCTTTTTAAGTGTCAGTATTCTCATCTGTAAAATGGACACAATAACCACAACATCCTACCCAGCTTTTAAGATGGTTAAAGACTGCCTAGCACTTGGCAGAATCTAAAATTATAAACCAGGATCATGGAAGCCAAACCCAAGCTCTACTACTTCTTTGGCAGAGGCAGGACGGAGTCAATCCGCTGGCTTCTGGCTGCGGCTGGAGTGGAGTTTGAAGAAGAATTTCATGAGACAAGAAAGCAAGAAGAGACGTTGCAGAAGGATGGATGTCTGTTTTTTGGCCAAGTGCCTTTGGTTGAAATTGATGGGACAATGCTGACACGGACCAGAATCATCCTCGCTGCCAAGTCTGGTTTGTATGGGAAGGGCCTGAAGGAGAGAGGCAGGATCCGTATGCTGACGGCACCCGGAGCTGATGATGATGACGGCTATTACTGCTGCAAAGCCCCCTGTGGAGAAAAGGGAGAGCCATGCTTCAGCGGTGAAGAAAGCTAAAACCCGGGACTTCCCTGTCTTTGAAGAGATTTTTGAAAGACCATGGAGAGGATTTTTCTCCTTGGCAACAGGCTCAGCTAGGCAGACACACAAACTGTTAGAAGCCATTTTACTGGTGGAAGAATTCAGTGAGTCCGTTCTCTCTGACTTTCCTCTGTGCAGGCATTTAAAACAAGAATCAGCAACGTTCCTGCAGCCTGGGAGTCAGGGGACGCTGCCCCCAGAGAGCCGCTGGGTGGAAGTGGTCAGGGGCGTCCTGCAGTTCTAGGGGTGGCTTCAGTGCCAGGCAGCTGTGAGCGCAGCAGAAGCGAGCCACAAATTTGAGGAGTAAAGTGTCTGCAGGGAACAAAGCTGTGCCGTCAGTGGCAAATGCCAATTAAATGCAATGTAAAACCAACAACAAAAAGGATGGTTAAATATTAAGGTAACACACATCACACATAAGGAACTCACCATGTCTGACACACAAAATGTGCTCAATAAAGGTATGTTTTATTGGTGTTGCTTATTTTTTTGTAGAAAAGATAAGAAGACAGACATTTATATTCCAGCATGCATAAGTAAAGACTTGTCGAGAGCTTGCCTTCTGACTAGCCCTGTAGAACCCAACCATGTCCTATCTCAGTTCAGTTGCACTGAAGTCTATGAAGTGAGGGTCATTTTTATCCTCATTTTACGGATGAGCAAAATGAGGCCTACCGAAGTCCAGTCCAGAGAAAGCAAGAATGGCCAGCCTTTTCTGTAAAGAAGCAGAGAGTAATATTTCAAGTTCTACAGACCAGATGGTGCCTGTCACAACTATTCAACACTGTCACCGTGGCATAAAAGCAGCCAGGAGCAACATATAAACAAACAAATGTGGCTGTGCGTACAGAAAGCTCTTTGTTAGGAAAAAGAAAAAAGTGTGTGTGTGTGTGTGTGTGTGTGTGTGCATAGTCTTCTGTGTATCACCCTATACCTTATTTTTTGAGACAAGGTCTTTCACTGAACCGGGGCCTCACCAACTCAGCTAGACTAGTTGGGCAGCAAGTTCCAGGGGTCCTCGAGTTCCACGCCTTCCCAAAGCTGGAATTATATGTGTGCTTGCCTTTCTCTTCCCTCCCTTCCCCTCTTCTTCCCTCCCCTCCCCTCTTCTTCCTCCCCCATCCCCTCTTCTCCTCTCTTCTCCTCTCCTCTCTCCTTCCTTCCTCCCTCCCTCCCTCCCTTCTTTCCTTCCTCCTTCCTTCCTCCTTCCTTCCTTCCTTCCTCCTTCCTTCCTCCCTTCCTTCCTTCCTTCTTTCCTTCCTCCTTCCTTCCTTCTTTCCTTCCTCCTTCCTTCCTTCTTCCTTCTTCCTTCCTTCCCTCTTCCTTCCTCCTTCCTTCCTCCTTCCTCTCTTCCTTCCTTCCTCCTTCTTCCTTTCTTCCTTCATCCCTTTCCTTCCTTCTTTTCTTCTTCTTCCTTCCTTCATTCCCCTCCTTCCTTCTTTTCTTCTTTCTTTCTTTTTAAAAAACTTTTTAAATTTACTTTCACCTTTTTCTCTTGAGGGAGGGACTCATTAACCACGGAACACAAGTAGAACTGTGGGTGCTAGAGATCTGAACTCGGTTCTCGTGCTTATTCAGTAAGCCCTCACCCAACTAAGTCATCTCCCCAGCCCCACAAAACTTTTCTATGGACATCAAAACTTGAATTTCATATAATTTTCAAGTGTCACAAAATATTGGTCTTTTCTTGATTTCTCCAATCATTTAAAAATATAAAAGCATTTTTAGCTTGAAGACTTTTCAAAATGGGCAGCGGGCTGGATGCAGTCCTTGGACTGTGCTACGAACTGTTTCCTGATTTAGTCATTTTCCCAAGGCCTCATGGCCAAAAATGGTGGATCCCAGTTTTATGCTCAGAAGCCAAGACTTTTGGAGCATGTGCCCTTAGCCACTCCTACACCAGCTTCTCACTGTGTAAAAATGCATACATAATTGCTGAAGTGAGTCAGTACTATAAAAATATTTAAGACTTTGAAATCAGTGGAAAGTTCTAGACATTTTTCCCAGGATGCTGGCGTCCCTGCGATTATCCGACTAGGCAATTTTGCAGCACTAGATGATGCAGGAAACAGATTCTTGACAGGCGAATGCAGACCTACGATAGAGTGTGTGTGGTGGAAGGTCACTGTTGTCCTCACTGTGAAAAAGTCGATTTCTACTTGTGAATTACTTTAATCCATACGGCTGTCCTTTGAATCTACATGTATGAACCAGTGGTTGATCTCAGTTCCCTCAGCAAATAACGCCTTTCGTACGTGTTAAATGTTGTGGGTTGGGGAGTTGACTCAGTGGTTAGAGTCTTGGCCTGGTAATTGAAAGGACCTGAGTTCAGATCCCCAGATTCCATATAAAAATGCTAGGTAGATGTGGTGGCCTATAATTCCGGTCCTGAAAAACGAAGCCTGGGAGTCCCCAAGAGCAAGCTGACCAGACTAGCCCCAATGGCGTACTCTGAATTTAATTTGACGCCCGGTCTCATACCAAGTAGGTGGAAGGGAGATTGATAATGAGGCCCCACATCACCCTTGGGCCTCCACAGGCACACACTCTCAAGTGCAGTCATGTGCATACATCTGCATATATTTGCACACCAACACACAAGCATATATCCCATATTCACACATATGAAAGAGAAAAAAAAATGCATCCAAATGATGGCTGGGATTTTGTATTTTTTGAAAATTACCCTCCAGCTTTTTGTGAGGTCTTCTGCTGAGACAGTCGTGGGACTGGCCTGGCAAAGCCTAAGGGCAGCAGTAGCAGACACGACACACTCTGAGTCCAGAGGGTAAACTCCGTCTCTAAAGGTGGACTCATTGGGAAACAGAACATGGCCAGTCGCGTGCAGCTCTTCACCGCCGAAGTTACTGCTTTTCTGACTCAAAATGCATCACTTTTCATTTCCCCCTTTCTGTCTCTTCTTTGGATACTGACCCAAAGAAGCGTGTTTGTCCTGACGCCCTGAGGACTTTCTCTCTGACAACCAGCCCGCCCCATGTAGCTGCTTGCAGCCTCCATGACTGAACCTGCTGCTTTCTTAAATCCTAATTCTCTTTTCCTCTTGGACGACTCCCTCCCCTCCAGCAGCTGGAATTTGCAGCTGGGGGTGGGAGATATCTTAGTTCCTTCCTTGTTTTTCTTTTCTGAAATGTCCTTCTATTAGTTTTGTCTTGTTTTTATTTCTTGATGTGTTTATGGCTTAGTTGACTAGCCAGCAGCAATGATTTAGAAGTCAACTTATGGTCTGATTTGTTTTCTTCTTTTCTTCATTCCCCCATCCTTCTCCCATTGAAAACCTTCTTCCCAACCAGTCTCCTTCCTACTACTATGATGTGAGTGTGTGTGTGTGTGTGTGTGTGTGTGTGTGTGTGTGTGTGTGTGTGTGATTCACTGAGATTCATTAAGGTTGAGTCTATTGGCCTGTGCCTGAGCACTTTCTGGAGCGTGGATAATATATCAGTGTTTATATAATGGCCTGATTTGTGGGAATTATTTTTGATTATGGAAATCTTTATAAATGATTTGTTTTTCTCTTTAAAGCGATTTGCATGTCTATCTATGTTCAGCTGCATGAACAAGAGAGGGAGAATGACATCGTGATACACAGGTGAAGGGCAGAGGACAACTTTTAGAAGTCAGTTCTCTCCTTCCACCTTGCGGATTTCTTGAGGATTGAACTCAGGTCGCCAGGTCTGTGAGCAGGCACCTTACCCACTGAGCTCTCTTGCCAGCCCATAACTGTGTTTTTGATAAAAGTTTGTGGCAAAGCAAATGGAATAAGCACTTTAAAGTGTACAATGATCAGATCAACCTCAAAGAACAAGTCTTGTTTTGTAGTCGTGAATAAGCCACCTTCAAGATTACTTTTCTATCATCAGAGAAAGGTAAATATAAAGAAAAACTGTAGACTTCAAAATAAGCTAAAGAACTGCTGGTTCTTCTTCCAGAACTCTCCAGAGAGGATCTGACTTTCTCAGGACAGCGATCTGATTTTAACTAGGCTGTGCCCTATCACCATTCAAGTTATGGCAATAGGACTCCAATGCCCTTTTGCCCGTATTCATGCAAAGGCACTCGACACAGTGACAAACAAAACCCAGCTTTACATCCATCTAAAAATACATTCTGTATTCCTGATCAGAAGTACATTTACCTTTTGGATTCTTCTTCAAACCATCTGATCATACTCCTGATTTTCTCAGTAAATGAGTAGGTTAGAATCTTTGATAGATGCTCATTTTTCTTATCTAGTTTTATCTTGTTGAAGTATATCCTTTATCTAGACTCAGGTAATGACGTTAGTATTTTTATGCATGCTCTTTTAGGGAAGTTCATTATTTCGCACAATTAATTTTATGGTCAGAACCTCTAATTACTAAAAATATGCTTAAATTATAAATGAAAATTGCTATTCTATAATTTATAATTTCACCCATTTGTCTTTTTTTTTAAACTCCAAAAACCTTAATGCAACAATCCAAAATATTTGCAAATATTAAACACAGGGGATGTCTGAGGATGTCGTCGTAAAACAAGCTTGCATTTGGTATTTCCCTCTATATCTCCACAACACATATTACAGAGCCCTCTTGACGCCAGATGTTTGGGATAGCGGCTCCCCATGCAAGCAAGTCAGCTCTGCAGCTCACAGGCTGGCCATTACCTAATTTCATTTGTTTCTGATACCATCTACCTAGAGACAGTGTCAGATCCCAAAGGCTCAGTCCCCAAGACTCTCTTCTTCCAGATGCTAATCATAAGGTCTAAATTTTTACCTGTGCTTCTGTCTCACAGACTATAAATTGGGGTACCCTAACCCGATCCCCAGTTTGAATAATTTGCTGAATTATTCCAAGAATTCAGGAAAGCACTATGTTTGCTATTTACTATAGAGTTCTTTTCTTTTCTTTTTTTTTTTTTTAACAGAAAAAGAGATACTTGGGTAAGATATGGACAGGGAGATGTGGTACTTCCATTGCTCCTTCAGCCTCTCCCTTCAGGGAATCATACATGTTGAACCTATCTTGAAGCTCTTTAAACTCTGTCCTTTGCTTTTTTTTTTTTTTTTTTTTAATGGAGCTTTCATTGCAGAAGCATGATCAAAACCCAGATAACTGGGAAGAAATGAGTGAACAGAAAGGGCGTGTCCTAACGCTAACCACTGAGTGGCCTGTCTGTCCAGATTCTTTTGGGCCTCAGTGCAACATTCCTTCCTTCCAGGTGGAGGGCAGGTCCCTTTCTACAGTGGGGGGTTTATGATCTCCTGTCAGACAAGATTGGCCAGAGAATTTAATTATGGCAAGTTCTAAGGCAAACAGAAGATTTACGTTTCTATGATCGCTTGAGAGAAGAGACACTCTAGTTTCTAGGCCTGCCCTGGGAAGGCGTCATGAGCAGAAACTGTGTACAAAACCTCGTGCGTGTGTGCACGTGCGCTTATGTATGTGTGCGTGTGTGTGCGCGCGCACGTGTGTGCGTGTGCATGCCTGTGTGTGTGATGGCTGGATAGACAGATGATAGACAGGTGATAGACAGGTGATAGGTATCATAATATAGCTGTGCTATCACAGGCCCCACGCTCATTTCTTTCTCCGTGGCTCTCTCTGAACTCCTTTCCTCCCTAATCCTGTCACTTAATCCATCTTTGCTTCTTTCTGGCTGCCTCCCTTCTTGTCATACATAAAAGGCTTTTTGTTTTGTTGTTTGCTTTTCACTTTGTCCAAACCAAGCACAAAACCAAGGAGTTTTTCCCTTGCCCTTCAGCATGTTCATGTACTCATCCTCACCAATAAACACCAACTCATCCAAGTTCCAAAAAAAAAAAAAAAAAGGCTTTTTCAGGACATAATTGTCTTATTTACTACAGGCTCCATTGTAAAACAAGATTTTGGCAGTGCAAGACAATGTCTGGCTTGTTTCTACCTCTGATCCGTTACTTACCCTATGTTCTTAGTTTCTGTCCTGTCCAGTGTGCTGAAAGAGAGTCACACACAGGCATGAAGGGGCAGCACTTAAATCTGCTGGACTCTGTCTTCCCCGGGCTCTGCCTCTGGGTGTGGGAGACGCTACAGAGAAGAGGCCGCGATTCTGACTTCTCCAGTCAGATGCATTGTCAGTTTCAAGATCTCCTGACGGTACCCTCCACTTTTCTCTGCTTCCCTTTGTGGCTATGGCAGCGACTGTAGAAGTCTGCTCCCTTTAAACTTCATGGAAAGTAAAATTCCCAACTCACCCTCAACCTGTGGGACACACTCAATGGCTTGGAGCCTAGCAATTGGTGTTTCAATAATCCCTCAGATTAATTCCAATGCGTATTCAAGCTTGAAAACACATGGTTTATAACATCTTCACTGGAAGACGAGGGAGTTTAATTCTGCTCTGGGGTACAGTTCAGAGCTGTCGTCTTGGCTCAGGTCACAAGGGACATCAGATGGCCCTTGGTCATTTGGTTACTCATCTGCAAATCCTAGCAGATTTTTTCCACTGTTTTTTTTCATTTTATAAGTGGTATCCTGACCTGATGACCTCCCAGGTTCCTCTTTCTGATTTGAGGATGATGTCAACCCTCTTCTACAAGTGGAAGAAAGTCCCTTCTAAATCTGATCTCCAGCTCTGTGTGGGTGCAAAGACATCTTTTTCCAAATGTGCCAGTCCCCCTACCCCTACCCCACGAAACAGGGCAGGGAAAACGGCAGCCCCCAAAAGCCAGGGATTATGGTGATGCGTACTATAATCCTAGCCCCGAGAGGCAGAGGCATGAGGATCCAGAGTCTAAGGCTAGCCCAGCTACATAGTAAGTCTAAATCTAGCCCCAGCTACATAATGAGTCCAAGGCTAGCCCCAGCTACATAGTGAGTCCAAGGCTAGCCCCAGCTACATAATGAGTCCAAGGCTAGCCCCAGCTACATAGTGAGTCTAAAGTTAGCCCCAGCTACATAGTGAGTCTAAGGTTAGCCCCAGCTACATAGTGAGTCTAAGGCCTGCCTGGGCAACGTGAGACTCCGATTCAAAAAATGAAAAGAACAAATAAAAATATTCTAGAATGTCCTGTTCAGACTTGCCAAAGAATAGGAACGTGCTCTTCTCCATTTCCGTGCTTTCTGATTTCTGCACAGGGTATGAAAAGGCTATTTCTCTGAGCAGCTTCACCCTGTGCATAGGGCGGGACTCATTCCAGAACGGACATTCTTAGGACCTCCATCAGGCAAAGCAGGCCAAAGCATTGCTTTGAGGCCAACAGCCACCCAGAAAGGCAAGGGGGAACTTAAGAGTATCTTTACATTTTGTCACTTGGCTTGAGGCAAAGGGGTTCTGGTTTCTGCGGCCCACTTTAGAGAAGTTTTTTGGCCTGCTTCCGGAAAGAATGAGGGTGAGAGACTGGAAGGCGGAAGAATGTTGGGGAGAAAATTGGTTCTGAGTCCTCCTTTGTACTCTCCTTTCTCCTTTTAATATTTTACTATATTTACTTGAGAGCAGAAAGAGAGAGCAGGTGTGAGGTCAGAGGACAACTTTTACAAGATGCTTCTCTCCTTCCACTAGGTGGGCTTCAGGGATTGAACTTGTGTCACCATGTTTGTGCACAGACCTGTTTACCCACTGAGTCATCTCATGGGCCTGTGGTAACCTTTTCTGGAGGTCAGTACGTCCTTAGAGAGAAGGGACATTGCAAGCAGTGTGGCCTGACTTCTAGACAACAGTGGTCAATAAAGCTGATTCGGGTTTACCCTTCCTCTTAACATAAGCTGGCAAACTGTACAACTCTGTGCTCCTCTGTCCTGACATTCACTCTCTCCCTCAACCTGCTTTAGCTTCCGCAGAGATCTCCTGGGTGGGCCGCACTTACTTGCTCCATGAGGGATAGACTTCCAGGTGTCTGTGACTTGCTGGTGGCCACGCCCCACTATATAGGTAACTAAAACACTCAGGGAACATAAGCCATATATTCTTACACACCTGACCTTATAAACTCTGTGGGAGTTGCCTGTTTTTCTCGTTTCTCTTTTATTAAAAGGCCTAAAGCAACCTTTGAATGGAGTGCATCTGCTTAGCAAAGTTTACAAGCGCACCAGAAATGAACTTAATGAATTGAATTAGATTCTTCCCATCCCCCCAACTTCAGAACTTTGAGGTCTGATCCAAATGACCCTTTCTGAATTAGCAGCCTGGGGTGGGATATCGGGTGGCGGGTGGGGGCGGGGGGCTCCCACATAAAACTTCAGAGAAATCAGGGCACGAGTGCTAAGTGGAATGTCACTGGGGACAGCAGATGAAAACCAGCAATGTGAATCCAAGATCAGGTGGTTTGGACAGAAAGGAGACACAAAAACACTAGGCTTAGTTAAGGATGACTGAAGGACCAGGGGAGGGAGGAGAATCAATCAAGGTGGTCAGAGAGTATGTCCAAGGTCCTGGACATAAGCTGGAAATGCAACTGCTCACCTACAACCATTACTTGAACATGAATCTGTGAGCAAAAGAGGTGGTAACCGGACTAGACTAACCCTGATGAATTAGAAATTATGACTTCTTAAGACTATTTGAAGATGCATTGAAACTCAGCAGGAAAGTATGCATGATGGACAATCACTTCTGCCAATAGTATGAGGCAGAGGGGCAGGATGACCTGAGACCCTCACAGCTATTCTGAAATGGGGTGAGACCTCAGCACATCTGGGCACAATTTACTTAATGAACAACATTCTTAGGTTGTCATTCAGAAAAAAAATTTACAGAATCCATTCAAGGAACCAGAGATCAAGAATAAATGTGTGCAAAGAAGTCAGCTCATGCAGTCAGTATTCTTTGGGCATAATGACCCAAAGCCCCCTGCAAAGAGTATGATACCCCTTTAACCTGCTCCAAAGAGCCCTACAATTCTCCCTTCTCATCATGCAATTGACAAGAAAATTCTCCCCTCTGCCTTCTTATAATTCCCCCACTAGCAGCCAATGAGAAGATAGATTTGGGCTTAGAGCTCGGAGTCGGCCTCTTCACAGCCTTTTCTCCTTCTGGCTTGTTGGGGTAGTGATCATTACTGTCAGGGTTTCATTGCAGCCCAGGTTACTCTAGAATTCTCTATCCTCCTGCCTCAGCCTGCTGAGTGCTGGGATTAGGGGTGCAACCCACCACTCCTCCAAGCTTTTCCCTTTTGCAGTAGCCCCTTGCCATGGGATTGGCTTCCATGTTCATGGAGCTGTGATGTCTTGTGGGGTCTTTGGCGTGACCCCTGGCATGAGACCACCATAGAAATCCTGCCTCTGTGTTGGAGGGCTCTTCACCCCCGCGGCTACCAACCTGTCGGTTTCTATATCTTTAGCCGTCAGCTCTAATATAAGTCCCATTTTATGTTCTTCAGCTTTCCTCATGCTCCTATATATATTTAATCCTTGACATCTTGGTCTATAGGTTTTTAATTTTCATATGCTCATGATACTCTTGTTGTCTTGGTAACTTTTTCAATCTCCCTAGACCCAAACAAATTTTTTTAATTAGAACCAAACAATTTAATAAATATTTGTGCCCTAACACTTTATCTGGGAAAACATAGGAGTTGAAAGAAAATAATAAATTTATTTCATCTTTAAGCAAAATCTTTTATCAGATGCAAATGCTTACCGGGCACTACTAACTCCTCCTTGATGCAAAACTAGGTACCAATTCCTTATTTCCATTTTCCCACTGCTCTGCTCAAAACACATTGGTCAGTCCCTGACGAGTTCTGCTTTATAGTGCGTGCCCTCAAAAGGAATAGCAGGGCCAGCAAGACGGCTCGGTGAGGAAAGGCATTAGCCACAAACCTGACTACCTGAGTTCACTTTTCCCCAGAACCATGTAAAAGTGGAAGGAGAGAACCAATTCCCCAAAGTCAACCTTGGATTTCCACATATGCACCAAAGCATGTGTTCCCCCACCCCCTACACACACACACACACACACACACACACACACACACACACACACACACACACGATTAATAAAATATTCATTTTAAATTTTAAAGGATTATAGCACAATTCTAACACTGCCATTGTCCACTGCCATGAACAGTGTGACTTCTGGCAGAGGTCAAGAGCTAATGTGCTTCCCTTGGGATCCTGAAAACATCTTGTAGTACTCCCTGGAGTTTGTTGTGACACCTCGACTACCTTGGTATACCCTTTGGGGTACTACAACCTTAGCAGGCATTCTGTCTATTATACTGAACCATCCAATAGGTGTGTCACAAAGGACATCTTTCCCTTTGAGTTATGGCCAACTACTGTTGTTTTGTTTTGATTGACGGCTTCTCAGTGTAGTAGAATGTCAAGGAATTGGTGACACTATCCTCCCAGGGCAAAACCTAGATGTTTTGTTCTGTTTTATCTTGTTTTTGAAAACAAGAGAGAGAGAAACAAAAGAAGAAAGGTGAAAGAGATGATCACCAGCCTCACATCCACAGCTATTTTTAGATTTAATTATACATTTGGCACAAGTCTATATTCTCTTGCCTAGAGACAGTCACGTTTGCATCAAAGACTTCAATACAGAATGTTAAAGAAGAAACGGGGTGTCCAGCCGTGGGCTAAAAATGGACAAAAGTGTTTTTGGCTTGCACTCAGTGCCTTCCCTCTGCCCTCTTTGGGGCAACACTACAGGGCCTGTTTGGTTCCCTCTTTCTCCCTCCAGCACTTTTGCACCCTCAACTCTGGGTCCTGCAGGACCATAGCAGGGTGATGCCAACCCCTCCCACAGAATAAGGTGGGCAGAGCTGGTGCAGAGCTGTTAAATTCCCATGGCTTGGGAAGCTGCTCTTCATCCCACAAGAATCTTTATCATCCAAGCAAACGGGGATCTCCTGGGTGGTTCCCTAAAAATCTCCATGAGTCATAGCACCAGAAGACAGGCACGACTCTTGAAACCTGCCACCGAGCATTCGGAACGAGGCATACATCGTTGCTTTCTAGGTCCCCTCAACTTAAAAGTTCCATTCTATTGAAATCTGAGCAGTGCGCGGTAAAAGGAGAGAGAGAGAATGTGTCATGGACCTGGTTGGTTCATAATCCGCATCTCCTTCATGGAAACGGGTGAAGGAGTTCACTCTGGTCTCGCCAAGCAGCTGTGCTGAGGTTTCAAACCTCTGATGGCAGCAGCGCCTGTTCACCATTGTTCATACTTCGGGAGCAAAGTTAAACACTTTAGGTTTAAAATCGGTGAGGAGAAAAACTGTGGTAGACAAACCCCACAGAGACAAAGGTTTCCCTTTTGAATTAGCTACCTGAAGGAGAGTCGAGAACAGCCATTGCATCTTAAATTAGGAATGGGTCCTGTCATGCTGCAGTCAAAGCATCCATCTGCCGGGCAGCATTGCATCATAGGAATGGTTTTGCTTAATGATGTTTGCAGAGCTAAAGTGTGCAATGTGACAGCTTCCCCCTTTTTCGGGGGTTGAATGTGATGCTGTTAGGCCGTCAGGAAGCATCCTCTGAGCCTTTCCTGGGAGTCCAGGCAGTTCTCCAGATTTCAGGAACCAGGAACGACTGAGTCAGAACAATTGCCAGAGGCATGGAAATAAAACATCGGCGCTCAGCTACCTCCTTTTACTTTAGAAGCTGTCGATTCCCAAAGCCAGACTAGAGCATAAACATTTTTTAAAGGCATGGAAGGAAAATCATTTGCCCTTCACCGTATCATTAAGCATGCCCAGCAAGGAGCCAACAAGATCCTAACTCTATGGTGAGAAAAAACAGGCAGCTGACCTGTATATCAGATGGAGTCTAGTCTAGACTTGTGCAAGAAGGTTAGGTTAAGAACAGGGGAAAGGGGAAAATCATAGGTTCCACAGCTTAGAACTCTACCACGTAGGAGAAACAAGCAAGAGAGAGATACAGAACAATCTTTTTCTAGGCTGCACAAATTCTTGACAGTTTCTGCGAGCTTGTATAGGAAAGCAGGGATCATCCATGCTCCTTTGGGGGCAGAACAGACAGCAACTTTGAGTTTTTGCCTAGACACAGGTAGAGAGAGCCAAGAATGAGTGGGACCTCATGTGCAGATTTCATTACAGCAATATACAAGTCTTTTTCCTATCCCCTGGCCTTTGCACTGCCGCTGATTTTGACATAGCTGCTACCTCTTACTGCTCATTCCCACTATGTATGAGTTTCTTCCAATCCGCAGTCGCTCTCCACCATATTCTTTCCTCAGGTTTCTTCAGAATTATTACCACTCCCTGAATTTGTCTTATTTATCATCTGTACATTTGTTTATGATCCAGTTCTCTAGCAGCGGTGAATGTCTTTTTCCTCTTTCTTTTTTAATTATTATTAATTAGCCTTCACTATAGCACTCTCCAACATTTGGTTTTGCTTATTTATTGGTTTTCGTTTTCTGTGCCCTTCTTCCCCACTCACCCCTCCTCCTCTTCCTCACACCCTCCCACTCCCAGTAGCCCCCTTTTTACTTTCATATTTCATGTGTTCTTTGCCCTGCTGCCCCCCCTTCTCAGTACCTCCATCTCCCTCTCATGGGTTTCTATCTCATTTTACAGTCTATACCTACTCTTACACCCCCTTACTTGTATGTATACAAATATAAAAGCTGGGATTCACATATCTGTCCTTCTGAGTCTGGATCATCCCACTTCATAAAATATTTTCCAGACCCATGTAAATTTCCTGTAAATTTCACAATTTTGCTCTTCTTTCAGCAGAGTAAAATTCTTCTGTGTGTATGTGGGTGGCAAATGTTTGACAACCAAGTAAATACATGCAGAGCAGTATGTTTTCAAATAAATAAGAATGCACAATCATTGTTTTTTCTTCTTCTTCTTTTAGAGACAAGGTCTAGCCTTGAACTCACAACTTTGCTCAGCCTCCCAAGTGCTAGGATCACAGTCATGCTCTATCATGCCAAACCCGGACTTCAGTACTCCTCACATAAGTGACTTGTTCTTCATAGAATGCTTTTCCTGGTATTTCCAAACTCTCGAATCTATTGCTACACGGTGCCTGCTACAGTAGTGGCTTGAGAGATGAGCTGCACGTGTGAGCAGAAGTTCCTGGAAAGAAGCTGCACTTTCAAGACTGATTGACTGATTAGAGCCTCAGTGATGTGAAGAGGCTGGAATGTTGCAAGTCCAAAGCCAGATTATCGTAGGCCATCTTCACCTCCCTTAATAACCATTTATTACCCACATCTGTACAAGATCTAACACCCCTGTGACTATTAGGTAAATCCTTTGGAATGTACAACAGGTCGCCTAGCTTCTCCCAACCGAAAGGCTAAGAATGTTGTCTGATAGCATCTGAGCCTATAGTTCTTTTCTGTAACTCACCTACCTGATGTTTCCAACAATGAATTTAAGAAGTGTCTTGCTTTATGGTTTCTGTGGTTGTAAAACTTCAAGAAACTGCTATCACACTGGAACACATAGAATATGTGTTCCCGGACCATGGTCATTCATAGTTGGCTCCAGAAAACATTCCCATCTCTCCCTGTGAGGTGAGAGCTGGGAATTTGTGTTGATGCATCCTAATCGGCTGGCACTGCGTGACGAAATATTAACCTTAATTCTTTTCAGAAGTCGGTACTCTTCTTCCCGCACTGGCTGTGTGTATTGAGCTTAGGTTGCCAGTACATTTACCCACTGAGCCATCTTGCTGGCCCTGACCTCAATTATCCCACCCTGTACTCGTGCTGTGCGCTCAACTGAAATTGCTTCAGCTTTGACACTAGTAGTTGCAATGCTGTCAGTTGCTGATTTAGATTTTTGCATTATAAGAATTGGACCATCGCTTATGGATAGCTTTCAATATTCTTGGAAATGGGGTCATTTGCTCTCATAGGCCACCAGAAGTCCTGCTTTTTGCCTCTTGGGTGGTGGTGATAAAGAAATTAAGTTCACCACAAACACACACAGATGTTTCCTAATAAAAAGCATAGTTATCTTGGCTTTGAGTCTCTGAATCCTTCCATACCTAGCTAGTATGGTTGGAATATGCAGAATAGGAAAGTCCTGCCACCTAATTTAGTTGAAGTTTGAATTACTGAAAGTTTGTATTACTGGAGGTTTGTACTGGATTATAAGAGATTTCAAATGACTAGAGAATAAACTACATGTAACATTAGAGTTGCAGGCATGCAGAGTTGCAAATGTGCAGAGTTGTAGATATGCAGACATGTAGAGTTCCAAATACGCAGATGTGCAGAGTTGCAGACAGGCAGAGTTGCAGGCAGGAAGAGTTGTGGATGTGCAGAGTTGTAAGCATGCAGGGCAGTTCTCCTTACAGGCTAACTTGTGTAGACATTATGTCAAGAATTTCAAAATACTGAAGATGTTTTGGTTTCTCAACTTATATTGCTTTAATTCTGCCTATTCGCCAAAGTCTGTGACTCCTACCCACTGGCATGATTGTATATGGCTTCTATTTTTCTTTTAGCTTTTAGATGAAGAGGAGGCATTTACTTTCAATGCCTGCCACTTTTAAAAAAAGCACCACAGATTGAACTTAAACAACAGAAATATGCTGTCTCACAGTTCTGAAGACCAAAGTCCATGATTAAGCGCAGGTCGGTTTCCTTCCTTCTGGGGGAGGATTTGTTTCAGGCTTTTGTCCTAGGTTCTCTGGCCACAGCTGGTGGACACATTATCTCTGCCTCCAGATGCACGTGGTGTTCTTCCTGTATGCTGTCCTGTACTTAAAAAATGGCATCCCATTTTGTAAGTCAGAGTACATTCCAAAAATACTGATTAAAAGGGGGGGGGTCGCTAGGGAAATGGCTCAGTGGCTAATGCCTTTGCCTTAGAAGCAAAAAGACCTGAGTTTGGATCCCAGATCCCAGACAAAAATGCCAGGTGAAAATGGCAGCAATGTGCATTTCTAGCCCTAGAAGGACACACACGGACACACACACACACACACACACACACACACACACACACACACAAACCACACTGATAAAAAGTCTAGTACAGTACAGTGTGATGTACGGTGTAATGATCGGTCTTCATTGTCAACCTGAAAGATTTAGAGCCACCATAGAAACACACTTCTGAATATATCAATGAGGTTTAACTGTTGAGGAAAGACCCCCTGAAGGTGGGCAGCACCGTCCTATGAACTGGGGTTCTGGAAGAAGACTAGCTGAGCACCAGCATTCATCTCCCTGTTTCCTGACCAGTCACTTCATACTCTTGCCAATGTGGTGGGTGCATCCCCTAAAACCATAAGCTGAAATGAAGCCTTCTTCCCGTAAGTTGCTTTCAGACAGGAATTCAAACACAGCAATATCTAGTTCAAATTATCTAGAGACAAAAGAATCCAAGCATGGTGGTATGTGCCAAGCACGTGGGAGCTGAAGATACAAACCAAGTCTGAAATCAGCCTGTGCTACATGAATCCCTGTCTCAGGAGAAAAAAAATTCAATAAGTAAAAATAAAAATATTAAAAATAAAGTATATTGGAAGATGTGTGTAAGCTGGGTGCATATGCAGGTTATATGCAAACATGACAGTGCATATAAATGACCTGCACATCTGCAGATCTGGGCATTTTTAGGAGTCTTGAGGTGAGAGGAGACTGTTTTGGGTAGCAGAAGCTGAACTGGCAAGGCACAAGCCTCCAGATGCAAGTGAGAGCATGAAGAAGAGTGGGAAGAGACAGCAGGTGAAGAACTGGATTTCCTTTGCCATGTTCCAGGTCCTTGAGTGTCTTCTGTTCTGCAAACAGCTCAGTCAATGCGGAGTGCACCGAGCAAAGGTTGTTCACAGAGCTCCAGGGCACCATGTCAACCTTGCTGGAGAATGTGTGGGAGGACAAAGAAAGGTCTTAGATGCATCTTGAACAGCAAATGACCTGAACACATCCCCACCGGACCTTTCTGCTACCCGCCCCCTGGGGACTGACCCCGGAATGTTTCTCTGGACCTATTTTCTCCCACACTCCTCACTTTTCCATGTTCCCTACCCCTTGATGCTTATCCTTTCCTGTGAGAGCAAAGCAGCACTGCCCCAAATTTTCTGGCTCTGTGCACCTGCATGTTACCTACACACCACTGGGAAGGGTAGATTTGTAACCGCACGTTACTTATACATCATTGGGAAGGGGAGATTTGCAACTGCATGTTACTTACACACGGATGAGAAGTGTGGATTTGCTCAGCTCTCAAGAAACAAATGATCATCAATTGCTGGGCTCTCTGCTCGCTACGGAGCTGCAGAGGTCTTGAATACTAAAGTCTCTGCAATTGAACCTATTGGTTTAAAGGTTTAGATCTACTTCATGACTTCATGTGAGCTTAACTCTTCTAAACCTAAGTGTTTCTGTCAATAAAAGGAAATATGGTTCCTGAGTAATAAAGACTGCATCTTGCCCATGTCACCCTTGGGCCTCCACAGGCACAGACACTCAAGTGTCCCTTGGTATACACACACACACACACATACACACACACACACACACACACACACAAACCTGTATTTTAGATCATAAAAATAATGTCTACCTTATGCATTGGGAGGGTCATGTTCAAATATTGTGTGGTGAGGACTTCTCTCTGATTCCAGTGCCTGGGACATAAAGGTTATAATAATCATCATTAAAATATACCAATTAATCTTCCATGTATTTGACGGTCTACTGAATGAACTCCAAATACTCAAGAACCGTCTACTTAATGACTACTGTATGCCCAGTACTTCAAAACTAAGAAAGAAGGAAATAAAGAATAAGTAAACCTATGCTGCAAGCTATCTGTGTGCCAGAACCTCACATTTGCTCTTATTGACTCCTTCAAGTAACTTAACAAGAAAGATTAGTGGTCTCCTTTCTATAGAAGAGAACACCGGGCTCTGACAGGCCGTGCGACTCACCCACAAATCACGATTCTGAGTTCACACCAGGTCTCCATGACTGGAGAGCCCTTTTTATTCTACAAACTGCTGTGCCAAAAAAGCAAAATACTTGTCTCAGAATTGACCAAATCCGAAGACAACCGAGAGGAGGAAAGGGCTATGTGAATGGAAAGTGGAGAGAGAAGAGAACAGGATGAGGAAGGTGTTTAGTTACTTTTCTCATGGCTGCGATGGACCTGACAGAGGCGGCTTCAGGGGGGAAGGGTCTGTTTTGGCTCCTGGTTTCAGAGTGGACTGTCCGTTGTGGTAGGATGGTGTGGTGCCGGGTGTGGCTCGGTCTATGGCGACTGACATTGCTGTGTGTTTGCATCATGGCCTACTAGGAAGCAGAGGACAGAACTGTTGCAGGCTGGGTTATAACCCTCAAGAACTCCTCGACTCTATTTCCCAGTGAGTCCATGACCTTCCTAAACCACCACCCAACTGGAGACCGAGCGTCCAAACCCAAGAGTGTGCTGCATTCAAATCCTAATTGAAGACCTAAGGAGGCAGCAGGAGGAAGCTGGGAGTGCTGGCCTCTCCATTCCAGTGGCTGATGGAAAGACAGCACCCTCCACCCACACCCACAACCATCCCTCCCCCTCCCCCATTCTCCTTAGCGCCATAGGTGACCTGCTCCTGTCAATGAACCAGTGCCAAGGGGAAATGCCTCATTTCTGTGGTTTCTGACGTCAGCTAGTAACAGTCTGTGATAGTTAATCCTGGTTGTCAACTTGACCACACCTGATTCTGAGTTCACACCAGGTCTCCATGACTGGAGAGCCCTTTTTATTCTACAAACTAAGATCAGCTGTCAGACCATCTCAAGAGATTATCCAGGTCAATACATTATAATACAAGACCAGCCCTAGATATCATTGAACCTCCCAGTAGCGGACCAGATAAAAGGAGCCATAGAACCATAGAACAGGAGACTGAGAAAAAGAGAGACTCTTCAGGAAATTAAATGCACTCCTTAGTGGGCCAATCTCTGCCACAGTCCCAGATGTCACTTGAAGAAAAGGCTGAAGAAGGGAAAACCGCACCAAAAAGAAGAAGGAGCTACGAATTCTAGCCAATGACAGTTAAAATATATTACTATTTACAAGATTCGTGAGGACACCCACAGCCTTGGTAGCCACCTGAGACCTGGGAAAGAGGCCTGTGGGTGAGGGCTCTGAAATGCAAGTTTTGCTTGGGTTTCACCGTAAATCCATTTGTCAGCGAGGGGTCCAGGAGCAGTGATAAATAAGCCCATAGATGGAACTCAGCAAGTTACTGTTAGTTGGAGCGATTCTGATTAAATCCAGTGCTGTCTTTGAAGGCAGAGACCATTGGCTCCATCCCGAGCCTCAGACCGACTTCTGAGAGAAGAGGAAAACAACTTTCTTCCAGAAAGGCCTCTAACTGGAAGCTGAAGTTCCCCGGCTGAGGGCCTTTGCCGCCCCCCCACCCCGTGTGCACAGGCAGTGAATGGTGACTGGGTGTCTGTGCACCATCTATTGGGATCAATAAAAGTTTAAAACCAGGACATTCTTTGGCTATGATTTGTATCCACCGCCTAGACTCACTCTGGGTGAGAGTCCCTTGTGCCTACCAGGTGCTCCTGGCAGCATGTAAATCTCGAAGGATTGTAATGATGTGTTTTTCAGGTTGCTGGCAGAAAGCTGGGGACAGTTTACGTAAGTAATTTTCACTGGTTTATAGAGAGCATCCACGAAATGAAGGAGCAATACCGTACAATACACAGTTTTCATTCTTGCTACTCTGCACGGAAATATGAAATAGATTCCCTTTCTTTTGATTGAGAAGCACGGTGCTGCCTGCCCAAAATCACTGTGCCCTTTGTCAGTCAAACAAAAGGTCCTTGTGTCTGCCAGGATTTCATATGATGTGCAAAAAAGAAAGAACGAAAAGGAAGAAGGTCCCAAAGTTTTCCATTGCAAATGCAGGAGTTCATCAAGTTTGCCTAAACCTCTTAATTACAGAAGAATCAGAGAGAAACCTCCCATTGGATATAGTGTTAATAGAAAGGCCACAGGGGTTCTCCTTTGGGGTTCTGCTTTCCTTTTTAGATTTCACAGATTTAAAAAAAAAAAAAAAAGACGCCTTATTTTTAAATGAAAGCTGAAATTTTCCAGCTGATTTGCAAGGTACTAATGAAATCTGATGTCAAGCTGAGTTACTAGAAGAGAAATGCTTTTTCCTGTATTTAAAGCACCAACAGTGTTTAGCAAAAGCCAAGTCATTTGAAAAGTCTCTGGGCCCAAAGCCTTCTAGACTCCAAATAGTTTATAGGAGTTAAAGAATATAAATACTTTCTTTAAAAAATTAAAATCTAGATAAATCCTCAAGCTACTAAATCAAGATTAACTCTGCAATTCAAAAATAATGTATATCTAGCAAATGTCTGTGTGTGCAAGACAAAGGACAGCCTTGGCTTCACTAACAAGGGCTTGAATATAATGTTATTAGGACAAAGGCAATGCAAGCAACTCCGATGATGGCGCCCTAACCAACAGCTCTATTTTGAAGCAGAGTCTTAACCCCTGAGTCATTTCTCCAATCCAATGACTCTATCTATGAAGGTGGTTTATTATTCTACTATGGATATGAAAATCACAACACCACTTCTGTATGTGTTTGTGTGTGTGTGTGTGTTGCAAGTATGCAAGTGGGTGGGTGTAACATGTATGTATGTGCCTGTATACAAGCATGTACTTGAGTGTGTTCTTATAGCTGTCCGAGGGTAACATCTAGAATCATCCTGGGTCCAAATTACAATCCGCCCCCAAATCTGCCTGGCATTTTTAAGGTGGGAATCTGGAGATCCGAACTCAGGTCTTTTTGTTTGTGAGGACAAAGCTTTAACCACTGGGCACCCACTTTTGTAGTGGACCTTACCCATTAACCATGCTTTAGATTGAACCAATAGCTGCACTAGGAAGGAAGTGAAGGAAAGAACACAGAACAAGTGTTCAAAATAAACCCAAAATGAACAGTAAAAGCTACGGTCTCTAGGAAACACTTGCCCTCCTTGGGAAGAACGTGTAGAACGAAGTAGTTCACGCTCTCCAAGGCAAGCCATCCTGGAAGGCTTTTCTGGAGATGCCCTTCGCTGCCTGTGCTCGCCCCTTTCTCCACGTGGCATGCTGGTGATAAAACCCATGGGCTCTGTAGCCAAGACTCAGGTCCAGACTCAGTTACAGTATCAGCTGACCTTGGCTAGAGCTTTAGGTACATTTTCTGCTTATGCATGTTTGCCTTGTTAAAATATAACTTGCATGAGGGTGGGGCCTTTGGTTCATGGTTCATGGTCTGTGCTTGATAGGTGTGCAGTACCTCCTAGCTGAAAGCCCAATGAGTGAATGGCAAGTGAATGTGTGGATGAAGTCTTACTCTCGTCTGTGAAATGCAAATAATAGGTGCACTCAAGGTACGCAAAGAGCTGTCAACACACAGGAATCGGGGTGACCAAGGGTCCTTCATGTTCTAGGGAACCAGATGTATAGTTGCTGCCAAAAGCAAGAGAAGATGGGGTCCTGCTGTACTTGACTTAATCTTTCTATTCAGAAACTCACTCTGAGCCCTTAGGGAGGAGAGTGGTCACATGCACGTTCTTAAGTTACACTTAAGTTACAGCCATTCATAGCTAACGAAATGCAAATGAGATTGAGGCAAAGGAAAAGTAGATGCAAAACCTTCCAGTTTTGTCTCCTGGGCAGCTGTCTTTCAAGGGGACCCATGAGACATAGGTGGGATGACACTCTTAAAATCCAGTAGCCGAGTTACAAAATACGCAGAGGAACCTTGGTATTTTTCTGACATGTGTCTGTCTTCCATTGGGGAAAAAAAATGAAAATATTTTTGCAGTAGTATAACCAAATGTTGAACACCAGCGAATGAATTTAACAAGGAACATATAGGCCTGGACAAAGAATATCCTTCAGCGTAACTCAAGGAAAGGAATGAAAAAACATGCTTTATTTCTGAATGAAAAAAATTCATTCATTGCTCCCAAATCAATGTACAAATTTAATATGAAAGTTTCCACAGCATTTTTCTTGGACCTAGTCAAAATAATTGTAAATATTATCTGAAAGACCAAGATTATGAGAAGGATCTATATTATTTTTTTCAAAATCAGAAGAAAAAGATTAAGAGAAAAGTTTTCATCCATGATTTAATATAAGAAATTGTAATGCTATAATACTTAAAGTCAAGTGACTGAGAACAATAATCATGATCTGCCCTAATTTACTTTATGTCTTACCAAAGGTCATGAACTTCAGTTCAAAAAAAGCTTGTAAATACCCCCAGATGGGTCATTTGCTAAATATGTCATAGTGTACAGTCATATTGCAGAAATATGTGCAATATTAAAAATATAGTAGAACTATATTTATTGTCATGGAAAGTTGCTAACAGTATGTTTGTTAGCAACTATAAAACTGCAGGATCACCTCACATTAGAAGAACAAAATGCCATGTTTGTTCATAGATGCAGAGAAAAAACATCAGCACAATTGTACTAATATAGTTACTGCAGCCTATTTGCCCTAAGTGCTGATTTTATGGCTGAAATCTTTTCGCTTATCCATAATGAATGCATATTAGTAATTAAAGCACATTTTAAAGTTACTCACATGCAATTCTCTTTATTCTTTGACAGTTTCATACATGTGCACAATAGCTCTTAATCACCTTCACCCCATATTTCAGTATCTCGTTCCCGTTTCTTGCTTCACTGAAAACCTTCTTCCCACCCAGTCTTCCTCCTACTTTTGTCTTTTTGCTTCAGTGTGACTCCCTGAGATTTAAGCACCTTAGAGTATTCATAATACGTACATCCATTTATTCTTATTTTTAGGAAAAATGCACACTTGGCCTTTGATACATAATTCATGTCTCTCACATAATCCTCCATCAAAGACATGCCTTCAATAAAAGCCATAATAAAATCTAATACCCCTGAGTCTCTTTAACATTAGGTTAACCAGCAGTAGGCAATTCACCACCGGGAAATGACCATAATTTTAGTTGCAAAATTGGAAACACTTTTTCCAATTCCTGCCACAGAACTGCTGTAAGAATAATACAGCTGCTTAGCTCTCCACGTCTGTAAAGGGGGAAATGCCATTATTAAACAGATGCTTTGTCGGGATGCTGGAGTCCAGTTGCTCCTGGTACTGTGATGTACCACTGGGATCCTGTCACTATCAACCTGTGAACCTGAATGGTCCAGGCTTAGTACTGGCCCCAACCACAGCTGGTAGAACTGAAAGTGTGATTTATGCCAGGGCAGCTAAGTAAGGCTGTTACTCATGGGGACATTTTTACACCAGGACAAGTATATCCAGGTGGCCTTAAAGGATGAAAATCATGAGCAAACCACATGAAGTGCTATGTGTTCATCTTGGGGGAAGAGGCGCTGGTAAGGAAAGACCACGCTGCAGATTCCCAGTGCTCATACATCTTCAGGGGTAGCTGGTTTAGTTACTGAGTCATCCATTTCCTTCCCTCTTGCTGTTTGCCCTGAACTCCACTCTGCTTTTCAGATAACAGCTGGTCAGACGCTGCCCAGAGCACCTGATTTAGCACCGTTAAGAAAAGAGCTGACCGGAACTTGAGGCCAAATTCATGCGTCCCTAACAGCATTTCCAAGACAATTCTTGAGTTTCATAGATCATGTATCTTGTTCAAGACCTTTACATCAAGAGATGCTACAATTTCATTGTATTTAGAATTTAGTTGGGAAACAAATTGTGTACATCTATGAGTTGAAAACCCTGGGTGAAATGGTTTTAAGTGAAGGCTGAGTTAACGCATTTGCTAGCGCAATGTCTGGCATAGGTTGAAGTTTAATGAGATAAACCAGTTCTCTACAGTTTGTGTCTCGTTTCTTTACAACATTGCAACATGATATATTGTCTATAATAGTAAAAAAAAATTCTTGCAAACTTTACCTTAAAAGCGGCAGAATATTCTAAGATGTGATTATGCAATTATCACACAATCTTATTTTTAATTTTTTTGATTTTGTTAATATCATTAACTTATGTGAAAAAAAATTCCAAATTTTAGATGATGTCCCTAAGATAGATTCCCAGAGTGGATTACTGTAATTCACAATTTAAGATCACATCGCAATCTAATTTTCTAAATGGGTTCTAGTGATCTCCAGCAGCGTACAAATGACCACTTCCAGGGTCATGGAGATGGCTCAGTAGATAAGGCGCCTGCCCGCAAATCTAGCGACCGGGAAGTCCACGTGGTGGAAATATATCTCTCTTCTCATCTCTCCCCATGCTCCATGGCATTCTCTTTCTCTCTCTCTCTTTCTCTCTCTCTCTCTCTCTCTCTTCCACATAAAAACACCAGGAGGAACTGTGGTGGCCTGCACTTCTGATCTTAGTGGACTGAGCCGAAGCAAAAGGAGATAGAAGCAATCCAGTATGAGTCCCAAAGTCACCCTTGGCCCTCCACAGAGACACACAGTGCCCTCTGACACACACACACACACACACACACACTAAATTAAAAATATATATATACATATACATATATAATGGCAAATATATATAAAACTTTCAAGAAATATTTGTTACGTTGAGAGGTGAGAATTTTTGTTAACAGTTGTTCTAAATTTGTGCCTTTTTTTATTCACTGTGAAAGTAAATGTTTTTTCATATGCTATTTGTTCATTTGCATTTCTTCTGTTGAGCATTGTGCGCTCCTTCTGTTTGGACTATTTATTTACTCTGAAACAAGGAACAATAACAATGACATTGGTTGCTAAGGCTCAATTCTTTTCACTTCCAAAGAATATTTTATTATGTAACCTCTGACAAAAACTCAAGGTCTAAAATATTCTAAAATAAAGTCCCACCTTATCATAAAGAAAGATTTTAAATTTCTAAGTAATGTGATGCCCTCTAAATTTATTATAATAATCTATTGCCAAAGATAAGGACATCTGAATTTTTTCTTTTGTTTTTAAAGGTGCCATAAAAGTAGTTTTAACTGACACATTGCATACTTGTACAACATAAGTTTCTTATGAACACTGAAGGAATGAAATACAAAATGAAGTAAAAACAACCCAGAGCTCACTCCTGGTTTATATTTGACCATTAACCATGTGGCTGTAAACCTTCCAGAATGTTCATGCATCATGGTGAAGGCCTCAGTATCTTTGTACGAATTGGTAGTTTCAAGTAAAGGAACTTTAAATCAGAGTTTTTCATACTGTGACTCGTGACCCATGAGGGAGTCAAGGAATCAGTTAAGCGAATCAGACTAACTTGTGTTTCAATGACACAGAAAGGAAGGGCAAAAGAAGAGAAACAAAGAAAATCAAGAAAAGAGAATCTTGCGCATGAATAAAGGTATTGCTTCACAAAGCTTGTCTGGGATTGTATAAATGCATCTGGCCCATCAGCTGTGGCCAAATAGGTTTAAAAAGCATTTCATTTTTTTAAAAAATGCTCACTTAATCCTATTCTCTCTCCAACAATTACTTTTTTACTAACATCAGCCTTTAATAACTAAAACTTAATTTAAAAATTATTCATTTTCTGAGGCTGTGTACTGGGTTCTGTTCCAGACAGAGAACAGGTGTGATACACTCAGATCCCTGATCTCCTGTGGCATCTACAGGAGGGAAGACAATATGTACTGAATGGTGTCGAAGATCTCCACCACCAGGGAAGGAAGAGAGCCATAGGAGGGCAAGGGACTCAGGTAACAATTGAAATAAGGTGAAACATTAAGGAAAATAGCTAGGAAAGTGACATCTAAATACAGTTTAACATTTAAAGGTTCGGTCTTGCATGAAATTTAAGCGAACTCTTAATAAACAGTGACAAATGCTGAGGTTTAAAAATAAAAAAAAAACTAACATCTCATTATGAAGCTTCATTTATTTGAAGAGTTTACCCTCATATATTTATTTCATACTTAGCAAAGACTGGCCATTATAATGGGAGTTAGAACTAAGAAAAAGACACATTTGTTTCCCGCTCTCGGGAGTTCCCTGTCCAGTCAGTGCGGTAAAGGAGGAGGTATGTAACTGTGGGTGGGGGCTGCATGGGAGAGGGGAGTATTGGTGGCCCTGCCCTTCAGGCTCCCAGGAGAGAGGATGGCTAAACTGAGATAAAGACGGTGGAATTAGATTATGGTCCAGATATGTGAACACACTCAGGATTTCGAATTGTAACTGAGATCAGAAGCATTTCAGTGGCTTTTAACAGGAAACTTTGGGTTGGGCCAAGAAATCCTTTTAACTCACTGTATTCGTCATTATCTTCTGACGGAAAAAAATATAGGAAGAGGCTAGATCATGTTTATAGGCATCCTGCCATTAAAATGAAGTCACACCTATTATCATTCTTCTCTTGTCATAAAACTAGTTTCCCTTCGGTTAGCTAAGAAGGGCAAAGGGAGTTCCTCTAATACTGAGAGCATATATTTTTGTGTTGGAAGATTTTTATAACTGAGAGACCAGGAGTGACTGTGTTGCTGAACTGCGTCTCTGGGGTTTCTTGAAGAGAGTTGTACTTGTTCCTCTGAGATTGTAAACTGTGGTTTGTCCTATGAGGCTCACCAACCTTGCAATAATTAACCAGTAAAAGAGCTACTGAGGTTGTGGTGATAAACCCTGAGCCTGTGGGTTTTCATGGTGTGAGGGAAGTACATGAAGTCTCCCGGTTCAAGAGAACTGCACAAATACCAAAGGCTGGAAGGTGGGAACTGACAGGTTTGTTTCCAGGCACGGGGATGGGTGGGATGGATACGCATTATCTTCTACCTCATCTAGCCTTGATCCACTTAACACAGTACTCACTCTCTTGAAATAACATTTAATGATTAACACCCCGTCTCTAGCAAGCTCGTACTGCTCTTTGCCACACTGTGTATTTTATCTTCTGGCCTGTCCTGTTGAAAGGACAATGTCCTTGAAAAGGGCAATGGTGTCTGTTTTCCTTACTAATGATCTCCCCTTGACTAAGGGCAGACTAAAGGCAGGTTGACAATTCAGAGATAAGCATATGAATTTTAACCTGTAGTCTATGACTAAGGTGATAATAGATGCATTTGCTGACTCTCCTCAATTCCATGTTAGTATTTTGAAGTATTTTTCCCTGGAGCTGGTGAGGTATTTCTCAGAGGGACTGTCCCAGTCTCGTGCCTGGAGGGTGAGGTCTGATAACCTGTCAGATTCTGGGGCTAACTGGCAAGAGAAAGCTGCATAGCTGGGCTGGGGATTCAAGTAGCTCCTTTGCCGCTACCTTCTGCCTAAGGTGCCGTTCTTTCAACAGGATTGGAATGTCCCAATCCTATGACCTTGGCTTATCTCGGGAGAAAATAAGCTCCAGACTTCTGTCATCTCTGACACCCAGTGGTCACGAGTGGACCAAAGGTTATGAAACACTACAAGGTCAGAGACCAAGAACTCCAGAGCTCTGAAGCCTGTCTGTCCTCCCAGGAGGTTGAAGAAGAAAAATCAGATTTTCCTTTTCTTTTCACTAATGAATCCAACCCAACAGGAAGCCAGTTCCCTGTGTATTTCTATTTTTAATTATTAATAAACACCCTGCCACATTAGCTGCAGCCAAAGAAACTGGGGAAGCCCATTGCTTTGCTATCCATTAAGGGAAAAGAGCTCCAGCCGCCTTCAAAAACATTCGTCTTCTTTTTGATGTGCTTTTTAGGGCAGGCTAAATAAGAGGCCTGTAGCGAGACACTAAGTGCTAAGCCGAGTGTTTCACTGGAGCCTGAACCCATATTCACAATGGGAGGAGAAGGGTTTGGTTTAAGCATTTGGCTTCTTACATTGCTACAACATACCATAGCACTTGGATAATTACAGTAATTATATGACTGATGACACTATGAAAATTTTATATTATCTGTGTTTAGGAAAACAATTGTGAATTTTTTTGGGGGGGGGGCAGGGTAAGGCATTTCATCTCCTCTGAAAGCCCATGGGCTTCCAAATTCTCTGGGGAATACAAATAACTAAAAAGATGCCCGTCTCTTAATGATTTACAGGGAGTGGTTCTCAACAAGCTCACTCCTTTGAGCTCCAGTTCAAACACCTCTCCTAAAGAGATCCGAAGCGAACTAAAAGTCTCCTAGGTTATTCAGTCAAAGTTGCTCCCTCCTTGAAATCCAGCATGCTGGCTGACTAAGTATACTCGCCATTACATGAAAGCATTTGAGTGTGCACAGAATAGGATTCAGTGTCTTTGGAAACACTTCTCCCAAGCTGGTAGATCTCAGTGTTCTGTGTTTCCCACCAAGGTAACGAATGCAGGGTGTCACCACATGGTCCCAACTTCCACAAGCCCCATGAAGCATCAGGTACAATTTGGTGATATATCGTGTATATATGATCAAATTTTCTGCGTTACTTTGTAGTCGTGAGAGCAAACCCACTTCTAAATTAATTCAGCTTCACTCCGCTTCCAACTGTGGTTAATTGGCTTCTTTGGACCCGCTGTTGCTAGGTCCTCCTTACCAGCTGCATCATGGATCCATTGTGTGAGTTCACTTGCCTTCAGCTTGCAGGTCACTCCATTTGGATTGATAAACTGAGACATCCTTCTCTTTCCCCATTGTCATTTTGCCCCAAATGAGTCACAGCTTCTCCTCTTATTTAGGACAGGAACCATCCCATATAGGACCGGTTTTATTCATTTCCCTTGCACAAGCAGTCAGAGGTTTCACACAATGACTGAAGTCATATGCATTTTTAATCAAAGAGGATGAGGTGAAGGAAAGGGAAGTGGAGGAAATGACGGGGAGATGGAATGTTCTATGATTTCACAGTGCAGGGTGCTTGTGGAAAGTTCATGAACTTCCTTACCTCTGTCACCTGCACATACAGATTCCATCTGAGCTTCATGAAATTGTAAATTCCTACTAGCAAGAAAAATAGTTTTCAAAAATCAAACCTTCTATACTGGTTCCAAGCCATCATGCTGAATGAAGTTGCCAAGATATGTCAAGATCTCTCGAGTTGCATTTATGGATGGAACCCAGAACTCTCGGACAAACAACATCAGTCCAAGCAGAGGATGCGCGCTTGCCCAGGGATGGCTTTCTTTAACCCCACAGTCAAAACACAATCTGCTATTTGTAACAACTGATACATTTTATTAAGTAAATGGTACATTTTTTATATTTGTACATTTTTTAAAAAGGTCTTGATGAGGCATTTAGGAAACAATAAAAGGAAAGAAGATGAACAACCTAAATGTTCATCAATGCGATGAATGAATAAACAAGAATAAACCAGCTCAGAGTAAGCCACTTTGGAATAATGGCCATTTCAAGCTAAAGACAACTAATAAAAAGTAAATATGCAGAAAGAAAACTCTTTGCCTCATATTAGTCCAATGACCTCACTGAAAAGAAGGCTCATGATAAACTTTGCTAATCCATTTTGTTCTCCCACTAGTTTCCAATAATCTATCACTCCCAGGAACTTCCACTTATCCCTTTATTTGGTCAAAGAATATTCTTTTTATCTTTAAAGACATTTGCATTTGCATTCCAAGTCTACTAACTACTGCCTAGAGCATTCCATTTGGGGAGAGTTGGATCAACCCAATAACTCAACACTAATAAATGTCTCTAGAATAAAAGCTCCCAATCCTATGCTGTGTAGTCTATCACCTATCCGATGGTGTATAGGAAAAAACCAAGACATATAGTTAATCAGCCAATTAGGTAGTTAGTGAACTTTCCTATTGGAAACCCAAGCCCAAAAAACTTGGATGATAGAGATCTTCAATAGTTCCAGGAATTTGTGTTTCTTAAGTGATCCCCAGGTATTGAGGACTTTCCAGATCTAGTAGCCATCAGACTAAAGAAGAATCATTAAAATGTTTGCATGGGCTAGTAAAGAGCTACAAATATTTGGGAACTGATAGCTGGAAGTGATTCTGTAGGCAATATCAAAAAGTTCTAAGTTTAAATTAGAAGACCATTATCAGGAGAAAGTCTTACATTAGAAAATTGTGTTATGTTTTATTTCTTGTAGTTGAAAAAAGCAATTATATTAGTTTGATTTTTTTCCTGTGGTTGTTACAGGCTCAAGTTATTGGAAATGTATTACTCTTTTTATCTGTTCTGCAGATAGGCAAAGGTAGCTATGTAATGTTAACTCACCTGAATAGGTCATACTAAAAGGGTCTGAAATAAAGACAGAAGCCAGGCCAGTTTCCTGGGCTTGTGATGTGGACGGTCAAGTAGACCACCTTAGAAGGCATCAAGTATAATTCAATGTGACCATTTCAAGCTAAAGACACCACACCATCTTGAAATCATTCTTTCAAAACATTTTTTCCATTTTCTGTTGCTAATAACACCATCCCACAGACTGGATAGCACAAAGAAAGATGTCTATTTTATCATATCATCATGGTTCTAGAGGTTCGAAGACAAGGGACCACATCTGGTCATAGCCTTCTTGTTCAAATCTTCTTGGTTCAGGAATTGCATGATGACAATGTAGGAGGGGTCTGCATCCCACAATTTAGGGGAATAAGGACTTTTATTCCAGTCGATGATGCTCTAGGTTTCAGCACATTATGATGGTAGGAAAGTCCCTCTGACACTGGGAACTGAAGAACCAGCTTCACCATATCCACCAGAATTGTTGGGAGGTTGGGAGAGGAGGATACCTTCTAGCTTTCCAGCCTGCCAATTTCCAACCTCTCTCTCTCTCTCTCTCTCTCTCTCTCTCTCTCTCTCTCTCTCTCTCTCTCTCTCTCTCTCTCATCCACCTGCCTGGGGAATGGCCTCACTCACTATGAGTTGGGTCTTCCCATGTAGATTAGGTTTAGGCTTGCTCAGATGCCTGCTTTAATTCTTCATAGATAAGCCATAAGGTTCACTTCTCAACTGTCAGGCTGATATTTAAAACTATCCATCACACCTGGTGTGAGACCTTTTATAGCAGACTGAGTCTGGAGATAGCCCATTCACCCATTAATCACATGAATGATCTACTCATGAGGACAATGCCCTAATCACCTCTAATATATGAACATGGAGAGTGAATTTCATGAGTTTCAAAGGAGACACACCATGTATGCCAGGGTCTCCTGTTTTGTTCTGAAAGCAATCTCCCTGACAGGATATCCTGGTGTGGATAATTGGGTCACTGACTCTGTCGTATGTGGCTCTTGGCTCGGCAGGGAAAAGAGTCACATGAATGAAGAAGCAGCCTTAACTCTTTTCCTTAAAATTCAGTGCGGCTCATGTACTTGCATGGGATTTGTCCTGCCAACATTTCACCACGAAGGGGAAAGATCCCAAGAGACTCCACACCTCCCTGAGAAACTGAGGATGGTTAATGCTGATGGGGGGTGAGAAGAAGCTTTCCTAGGTGGTACGCCCACTGATGTATGATTCGTGTCCCAGGAAGTGCTCAGGCACTTGCCATCAATGGCAACCCAGGTGAAAGTCAGTGGACCACGAGTTTGAAAAGACATAAAAATTGCAGGGAGACTGGTAAGGAAGAAGGGCTGTAATAGGAAAAGGAGGGAGTAAGATTGGGGGTTAAGGTGTGAACATTATCTAAGCTCACTATATTCGTGTATGAAACTCTAAAATAATAAAAAAATACTTAAAAATTCAGTGCAGCTATTTCACACAAAATTTTCATGCTCATTTTTCCATGTAGCATTGCAAAACTAACACCATCATCCTCCATTTAAAGAGCTGCTACCAAAGTTGAAGAAATGGCTCAGGGATTCTCTGTCTTTCAAAGTTGGATCCTTAAAAAACACCAGACAAAAATTGTGGCCTGCACTTCCAGCCCTGGTGGACGGAGCCTGGGAAATCCCAGAGAGAATCAAGATGTAGAAGCAATCTAGAATGACTCCTGAAGTCACCCTTGGGCCTCCACAGGGACACACAGTGCCTTCTGACACACACACACATGCACGCACACACACAAATAATATTAAAAATAAAATAAAAATAAAAAAGAGCTGCTAATATAACTGCCTCCGACTTTCAGAGCAAAATCCTCCACAAAATGGTGCAATTTTTTCATAAATGTTTACAAGTTTAAAATAGTTGGACAGCAGTCGTTCCATTTATTTCGATGTTTCTTGATGAATGAAGCCCATCCAGAGTCTACATCTAATTGAGAAAAATCTGTAAACTCAATGCAGAAAGAAGACCCAAGAGTGCCAAAAATAAATGTTTCCATCCTGAGTCAAAGAATGAATTGCTTGTGCACTCATATGTTATAGAAATGGGAATCTTATTCATTGAGTTTTACAAAGCCAACACCTATCAGAAACATGAAGTCTCATTTTTACTGACTTACACTAGGTCTCAGTAACCATAAGAAGACCATTCATGGGCACAAACAAAGAGTGCATTTGTATCTTTATCACAGAATTCTTGCCAAAACCCATTCCAAATTAGCAGAGTAACGTTTGTTTTTACAGTTGTGTTTCAGTGGATTTTTGAAGCTAACAGATTGTAGAGAAATAAATTGGTATTAGGAAAGAAGACAGAACATAGTGGAGCTGGAATATTTGTACCTCATCCACTTGCCATCTTCGCTTTCCTCTGAGTCACCATAGATTCAGCCTTCTGAGAAGATTCTCAGAACCCAAGTTTATATTCTACTTCCTTACCCAGACACCCAAAGCAATGGCAGCATATGGAAGAAAATTAATCAACTTTCTCTCCAACATAAGGTGCTGTTTTGTTCAATAGAAATGGCATGTGAAGACCATGGTCAAGGGAGTGAGCATTAAAGTTGCAATCTGACTAAGCAACTAAGATTGGCAAACACATTTGAGTCCAATTAGGTAGGTGGCAACCTATGAACAGAACTGGCTCTTTTGAAAAGGTCTTCTTGCCTTCACTTATTCAATCATTAAACATGTACTGAGAACTTACCGGTGTCACTCAAGGGGAACTTTAAGGGACTCCAAGGGGATACAACCATTACCAGGATCTTAGTCTAAGACAGCTCAGTAGTTCAGTACCTAGCATGTATAAGGTCCTAAGTTCAACCCCCAAAACCACAATAAAAAATATTTAGCTGGGGTTCAGTGGTAAAGCCTCTGCCTTACAAGCAAAAGGTCCTGAAGTCGGATCCCTAGATTTCATGTAAAAATCTCTAGTGAAAATGGTAGTGGTCTGCAATTCCAGCCCTGGGAAACTCCAGAGCAAACCAATAAGGGAGTACAACCATCCAGGATTCACAATGCCACCTCTGGTTCTCCATAGGCACACACACTCAAGTGCCCTCTTGTGCACACACACACACACACACACACACACACACACACACACACACACACAGAAGTCATAAAACATGCTGTAATGAAGGTAATTCATAACAAAACGTAAGGTTGGGATGTGGGTCTGGAGCCCAGGTGGGCGTTGAGAGAAGGACGCTCTGAGTTGATGGCGATGGAGTTGAAACCTGAATGATAAGGCGGAACCAGTCACAGGACTCTGTGGAAGGAACCAGACATAAGGCAGATATGGTGTCACCACCCTCAGCTGCTGGAGTCCAGGGCTGGAATACAGCCTTGCCAAGGGAGGGCAAGCTGGAAAGGCAGGCAGGGCTGGTTCCTGGGAAAGGGGGGGTCTGGGAATCTGGGGAGAGGCTCTGGGTTTGATGGTAAAGGTGACTAGAAGCCATTGGAATCAGAATGACAGGCACTGCTTGTTTGGACAAAGCTTGCTAGCATTTGAGTTGTGACTAAACTCCAGGTGGCAGAGAGAAAGGGAGGGAGGGAGGGAGGGTGGGGGCCGCGGCACCAATGGAGGCCAGTGGCAAGAGTCAGGCTGTCTGGGAGACAGAAGAGTCAGCAGAGGTTACTGGCCTTTTATATATGGAGGGTGGGGAGAGACAGAACATTTTGACAATTCCTGGGATTTGGTAGTTGATTGTATGGTGGTATCATTTCCCAAGATGGGGTTGGGAGAACTGGGTAGAATAGGTTTTGAAGAGGGAACCAAGAGTTAACGGCAGTTGAGATGCCTGCTAGAACTTCAAGCCAGACTGTCTGGTGAATATTGTGCTATGTAAGTCAGGGGCACAGACTAGAGAGAGGTCAGTAATAAACTAGGCACATCTCAGTGGTCCTAACGCATGAAGGGAAGGTAAAGTCATCATCTAAAGAGACTGGGTAGGGGGTTGAAAACAACATCCTTTAGCAGACAAGCCAGCAAAAGGGCCTCAAAGGGTGGAGCTGGCGAGCAGGAGGAAAATCCAGACTGTGTACATCTCAGAAACCAAGAGAGGCAGAAGTACTTCAAGATGAGGGAGGAAAAACACAGCCTAGTACACTGAGGTCCATCAGAGATGGGCAGATGTGTGGTCTTGGGTGTTTGGCAACTGTGATAGGTCGGTGTGAGAGCCATGGATACAGGGCAAAGGACAGAAGGGCTAGATGTACAGCATCCTCTTCCAAACTGTACTGACGTTCTTAGAAATTAGGGGGGGTTTCATAAAAGCAAAAATGGCACAAAGACCATACATGACAACAACAACAAAAATGCTGTAAAAGTTTCATTGCCACCTACATAGCTTGTAAATTTTGAAGTGCCATGAAAGAGCTCCTGAACACCCAGCATTACTAATTTTATAGGGCAGCTCTCCAAGACATCATGAAGGAATAACTAATAAAAGCAATTGTAAAAAGCCAGACATTTAAATAGAAAAGCTTGCTGGGAAGAGCTCATGCCTGATGAACATCTCTGTCGTTTAACGCCTACAAAGCCCCCATAAACACAGGGAAATGACTTGCGGTGACGGTGCTTCTATTACAGAGAATCCCAGTTTGCAAGATACTTGTCCAGAACCGTCGCTGACTTCTAGACCCCTTGCTCACAAGTTGCAACTGAACTTGCATGGCGCTCAATTTCATTCCACAGATGCTTTCATGGAGCAGATAGGAAGGGGTGGTTGCTGCGGGAGACGGATGAGCCGCAAGCTGACCACGCATCTCAGAGCTCTTGGCTTTTACGCTTTTCCGGCTGACTTTTAAAATCTTTTAAATAGTTTTTATTTATGTGTGTGTGTATGTGAGAGAGAGAGAGAGAGAGAGAGAATAAGATGACAAAAAAGAAGATGAGAGAAGAAAAAAACGGAGGCACATGTTACACATATGGAATGTCAGAGGATAACTTGCCACAGTCAGTTCTTTCTTTCTACCATGTGAAAACTCAGGAGGCCAGGATTACACAAAGATACCTTTACCCAAGGAGCAATCATGCTGGCCCCTATTTATTTATTTTTATATTATTTATTTATTTATTTGTGTGTGTGTGTGTGTGTGTGTGTGTATCAGAGGGCACTGTGTGTCTTTGTTGAGGATCAAGGGTGACTTCAGGAATCATCCTGCATTGCTTCTACCTCCTTCTTGCTTCTCTCTGGGATTTCCCAGGCTCCACCTACCAGGGTCAGAAATGTAGGCCCTCCACCTCTGCCTTTCTCCTGGCATTTTTTATGTAGGGGAATCCAAACTCAGGACCTTCTGTGAGACAGAGTCTTAACTCCTGAGCCATCTATTTATTTTTAATGTATTGTAGGATATTGGTACCAATATGATTGCTGTGTTTATTTTTAATTTAATCATGCATTTTCTAACATCATTAAATATCTTCTACCTGCAAGTGTGGGGTTACAGTGAATCCTGACAAATCGAATCCCCTTTTTTTAATACATTGGGGAACATGATAGTAGAGAGATGTCCTGTTAGCTTTTGAAGGCAGAGATATTTTATATATAAAACCTTTGGCCTCCTGGGTACTGTCACGGGAAAACCTATGCAGGCATTGGTGCCTGAAGACTAGTGGACAAGATGGCCAAGCCACTAATCTTACATTGTGCAATTCATAGAAGACAGAGACAGAAAGAGGCATAGAAAGATTTGAATAAGAACTTCAGGAAGAGCTCTATGACACCTGCCTTCAGAAATGTCCCGGATGTGTGTGGGAAGGATGGGAGTAGGGAAGCAGAGCCCCTTCACTGATCACACAAGACCCTGGGCCCTGCCTCTCTCCGGCCATCTTAAAGTTATTCATGATCTTATTCACTCTGTGTTCCACATGTTACAGAGGCAGATGCTGACCAGAACAAGCCTTCAGGGAGCAGCAAGCTCAGACCTGACTCACCTAAGTCACAACTATGTCTTCTTGACCTTCTCCTGCGTGCACCCAATATCAGAACAAAGAGACCTGGGTCTGAGGGAGGAGCCAGGAGCAGCTGCCCCAACTAAGGCAATCCTTTGAAGGCTTATAATTCATTCTTCAAAAAAACCATAGTATAAGGCCAGGCATGGGGGGGGGTGTACAACTATAATCTCAGCATTCTCCAGGTAGAAGCAAGAGGATTCCTAGTTTGAAGTCAGAATATGGTGAAGTTACAGGTTAAACTGAGCTTAACGTGTGTATGTGTGTGTGTGTGTGTGTGTGTGTGTGTGTGTGTGTGTGATCTTTGTTGTGGGTTCAGGGTCACTCAGAGATTTACCACTGACCAAAAGTTAAAAGTTTTAACAAGAGAAGACATTTATGGGAAAGAAAATGATATACCTGGGGCTCATCCCAAGACTGAGTCTTTAGAATGTGAAGCCCTGAGCTATAATATCACAGCGTATTTAAAGGTAAAAAGGTGGGAAAAGGGACAAAGATGAAAAAGGGGACATGCAAGCCCCTTGCAGGTGGAAGAAGATGTGCCGGAACGAGCAGCTGAAGCAAAGCTGGTTACAGAAGCAAGAAAAAAAAGCAGTTAGCCTTCAGCATTTTACAGTCTTCTCAGCATACAGACTTCTTGCAGGTCCTTGGCCAAGTGACATTCTAGGAAATTGGGTGAGGAGAACCAGTTGGAGAAGGGGCATTTGTATTCTCATGTGGGTTACTACTTTCCAGAAGTTTCTCTGACTGAAGAATGTCTTGTTTCCGTTTCTTACAGGTTTTTTTATTTTCCCTTTTATATTTCCCTCCTACAATCCTATATATGTGTGTGTATCATATATGTAACTTTTATGAAGCGTAACATAAATATTTAACTTCCATATAAATGTAGCCTATAAAGACATACCTTACATATGGCACATTTTCAAAATAAAATGACTTTCATCTTAAAAGCAATCTTCAATTAACAATGATGCCAGGATACATTGGAATTGAGGACACAGCTCAAGGATGAGACCTTGAGTTCAATTCCCAGCAACAGAAAAAGAACACTGGTGCTCACTGAAGATCGTCTTATCACTCAGATGGAAAAATCCTTCGAGCCCCCCCCCCAATAATCTCAAGCCCTGTCACACTGGGGAGGGGGCAGAAGACAGAAAGGGAGAACTACCTCCACAACTGGCTCCCAGCCTCCCCTGCCCTAGAAATGATCCTCAGTGGTCTTCACTGGCAGGTATGTGATTCACGGCGTCTGCTCTGTGTTTCCACCCTCCCTCCCTTTCAAAAGTCTTATTGAAGTCACATGCACTTGCTTAAAACACGGCGCTTCTTTTCCACTCCTGGAAAAGAGTCTCAGGGTTTCACTGGCTCCTGAGCCTTGCTCTGACTGTGCTCTGCTCACTGAGACTTGGTCACCTCTGGCTCTCCATGCCCCCTCGTGGCTTCTACCTCCCTCCTTCTGATCTCCATCCCCACTCCGGGTCTCCACCCCCCCCCCCACACACACACTGGACAGAAGAGTCACAGGAAAAAGGGGCACAGCCAGCATTCAGCTGCCGCAATCTGAATTATCAAGCTGATGAGAACCAAGCTCCTAACTCTTGGATTTGGACACACCAAGGTCCTCCCCCTAGAAAAACAGAAACTTTCCCACCCAGCCCCAGGTCTCAATTTAGGTACTATTGCCTCTGGGCTATGCTGTATGGTTGACTTTAGCAACCGAGTCCAGAGTATCTGACAGAAACAGCTTAGGTACGAAAGATTCGTTTGGCTCGCTATGTCAGAGGGTCTCAGTCTGCACACAGGGAAGACATATAAGCAGAGGCAGAGACTGTTCACATAACAACACAAGAGGAAGCAGACGGCAGCAGGGGCCCAGATATAACCTCCAGGGTTTCACCTCTAGAGACCCCGTCTGCTCTCCAGGCCCTACTTCCTAAGCCTCCAAGAGTAACCATACCATCTAGGGAACAAGTGCTCAAAATATGAGCCTGTGGAGGCCATGACATATTCAAAGTATAAGAAAAATCTCTCCTTCCCCTACCCAAGGCACAGGGGAAATCAGGAAGGAAGAACGTAAGTGCCAGAGGATAGGATGGGCGCTGCCAGTGTCTTCCGGACATGAGAGGGCTGCGGCTCTCATGAACTCACTGTAACTGTGCTTACCTCCTTGGGACCTCCCAACATTTCATCATGGAAAGGAAAGACTTCATGAGCACCTCACTTCACAGACAGGCTATAGAGGGTTAGCATTGGCTGTGGGAAGTCGAGGGGGGGAGGGACACTTGCTTCAGTGATACACACACTGCTACATCACTCACACTCTAGTAAGTGCCCAGATACACGCCAATGCAGGCAGGCAACCCTGATGAAACTCCAGGGGACACATACACAAAAAGACCTGAAAAAAAGGAAGGGGGTGGGTAATTTGGAGTGAAAATGATTTAAAGCCATTGTATCCGTATATGAAATTGTAAAAGATTTTTTTAGAAAGAAAAGCAAGTCCCATCTCAGAGTTGGGGAGTGGCTTATGGTTAGAGAACTAACCATAAGCATAAGCAAAAGGACCAGAATTCAGATCTCCGAAGTCCAAGAAAAATGCCCAATAGGTAGCATCTACCTGTAATTCCAGCTAGCAAACTGGCTACCCAGACTATCCCTAACAGCATGCCCTGCATTTAATCAGAGACGAGGCTCACAACAGTAAGGGAGAAGAACAAGCCAGGAGGAGTCCCAATGTTACCTCTGGATCTCTGCTCACAGGTGTGCCCACCCCGTCAAGCACGCATACATGCATGCACACACCTCACACAAACATATACATGGAAAGATAGGGGAGGATTCCTCCCTGTCCATCTTCAGCTCAAATTTACCTTTTCTTTTTCTTACAGGCCTACTGACCACACAGAACTCGGCCCACGCTTACCTTGCCTGTAGCCCTCACTACACACTATGCATGACCAGAAGTAACACTTGCTTGCCTTAGTCTCTGCTGAATTCTCCAAATTTGGGAGCCCAAAACAAAATGAAACAAAACAAAAACCACTTCTCCGAAAGACTGGACACTCTTAAGTGAATTTCATTTGCCAGCTGAGGAAGGTATGTCTGAGAGACGTTAAGGAAGTCACCCAAGATCACACAATTGGCAGAGGCACAGCTGGGTTGCTGAGTTGTCAGACTTTAAATTCTGAATGCTTAACTCCCTGTTCCCTCCAGAGTTCCATCAGAGAGGAAAAACCACGAGCAGTGATTTGAAGTAAGTGATTTAAGAACGGAGCCCTGTGCCAGCAGGAGAAGTTGTAAAGGGGCCTGGGAAGCTGTTGCTCTTGGGTACTGGGGCCCAAAGTCACAGGGATTGGGGGCAGCTGGTAAGGAAAGCTGGACCTGTCCAGCGGGCACAGGAACTAAGGCTTGCATCTCTCCTCCTTCAGGCCTCCACCTTCCGTGTGAATATGACTCTCAGGAGTGGCAGGCCACTCTGCCAGGAGAAGACACACCCTGGTCCAAAGGTCACGCATGCAAAAGTCTGTGGGATGCCCTGTGCATCCAGGGAGGATAGCAAAGAAGTGATGACCGGCACAGGCAGCACAGCTCTGGGCATAAAAAGAATCGGGGCTGGACTCCAACCTTCTAAACCATGGGGACAGCATCTCTTATGAAGCGGCGGACCCACCCATCTATGGGGAAAGGAATTCTGGGAAGCCTAGTTCAGCTTAGCTAAATAGATACAATGTAAATCTACTTCACTCCCTCTCCTAGTGTCTTTAAGAGCTTACAAAATATCTTTACTTGTTATCCAAGTTGTGAGAGTCAGACTTGGTCCTGGTCACCCTCAAAGCTAGACTGGCCATTTATCCTCAAATAGGTCCATGAAAGACTATTAATAGTGAGAAAAAGAGAAGGGAGATATTTGCAAGGTATCCACATTGAGAAGAGGAATTAGAAGGTCAAGTCCCAAGTCCATTTCGGTGGCTCCTGACATGAGGTTTAGGTTTAAATAAAGGGCAAGAAGTATGTGTAGTTAAAGAACTGTCATAGTTAGACAGAGCTGTCTACTTGAAGGTCGAGGGTTCAAACTCTGGACACATTTGTAAAGAATTAGTGGTTTAGTTGACCTAGGTAAGTTTTCTGATCTTATGTCTGGCTCTTCCAAGATTACCAACAAATTATATTTGGAGGGTCTTCTCAACCCAACAGGCTGTCCCCAAATCAGTACTCAATAGCCTGTCAGGAAAAAGTAGTTCTTTGAGTCCTCGAAAGCTTGGAATCCATCAAAAAACAGCAACTCCTGAGGGCACAGAATCACACATCTGTGACAGTTAGGTGCAGGTGTCAACTTGACAATTGAAGGTTGGAGCTCCGGGCACATTTGTAAAGAATTGGCAGTTGAGTTAAACCCAGAGCAAGCCACAAGAAATTGTCTAATTGAGGGGGAGGGCCCAGTCCATGCTGGATGGGACTAGTTAAGGAAGCGGGCTCACTTAAGTTTATTTGCGCTGACACTCTGTCTGATCAAGGGGGATTGTCCCTCTCTCAGCAACCCTGTGGATTTGGTGTGGCTAGTTTTCCCGTGGTCCTGGTGCTGGCATGAGTGCTTACGCCAAAGAGGACTAAGAACTGTGACTGGACAATCATAAGCCAAAATAAAGCCTCTTATTCCTATAAGCCATTTTGTCATGAGTTTATCAGCAAGATGTGGGCAAAATGCTACAGTTTTTTTCCTGCACACTAGTCATTTACCTCTACAGCACACACCTCGACTTCCCTCTGAAGCACTAGCCCTGGCTCCTCTGTTGGTCCATCTTGTTTGGCAGCAACTGTTTCCTCCCTGGTTCCAGGAGTGAACATGTGAGCAAGGGCCAAGTCAGTGAGTGCCTGATGCCCAAGGTCACGGCAGTCAGTTAGAATACAGACGCTGGGTTCTCCACAACTCCATCCAAGCCAATGAAGCCCACTTTGGAGCTTTTACTTGACTTTGAGGGAAACAGGCTCCTCTGCCAGGTCTTGAGCCTAAATAGGAGAGTCTGGCTGCGAACAGAACCTGCAACCTGCAGACTAAGCTAGGATGGGTGACACGAGGAACCACCAGCTAAGCCCTGGCACGACATCCTAGAGCCAGCCTCCTCTCAGAGTTCCCAGCTGCAGGGGCTGGGAAGATGGCTCAGGGAATAAAGCCTCTGTCTCAAAAGCAAAAGACCCTGAGTTTACATCCCCAGATCCCATGTAAAAATTCTCACCCCAGAAGGAAGAGCCTGGGAAACTATAGACCAATGCTGTAAGGAGGTAGAGCAATCCAGGATGACTCTAGATGTTACCGTTGAAGCTTCATGGGCACACTCACACACACACACACTCCATGTACACATACATCAAAAAGAAAAAATAAAGAAGTCCCAGTTGTTGTGTTGACCTATATTCTCTTGTCTAATCATGCATGGCATGTTAGATAATACAACAGTTTGACACACTTCTCTTGCACATTTATTGTACAAACCCTGCTGATAATAACATTTGTGGAAGGCCAGGCACATTGTCAAGAACTTTACATAGACAACTGTATTTAACTCTCATAGCATTCTTACAATATAGATGCTCTTGATTATCCCCGTTTTGAAAGGACTAAATGAAACTGTGAGAGCTAAAAGTGAGATAGCAGATAAAGTTCAGATGTATGTCACAATTTCACACATCAAAAACATAGTCTTGTCCAGCCTTTGCATTTTTGAATCCTTGTCTACTTAACTTTAGAACATGAGCTGACAACATACTAGACTGATTCCATTATGTGTAAAATACTGCTTGGTCGTGGTGAAGGATTAAAGCCATTAACATCTGCTTTCTGCCTTGAGACCACTGGATGGCTGACCGGTTACAAGTAGATGTGTATGTCCTATATATATATATATTATATAATATATATATAGTTATATAGTGTCTTAGTGTCTATTTTATCATTGCTATGACCAAATACTTGACAGAAACAAGGGGGAAAATTCTATTGTATTCATGATTTCAGCTGTTTCAGCCCACCGTGGTGCAAAATGCTTACATTCTGACGGACAGGAAGACAACTGAGGAATACTGGAAAGTGCCAGTTCATGTTAAACCCCCAAGGACATACCCCCAGTAACCTACTTTTTCCAACTAGGCCCAGTCTGCTTTTCATGACCTTGAAACAATCTATTGAAGGATTAAACCATTAATTAAATCACAGCCCTCGGAATCCAGTCACTTCTAAAGAGCCCAGCAGCTGACAATCAAGCCCCCAGGACCTGAGCCACTGGGGGACACTTCATGTTCAAACCTTAACAAGACTGTGGAACACCAGCTAGAGGGCTCTTTCACACACACAGGCAATCTGCCTGGCTACTGAGCAGCCACTCTCAGGTTAAAGCACCGCGCTGGGCATACCATGCATTGGCAGGTTTACTGAGATGTAAATGGGCCCTGATCCAGCTAGCAAGACCATCTTCTTGGGCAGCAACACTAGGATTCCTGTGCCAAGGGCTCTATCTTGCTCTCAGCTCTGCTGCTGTGCAGGAGTACCAGGAGAGTTCCATTCAGGTTGGCGATGACCCTTTCTCAGATTTCAAAGCACAGTTCAGCAGTTCAACAGATAGTGAAGAAGTAGGACTCCTCCCCCCTCCATTCTGACCTCTTTCCCTCAAAATCCAAAGTTTTTCCAACTCCCTAAAGATAATCCTTGGAGGACTGGAGAGATGACTCAGGGATTAAGAGTCTGTCTCACAAGCAGATGGCCCTAAATTCGGATCCCAGGTCCCATGTAAAAACTACCAGGAGGAAACCACAAAGGCCTGCACTTCTGGCCCTGGTGGAAGGAGCCTGGGGAATTCCAGAAGGAAGTAAGAAGGAGGTAGAAGCAATCCAGGATGATTCCAGAAGTCACCTTTGGTCCTCCACAGGGACCACAGTGTCCTCTCTCTCTCTCTCTCTCTCTCTCTCTCTTTCTCTCACTCACACACAAACACACACACACACACACACACACAAAATAAATTAAGTATTTTAAAAAATCATTAGAAGCGTAATACTCTGATAGACATGATCAATAATTCATTGGTACTATATCATGAACATTTTTCAGGAGTTACATGATAGAAATCACAATTTTTTTAAGTACTTGCTTATTTATTTATTGCCAATACTGGGGATTGAACCCAGGATCTTGACCATGCTAGGAAAATGCTCTACCAGTGAACTATCTCCCCAGCACTATACCATGACTATTTTTCATTTCCTTTATTTTTCAGCTTTTCACCTCATAAATTCCCATCTACCTAAGGTCCTTCATGATTACCCATCAGGCCCCTTATTCCTTCTTCTATCTACTCCAATGAAGGATCAACTAAGGTCATATAAAAAAAGTTTCATATGTTCAACATAAACTCCAGAAAACAAACAATTGACAGTATTTATTTGATCCCTATACTCTAGCTGTTATAGACAGGTAATAAAACAAGCCCAGCATGCTTAGGAGCATAGATCAAGGACACACTCATAAAATTTAAGTTTCAGGGGTTGGGGATTTAGCTCAGTGGTAGAGCGCTTGCCTAGCAAGCGCGAGGCCCTGGGTTCGGTCCTCAGCACCGGAAAAAAAAAAAAAAAAAAAAAAAATCACCAAAATAAAATTTAAGTTTCAAAGTTTCTGTAAACTTTTTCAGGTAAAGCTGAAATCAGACATCTGAGTCTGAAGGTCCATCCCCAGCATGGCTGATGAAAACCAACCCATATCAGAGAGGCTCAGTACCTTGGAGGCTTGGCCGTTTGCTAGACTGTCTTTTTTTTTTTAATTTTATTATTATTATTATTATTATTTATTCAATTGTGCGTGTATGCATGTGTGTGCGTGTGTGTATGTATGTATGTATGTATGTATGTGTGTGTAGAACCACAGACGAATTCGGGAACCACCATGAACGCCTCCACCTCCTCCTTGTTTACTCTGCCCGGGGATTCACAGGCTCCGCCCTACCAGGACCGGAAATGCAGCCCCCCCCCCCCCCCCCCCCCCGCTTCCGCCCGGCGTGCTAAGACTGTCTTTTGGACCTTGTGAATTTGCTTTGGGACAAGGAACAGCGTGAGAATTGCTTGAAGAATGAAAATGCTATAAGTGGACTAGAATTAGTTATCATCTCATTATTGTTTCTAATATGAATAAAAATACATTCATAACATAGAAATTGCATTCATAACATAAGACCTACTACACTTTTCTCCATCCTTCAAGTTTCAGCTCAAACACACACATCCTCAGAAAGTCCTTTGTGACCTCTAACCCACCAAGCTGCTGAGTGCCTTGGCAGTCTGTCTGGTAATATCCCGAAATCCCCTTTCTTGTTACATGAAACAAAGCAGTAACTGAATACGTGTCTATCTCTATGGCTTCTCCAACAGAATTTTTAATTTTTAAAAAATGTTTCCTTCCTTCCTTCCTTCCTTCCTTCCTTCCTTCCTTCCTTCCTTCCTTCCTTCCTTCCTTCCTTCCTTCCTTCCTTCCTTCCTTCGTTTCTTCCTTTCTTCCTTCTTTGTTTCTGGGGTATGCGTGTGTGTGTGTGTGGTGTGTGTGTGTGCTTGTTTGTTGCACATGCATGTGGGGCTCAGAGGACAACATGCAGGAGTCAGTTCTCCCCTTCACCATGTGGATTCTTCGGATCACGTGGATCATCCAGCTTGGCAGGAGGCATCTTTACTGACTGAGTCATCTTGCCAGCCCTGAAACAGAATTTGCATTCTCCTGAAGTGTGGATTATGCTTCCCCCCTTTTATCATGGCACCCACATGGCTCAGCATACTACTGAATGCTCAATAAATAATTAGTAACAGAGCAAATGTGTCAGTTAGTCACAAGGAGATGAGAAAATTTGAGTGCTTTTTGTATCTTGATTCAAAGACATCATTATTGAATAGGCATGATTAGCCTGTTTGCAAAAGAGTCATTAGAAAGTAAGTGATTAGATGACTTTACAAATGCAAGTGATATCCATATGACCTCTTCTTTATCAGTTTTATACATCTTTTCCTTTCTTCCCAGCTGCTACCCCATTTCTACTTGCTATAGGTAGGGCATATTAGCAAAGATTTGGGAGCTTTCTTCAGTGCTGAGGATCAAGGGCCAGGCCTCATACATGCTAGGAAAGTGCTCCATCATTGAGCCATACCCTTTCTCAAATAGACAGGTTATTCTTATTTTGCATTTCAATTTGTGTGTGTGTGTGTGCATTCATGTAGCAGTTAGAGAACAACTTTTGGGAGTTAGTTCTCTCCTTCCACCATGTGGGTTTCAGGATTCTAACTCAGATCACCAGGTTTGTATGGCAAGTACCTTTATCTACTGCGCCTTCTCAGCAGCCAGATTCTTTTTTTTTCTTAATATGCCAGAAATAGACCCCCCCATATTGTGTGTATGTGTGGGGTATGTGCATGTGTGTATGCTTGCATGTGGATGGATGCACACACATTTGAGGATATATGTGTGTGGAGGCTCAAGTTGATATCAGGAATCATCATCAATCACGCTTCACCTTATTGTTTTGAGGCTGAGGCACTAACCAAACCCGGAGTTTGCCAATGACTAGTCCAGCTAGAAAGCTTGTTCTGGGGATCCCTGTTTCTGCCTTCCATGGATAAAATTTCAGTCAGTCAGTCAGTCATACCATATGGGACCTGAACTTCCATCTTCATACTTATATGACAAGCACTTTAACTGAGTAGCCACCTCACCAACACCCAGAAATAGTTATTTTTGACATTTAAAACAAAATTATAGGGGGAATGAAATTGACCACTTACCTGTTTTTTAAGTAGCTGAGTGTGCATTTTTTCATCTGCTCTCAGGTCAAACATTTTGCTATCCCTGTAATGCAGTGTTCCCTTTAAATGCCATGCGGTGCAACTGTCTTGGCATTGAAAAATCCACCTCTAGGATCCAGGAAGCATTCTCTCAGATCTAGCATGTAAATGACGGCTGCTTTTCTTCTTAATGACCGTGTATCAAAGACAGGTCACTATATTCTAATCATCATTCCCTAAAATTAACAGTACAAATTTATCCTTGATAAGGTTCTAGTCTATTTTGGAATATGTTGAGAAGAATTAGAATGTAGAAATAAAAGAAAGATAAACAAATAGTATCAGTTGTATCCCTTTCTAGTTCATTTTCACTAGCAGTGGTAACAATAGTAGTAGCTTCTGTTTCAGGTCTATAAAAAATTTTGCAGATAAGTCAAATGGTTCAGCAGGCAAAGGTACTTGCCTGCAAACCTAGAGGTGGTGAGTTCAATCTCTACAGCCCACACGTGGAAGGAGGGGGCTGATTTCCAAAAGTTGTCCTCTGACCTTTACATGAATCACAGTACACATGGTTCTGTGTGTGTGTGCATGTGCTTGTGTGTCTCTGTTTCTCTCCCTCTCTCAAATACATACATACATACATACATACATACATACAAAATAAGAACACTGGATTTCAATGGTCACATATTAAAAAGTTACAATATTGGCTGTGTGTTCTTTCTTTGCATGCATTAACTCTGCAATCTCATGTGATTCTTAAACCCTATAAAATCAATGCCATGATTTACTCCTACTTTCAAAGACAAATAGATGAAAGTACATAGAAATCAAATAACCTACTCAAAGCCAAGGTTTAAACTAAGGCAGACTTTGCTTGTAACAATGTATTCTTTCAGTTACCATATATAATCTATGATGTGTAATTATGTATAATCCTTCCTGGAAAAACAAAGTTGTCAATAGCACACTTGGTTTCTATGTATGGTCTGTGGATACTATGTTCTTTCCAGAGTAACAGTTGTACATTGGAAAGTGTGTACCCAGCACTAATGTAGAGGATGTGAAAGAAGCAAAGCCACCTAGCAAACCTTGGTTTACTAGGGCGTCTTCCTGAATTTAATTAAATCTCACATTTGACTTTTCCTAAAAGGGCATCTGTGATGATAATCAAATCAAAAGTTGATCTAAGTGAACTTGAACTTTGTTCCACTGCAAGGAGATACAATGTTGCATTTAAGCCAGAAGGTGTTATGTCAAATACAGAGCAAGTCTGTGAGCGTAGAAATGGAGGCAGAAGTTAGTGTTAGGCCAGCACATGTTCCCAAGAGAGGCCACAGGTTGCTTAGCGCATATGAGATTGTCTAAGGGAGACTTTTGGCTCATGAAGAGTGTGAGCTGCAAGAAAGTAAGGTGTTTGTTCTTTTATATTCTCTGGGAAGGACCTTCCCAGAGCCACGCAGAGTGAGTGAAAAATTACAGATGAATGAGTGAATGAGTAAATGAATGAAGAGAATGAGACAGCGCAGAAATGAGTTTGCTCCCATGGTGACAAAATGCTAAAGAGGCAAAATAGACGAAATGCTACCATTGGACGTTTTTATGATTGATGCCATTTTTTTCCTTCACACCTAGGTGGTCATTTTTACGACTTAACATTTTTAATCCTTTTAGTTCTTCCAGTGTACTATCAAAACTAGGACTCAAAAGTTTATTGTGAGAAAAAAAAAGTGACAGAAATGGATTTTGGAATTCTCTGAAATAATGTTAGCATGTTGACGGGTGCACCACCCAAGTAAAAGAGCCACTTCTGTTTAGATTTTGAAAGATGATTCTCATAACAGACAGAAAGTACAGTCACAAATTCCTAGAGAAATACTTATGAAAAAGGCATCCAGTTCCAAAGAACAAAGACGACTAATAAAATATAAAGAAGCAATGTTTTGAAAGATGTACGGCAGAAACTATGGAGTTCTTGTTTTAAACAGAGGGTGACTGAGTCAGACAGTGTTCTTTAAAACTCTGGTGACCAAGGTTTGGACATAGCTTCATGTAAGTCCAAGGCAAGGGTAAACTCTCAGGCCTTAATGAAAACCGTCTAGCCTCTCCCTAACAATTTCCATTAGCTAAAAATAGAAATCTTTCCATTCTATAGCATTATAAAAGTGCATTCTTCTTTCATTTTGTATTAAGAACTAACAAATTCCATTGAGGTGGATGTGGAGATCTGACTTGGCAGTGCTGATGTGTAGAAGAAAGGCACAGTAGTGAGGGGGGAACAGGAAGAAATGGATTTCATGGCCTCTCAAAGATGTGGGAAGTAGCTGGAGACAGAAATAGTGAACACTTATGAAAACATATGTCTTCAAAAATACAGGCTAGGGTTTGCTTTGAAAGCAAAAGGACCTGAGTTCAGATCTCTAGATCTCACATAAAAATACCAGACAGATATGGTGGAGACTGACAATTCCGACCCTGGAAGATAGAGCCTGGCAAATCCCTGAACAAAGCAATAAGAAGGTAGTGCAATCCAGGATGATCCACCCTTGGGCTTCTGTGGTTACACACACTTAGGTGCCCTCTTGTATATACACTTACATTCATATATGTATGCACACACACATACAAAATAATAAATAAAATGATAAATTAAAAATGTATTTATATGGCTGGGAAGATGCCTCAACAGATAATGTGCTTGCTACACAAGCCTTATGATATGAGTTCCCAGGTCCTACATAAAAGTCAAACATGGTGGTATAAGTGTTTGCTGTGTGCTTGTGGGAAATAGAAGACAAAAACCCACTTATGGGCCAGCCAGCCTGACAGTGATAAAGAGATCCAGTCTGAAACAAATGGAAAAGAACAACATCCAAAGGTTGTTCTACATTTCTATACATGTATGCACACATACATTTATTTACACATTCATGCACACACACACCAAATACATACATATGTGTGCATATTTACATAATCTCATATATATATATATATATATATATATATATAATGTTAAATTGTATGTATGTGTGTTTAAAAAGTTAAATCTTCCTTGCCATGTGAAGTAAGTTGTTCATGGGCAAAAGGCTTTAAAATTTGTTAAGACTGGCATTCAGTCTGACCACACCATTTACTGGCTGAGTGACCACGGGCACCTCAGTGAAGAACCCGGCGTTCCAGGCTTGCTACGAGGGCCACATGAGAAACATACGTAGATTACTTCATGCCTCGTCTGAAATATCCATCCAGCAAGTGCTCAGTGAGGGCTAACTCTACATCAAGCATCCTGCTTTGCCCTCCGTACACAAGGATAAAAAAAAAAAAAAGACAAGTAAATTGCTTATCTCACAGGCCTTGGAATCCCATAGTAATCCTGGCAGATAAACAGGTAACCTCCTTGTTAGAGTTTGAGGTTTCTACAAGTTAATAAGTAGTTCCAGCTTCGGGGAGTGGCAGAAGGTGTGAGATTCCTGGATGAGAGACAGAAGACTGGAATATTCACTGCAAGGCATTGGTGAGCTTCCTGCTCACTCTGATGGCTGCCCGGGCCATGCAGAGAGCCCAGGTGATGCCACAGTTGCGGTGGAGACGCACGCTAGCAGTGGAGAACGCTGTCCTTAAGAACGCACTGCTTTTATGAAAAGCAAAAGCCAGGTGATTCTTTATCTTAGAAGAACGTATTGCTTCATCTGAACACTGTGAATGGCTTTCAGGCCTGGATTCCTGGCACACTCTGAAAGAACATGCAAGGACACTCAGGGCCCGTGGCCTGTAGTAACAGTTCTTCATCAACAAAACAAAGATTTTAATGGTACCTGAGTCACGAGGATGGGAGAGTTCAGTGTTATTCCAATACTGTGGAAATGGGAGTGTTTAAGTAAGTGACCAGTGCCAGGCACAAAAGTGAGTAATGAATGTTAAGCAGTTGTTACAGGGAGTTGTATCTGTCTATACAGCAGAAGAATAAGTGATGTGTGAATGTTGATAAATTGCTGTGGGACAAAATAACAGTACAATCCTAACAGGTGATCAGTCTTGAGATTTGCCATTCAAGGCACTGTTTAAGTACTGCAGCATATGCAGTTCATCAATAAACCTACGTAGAACTGGACATGCAGTTCAGTGGTACAGTGCTCACAGAGCATGCATGGGACCCTGGGTTCAATCCCCAGCACCAAAAGAAAAAAGAGAGAGAAAGAAAAAGACACTATAATGAATAGATACTACATGTGCTCCAGAGTGGTTGTTTCAAAGTAAGTCAAAATTCTAGATTTCAAAATTCTCCTCTTTTTTTTTTCTCAGTCATATTGTTAGGTTAAAAAGAAGAAATATAGGCATTTGAAGAGTGAGCCCGACAATGTGTGGGGACCATATGGAGACCCATGAATAGAAAAAAAAAATGACATGAGGGAGAGGTTTAAGAAGTAGTTTTATAAGTGTTAGGAGCCCAATGGGAGTGCATTGGAACAGAAGAGATAGCTGTAAATCAGAGAGGACAGGGAGGCAGCAAAGAGAAGCCATGGATAGAGGGGCCCAATGCTGAGAGAGTCTGGAGAGGGGCAGAAGGGGAACCAGTAGATGGAAGAGAAGTCCATAGGCAGTGAGGGAGAGAAGGATTCATCTTGGCATGTCCAGTTCTCATTGCCTTCACATACTTTCTTCTGATACTTTCGAAGACAAAAGAAAACAGGTTTGCAAATCCCAAAGTCTAGTTAGGCTGTTCTTTCCAATGTTCCAAACATCTGTTAATTTAGAGAATTCTCGCTCTCCAGTGCCTGCTGCTTGCTGCCTCAGAGTGTCTGGGGGGACACAGGCAGGACCGACCCAGCACCTTCGCTTTTGCATTACTTACTACCCCATTTTTCCAGTGACCTTTCACTTCCTCTTTAGTTCTATGACTCACTCCGAAGACATTTTAAATCTCATCTTCATCTGGGTCTATTAATCTCTAACACTTATGTGCTTTTTGCTCAGGTTTGCTTGTAAGTAGAAATGGCTTTGTAAAAATTAAAGCGAGTCACATTTTGTTGAAGAGAAAAAAAGAAAAATTCAGAGAGATACAGACAGAGAGGGAGGGGAAGGAAGGAAGGAAAGAAGGAAGGAAGGAAAGAAGGAAGGAAGGAAGGAAGGAAGGAAGGAAGGAAGGAAGGAAGGAAGGAAGGAAGGAAGGAAGGAAGGAAGGAAGGAAGGAAGGAAAGACATTCAGTATGTTTGTAAATTTTGAAACTCTAGCTAAAGATAATTTTTATGTGATGTACTTAAAGGGATCCCATGTTTCACTTTTATCATCTACCTGCCTTTTGCCAGTAAGTGATTTTTCTTTCCAAGTTAGCATGTCTGATTGTATCATCATTCTTGTGCTTGAAAGATAACTTATTAGATGGCCGTAGTACTCTCCACCTGCCTGGGGTGTCTCAAGTTCAGTCTGATTGACACTTGCCCTATACGATTCCTCTCCTGGGAGGCAGATTGTGTAATGCAGTGCATCCAACAGCCCCCTGGTCCTTTGCCTCGGGTCAGATACCTGGAACACTTTCTGCATCTTGACCATCAAAAATGTCCCAGATGTCAGTGTCTCCAGTGGGCAATATCACCCCCAATGACTTTGTCATGATGCTTTAGACATCATAATAAAATGGCTCAGTAGATAAGAGCACCTTGCTGTCAAGTCTGATGCTCTGAGTTTGAACTCTGAAACCCACATGATGCAAGCAAAGAACTGACCGCTGCAAATAGTTCTCTGATCACCACACATATGCCATGGCATATGCACCCACACACACACACACACACACACACACACACACACAGGTACAAACTGAATAAATGCAAAAAAAGCACTGATTTTGAAGTTGCTAATATCCACGGTATATATGTAATACATCTTTAAATAACTTTGTAGAACAAATCATGCACAGGGGCTAGGGAGATGGCTCAGGAGTTAAAAACTTTGCCTTGCAAGCAGAAGGACCTGAGTCTGGGTGAGCAACAGATCTCCTAATAAAAATGCCAAGTGGAAATATCAGTGGTCTGGACTTCTGGCCCTGGAAGGTGAAGTCTGGAAACCTCCAGAGCAAAGCTATAAGGAAGAAGAGCCATCTAAGATTATTTCAGATGTCACCTTTGGGCCTCCACAGGCACACACACTCAGGTGCCCTCTTATTCAGAGAGAGAGAGAGAGAGTGAGAGAAATGCACTTGAAATTTTATTGTCTTTTCCTGGACTGCCCTCCAAAAAGGAAAGCCATTTATAATATACCTTTGAGAGTGAGTTATTTCTCCCCAGAAACATCTATTTATTGGTATTGTTAGTCTTTTCTAGTCATACCTAGTGATGAACAAAATGGAATATTACTTTGCCCTTCAAACATACAAGCTTTTGGTTGTTAATCAGGTTAGTAGTTTTTACTGTCCATTGACTATTTGTATTGCTGCGTTTTTGAACTGTCTATTAGTGTCTCTAACCCATTCTGTTTCTGTAATAGCTATTAATTCTGTCTTCTGATTACTTACCTCATGGAGGGCAGGAAGCATAGAGTAAGCAGAAGGGGCCAGAAACAAGAGATCTGCCAAAACATGTCCCCGGTGACCTACTTTCTCCAACCAGGATCTACCACTTGATTTTTTTTAGCACCTCCCAAGAATTGCATCAAATGATGCATTCATCAATGAATCAATCAATTCAATGATGAAGTCAGAGCAGATCCAATCAGCTTCCAAAGCCCCACCTCTGAACACTACCGTGTATGGAACCAAACCTTCATCATGTGCCTATGGGGACGTTCACAAGTAAGTCATAACATCTGGGGATCAAACATGGGCTTGTCATTAACATCCAGGTTGTTGCATTCTTGCAACCTCCCTGATTGTCAACTTGACCACAACATTAACTAAGATCAGCTGTTAGACATCTGAAGAGATTACCTGGATCAATACATTTACCATAAAGAGCAGCCCCTAGATCTGATTGGAACCTCCTAGTAGACCAGATAAGAGGAACCATAAGACAGAAGACTCTCTGTGCTAGAAAACTCTCTTCCCTCTTGCAACCTGGCTTCTTTGACCCTTCAAGTCTTCCAACCCTCCAAGCCTTCAATGTGATTAGACTCTCTAGGAATCCTCCAGCCTTCAGCCACCTCTCTCTGGATTACTGGACTGAGCAGCTATTGGCAGCCATTGTTGGACTACTTTGGCCATATCTCATAAGCCAATTCAATAAATTCCTTTTTTATATATTCATTCTGTTGATTCTGTGGCTCTAGAGAACCCTGACTAATACAAATTGTGGTACCAGGAGTGGTTTTAGAGAAACAGAATTGTAAAGATGAATTTTGCTAGCAGGCTTGGTGATCTCTGGAGCTGCTCTCCTACCCAGTGAAACCTCCAGCTACTGAAGATTGCCCTGACAGCATGGAGAACACTAAAGCTGCTTGGGGTGAGCTGTTTCGAGAACTGATTAAGACAGGTGTGGTGGATGGTTCTGATTCACCTCCTGTGAGGAGTGAGGAGCTTGGTGATTCCATGTACAAAACTTTTGACAACATGAGTAAAAATAAGGAAAATAATAAGGCTGCTTGGTTGCTACTAGCATCTCTAGATAAAATACAAAAGGAAAAGGAAAACCTTAGAGATGAAAATATCCAAATCAGAAAGCATGCAAACATCTAGAGGCCTCTAAGTGTGACCATGAAGCAACTCTGGATAAAGTAAGATAGGAAAGGAAAGATTTCAGAGGTGAAATTGCCCAGCTCCAGATGTGCATAAACAACTTAGAACTTTCTAAGTATAGCCTAGAAGAGAATCTTCTCTCCAGTAGCAATAAGGCTCAAATTGCAGAAAATCAAACCCAAGCTCTGATTATTAGATTGGCTGAGTTACAAGTAAATTAAAATCCCATCCTCAAAAAGAATCAGCAGTTTAAGTGAGAGGAGCACTGATTGGAAAAGAGTGGGAACCTGTAAAATGGGATGCTGATGTGTAGGAAGACCCAACTGATGATGATGACATTGAACCCCCAAATTTTGATGGGTTTACTTCAGCTGAAGAAGTAGTCTCCCCACTCTTAGCAAAAAATGAATCCCCACCCTCTGCAGATTCCTGTCTCCAGAATTGCCTGAGGGAGTTAATCATGATTTATTGAGGTGCACTATACTCCTAAAGAACTGCATGACTTTTCTAACATGTTCAAGCAGCAGTCTGTGGAGTATCTCCGGAAATGGGTTGTAAGGCTATGGGATACTGGTAGAAGGAATATAAAGCTGGACCAAACTGAATTCACTGAGATGGGCCCACTGAGTAGAGATTCTAAGTATAATGCTACTACTTGTAGAGTTAAAAAAAAAAAAGTGCAGAGTTTATTTGAGTGGATGGCTGAAGCAAGTTTGGCCTTCTGAAAAAGAACTGGACATTTCAGATATCCCTTGGTTTAGTGTCAATGATGGGATAAAGAGGCTCAGAGAAATTGGTATGCTTGATTGGATTGTTTAAAACTTAATTCTCAATGGCAGAATGCAGATGGCATGCCTTCTACCAGAAACACTAAATTGGTTGGTGAGAGGGGCACCAACAAATAGGAAGGGTCCTACCATTTTTCTTCTTGTGTTGTGGAGTTGACACTTTAGGAGTCTGTATGCATCTGGTTTCTTGTGTTCAGAGTTGAAGATTGAAACCAGAACACATGTAGAAGATTAAAGTAGACTTTGTTAGAAGAGAGAAAGAATGGAAGTCATGGACTCCAAACAGACGTGGAGTACCATGAATGTCAAAGACTCTGGGCATGGAATCCATGAGGGGCAAGGAGATGGAAAAGAACTCATGGACTCCTGTGTGGAGTGCCATGAGGGGTAGGAGCAAAAATGGCTGCCGGGTCAGATACACTTATACATTTGGGCAATGAGGCTTTTCCTCATTGGTTAGCTCACTTTGGGGCCTAACCCAGTTGATCTTGTACCCACCTCAAGGTGGGACTAGAAAGTAAATTGTTTCCTTTGATGGATTTAGCTTATCTGATATGAAGAACTCATTTCCATACCCTTTCAAGGCAAAGAATTGGGGGACCTTGCCTGCCTAATCTCTGTGGAACATTGGAGTCAGTTCCTCCCTAGCAACAGGGGGACTTCCTGTAAGATAAACCAAGCAGTGGGGGATGGCTTTCCAAGACCTTCAGAGACCGTCCCAGTAAGGTTGCTCTAGACCTGCCTAACTGGTGCCAGCACTAACAATGAGAGATTCAGCCGCCCAGTTGGAGGAATTAGATTCACCGGGTCTAGATGGATCCAGGAGTATAGTAGGGGCCAAGTGGCAATGTTGCAGGAAAATGGTCTTTTTAGCTGTCCCATCTGGGGAGCCAAATGTTGCAGGGATAGGACCATCCCAATGTTGCAGGGTTCTTGTGTTCCGGAGTTGAAGATTAAAATCAGAACATGGCGTTCCATGTCTGGAGTCCATGAGTTCCAGCCTTTCTCTTTGCTAATAAACTTTACCTTAATCCTCTACGTGTGTTCTGGTTTCAGTCTTGGACTCTGGAACACAAGAACCCTGCAACATTGGGACAGTCGTTCCAGCAACATTTGGCACCAGAACAGGCCAGAAGGGATATTTGACAAATAGAGGAAAGACTCTTCCTGCAACACTTCCACAGAAGGACTTAAGGTCTTTCACTAGAGTTACTGTACATTGGGGGAAAGGAAATAATCAGACATTTCAGGCTCTACTAGATAGTTGTTCTGAGATGACATTGATTCCAGGAGACCCTAAAAAGCATTGTTAAAGTAGGGGCATTTGGGGGTGGGCAGGTGATTGATGGCGTTTTGGCTAATGTTCAGCTCCCAGGAGGTCCCTGAACTCATCCTGTGGTTATTTCCCCGGTTCCAGAATGTGTAATTGGTCCTGATATACTTAGAAGTTGGTGGAAGTCCCACATTGGTTCCTTGACCTGTGGAGTAAGGGCTATTATGATTGGGAAGGCCAAATGGAAACCTTTAGAGTTGCCTCTACGAAGAAAATAGTGAATCAGAAATAGTATCCCCTGGAGGAATTACAAAAATTAGTGCCACCATTAAGGACTTGAAGGATGCAGGGTGGTACTTCCTACCACCTCTCCTTTTAACTCTGCCATTTGGCCTGTGCAGAAGACAGATGGATCATGGAGAATGACAGTTGATTATCGCAAACTTATTCAAGTTGTGACTCCAACTGAAGCTGTTGTACCAGATGTGGTTTCATTCATTGCTTGAGCAGATCAACACATCTCCTGGTACTTGGTATGCAGCTTGCAAATGCTTTTTTCTCCATACCTATTCATAAACATCATCAGAAACAACTTGCTTTCAGTTGGCAAGGCCAGCAGTACACGTTTACAGTGTAACTTCAAGGGTATATTAATTCTCAGCCCTGGGCCATAACTTGGTTCACAGTGATCTTGATCACCTGTCTCTTCCACAAGTTATCACATAGGTCCATTATATAGATGACATTATGCTGATTGGACCAAGGGAGCAGGAGGTAGCAAGCATTTTGGATTTGTTGGTAAGGCGCACCAGAGGATGGGAAATAAATCCAACCAAAATCCAAAGACCTTCTACTTCAGTAAAAATTCCAGGAGTTCAGTGGTGTGGGGCATGCAGAGAGACCCCCTCTAAGGTAAAGGATAAGTTGCTGCACCTGGCCCCTCCCACCACTAAGTAGCACAACTGTTTATTGGGGCTGTTTGGATTTTGAAGGAAGCACATTCCTCACTTGGGTGTGTTACTCAGGCCCATTTACCAAGTAACTCAGAAAGCTGCCAGCTTTGAGTGGGGCCCAGAACAAGAGAAGGCTCTTCAGCAGGTTCAAGCTGCTGTACAGGATGCCCTGCCACTTGGCCATATGATCCAGCAGACCCAATGGTACTAGAAGTATCTGTCACAGATAGAGACGCTGTTTAATGTCTCTGGCAGGTTCCCTAAGGTGAGTCCCAACCTTAGGATTTTTGGAGCAAGGCCTTGCCATCAGCCGCAGACAATTACTCTCCTCTTGCCAGACAACTTTTGGCCTGTTACTGGTCCTTGGTGGAAACTGAACATTCACGGATGGTTCACCAAGTTACCATGCGACCTGGGTTGCCTGTCGTGAGTTGGGTGTTATCTGACCCAGCAAGACACAAAATTGGATAGGCACAGCAGCCCCCTTATCAAACAGAAATGATAACACTTGGAGAAATTGTTTAATCGGTGTGGGATAAGCAAAAATCACTCACCACATAAATTTGTTCACATTTCTCCTGTACTGCACACTTGACAGCACTTGAACACACATATCATATATGCACATACACTCGCATATACGCATACACACACACACACACACACACACACACACGCACGCACACTTTAAAGCCCTCCAGGACAGCGCAAGCTGGGGAACCCGTAGCTTGGGTGCCCTGGACTGTGAGATCTCTCACTGAAGCGTCCTAGGGCCACCAAGGCCAAGACCCGGCCGCAAGTTCGACCGGAGGACGCGGGCCAAGTCACCCTCTGACGCCCACCCGCCTGCGCAGGTCACCGCACCTCGAAACCCCGCCGCCGGGCTCCGGGCTGGAGGTGTGAAGGCGACCGAGGCCACCCACCCCTGGGCGGGGCATGCTCGGGGCTCCACCCGCTGGCCGCGTTATAGCTCCTGGTCGTGGCAGGCGACAGCAGGCGGCGGAGACACGCGCCTGAGCAGTGGTGAGCCGGGGTGCGCCGGCTGGCGCAGCTGCAGCAGCTGCAGACGGCCGAGGGACGGGCGGAGGGTGGAAGGCAGCGAGCGCAGGGTGTCCGGGCTCTCGGTGGCGCTGCGGACTTCCGAGGTGCCCCTTCCAACTTCTGCTTCTTCCAACTTCTACCTCCAGGGTAGAAGAGGGAGCAGGAGGGTTAGGAGCTCCGGTGCGCAGTGCCCAGCGCGAGCTGGCCATGACCCCCGCCGCCCAGGCGGGTCCTGAGCCTGCTTCTCCTTTCCGTCCATCTCCAGAACATGAACCCGGCGCGCCTGTGGCTCGGGCTGGTGCTGCCCGTGGTGGCCGCGCTGGATTTCCGATACCACCACCAGAAAGAAATGGAAGAGTTCCTCAAGGGCGTGTCGCAGAACTACAGCTCCATCACGCACTTGCACAGCATTGGGAAATCCGTGCAAGGTAGGTGGTCCCCCGCGCGCCCCCGGCCCTCAGTCCTGTCTTTCCAAACTTCTTAGATGTCGCGTCTGGTCCCCGTCCTTGAAGCGCCCTGCGCGCGCTGGCGACAGGTAAGCGCAGCCCAGCCAGCGGGCAGCTTCTGCCCAGCTGCTGTTCAGTTTCGTGCAGTGGCGTCGGGAGTGTAGCGGATGGCCGGTAGCTCTCCACCTCCCCTCGCTGTGATCCGCGACAAAGATCCTCTCCGTCGCTGGGGCTCTGTCTTTACGGAGACTGTTCTTTGGGATACGTACTTCAGTCCTTTTGGGGATAAAGATTGCCCGAAGAAATCACTTATCTATCCCAACTTCCCTTTTTGTTGGCTTCTTTGCACGTGATTGCGGCTTTTAGTACCATTCCTTCTAGTCTCTTTTAAACAAAAATAGTGCCACAGTTTTGCTGTCAAAGTTTCCTGCTATGTGTAATTAACCCTATGGCTTAATATGATTTGTAAAAAAAAAAAATTGTGACTAAAGGATGTTCCTGTAATATGTGCATTTGAAGAATACAACTGACAGATCCCCAGGAGCGAGTCTGAGACTGTTCTTAGCATTTGCGTGCATATATCATCAATTTTGCTGTTTTAATTTAGAAACTGTATATTCTCATTAATGGAGGCAGCAAATATGAATCAGAGAAATTAACTGTTCAGTTGTACTTATTCATCTATTCCCTGCAGTCCTGGAGGTGGAGCTCAGGGCCTGAGGGTCATTCTGCAGACAGCTGTGTTGCTGAGTTCTATCTTCAACCCCAGATGAATTTCTAGCCATGATTGGCACTTACATCCTTTTTTTGCCAGCTGCTATTATTTTTTCACCTTTCATTATGGTGATAGTTCCAAAGAGGTCACCAAAGAACTTTGTGTTGGGACTTAAAGTTTCCTAAAGTTAATGCTGTTCCAAACTGCAAACTCCAAACTGTCAACTCTGGAAGTTGCATTCAAACTTTGCCCCAATTTCAGCTCCAAGTTTTGAGTCAGTTGAGAGTCTCTTAATAGACATATTGCTAAATAATCATTTTCAGAGAATTAAGATTATGGGGTCTTATATTGAAAAGTAGTGGGCGGATACGGTGGCTAAAGGCACCTGCGTGCAAACCTTGCAATTTGAGTTCAATCTCAGAAGAGAACCAACTACTGAAAGTTATCCTCTCACATACACACATGTTTTTTCTTTCTCTCTCTCTTTCTTTATCTCAAATAAACAAAAATGGTTTTTTATAAGGAAAAAAGGATTAAAGTGCAAAAATCCCAGGCTGTGTATAATAGATGTTTATTTTTAAACAATGTTGCCAAAAGACTTTATGGTAGGAACACTCCATATTTCTTTAGAAACCCAAATTATAGAGGTAGTATGTTTGAGAAATCATATGTTGAATCAGCATGTTATAGTGAATGTTTAGAAATTATTTTTCCCTAGAGAAGGGCAATTTAAAAAGGTCTGTTAATTACATTAATGAAAGAAATGTACAACACAACTAATTTGAGTTACTGTTCAGTCACCACTGAAACTGCAAGATGATGAGGTTGGTGTTAATTTCAGCGCTGAGGGATTTGTGAGTTTTGTGTTTTCAAGCACAAAGTGCTCGTGAAAGACAATGGGGAGTTCTCTGGATGCAAAGTACCCATCCCACATGAAATCAGACCACAAGAATGGTGAAGGCCAACAAGCTTCATTGTTTTCTTAACTTTGTATGCTCTCTTGTGTTCAAGAGACTGGGAATTATCCTGTAGAAGTGAATCTGACACCAGCAGGCAAATGTTGGTGCTGAATGTGTTTTTCTGAATAATTACTTGCTTTACCTAAAACCCCAATCTGTCATTAGATTCCAGGCAATAGGTTAAACTGTACACCACTGATTCAGACTCAGTTGCCAAAGTATCACTGGACATTAGTGTGATTGATGGCCAAGACATGATGTGCCTCTTTGGTGCTCTTTTTTATTAGGTAGGCAAATTTCTCTGGCCACTCTGCCTCTTATATGGGATAACTTTACTTAGCAAGCAGGTTTTACACCAGGTGATACTATTTATCTACTTCTCTTATCAGCATGGACAGCCTTACTCAGAAAAGCAAATACTGCTTAACTGGCCAAATGCATTCTTGTGGGGTTTTCTTGTTTGTTTGTTTGTTTAATTAAAGTCTGTTACATATTTTCATGGCTACAATTAGAAATTCTGGTGTATTCCCCCCATTCCCATTTTTTCATTAAGTAGTTCCATTCTTCCATTAAGTAGTATGATTTAGGCTGCAAATGTAAATGTGTTGCTATGTAACGTTTTATCTTCTGATTACGTGAATTCTCTTCATCATTCTCTTTGGGATATTGGAATACTTTCTGGTTCTTTCTTCTATAAGCAATGATGATATGAAGCCACAGATACATGCCATAATAATGACCTTTTATTGCAATTGTTTTTGTTGCCAACTTATATTTTGAGTTTTTTCCTTTATCTATTTCCATGTATATGTGGGGAGAGGGAATGTTTGTATATGTGTGGGTGTGCATGCAAATGTGTATATATGGAGGTCTGATCATCCTTGATCTCTCTTTCATGTTCTTTTTGAGACAGGGTCTCTAAATAAGCCTAGGGCTTACCAATAGGGCGTGTCTGGCTAGCCAACTTGGTCTTAGGAGTCCTGGTCTTTGCCTTCTGAAGCTAGAATTACAGCCTGGAGTGGAGAGGATGCCCAACTTTCTTTTTTTTTTTTTTATAAGGATGCACTTTAATTTTTTTATTCAACTGTGCGCACGTGCGTGTGTATGTGCGCGCGCATGTGTGTATGTCTGTGTTTGTGTGTCTGTGTGTGTGTAGAACCACGGACAAATTCGCGAACCACCATGGACGCCTCCACCTCCTTCTGCCCCGGGATTCACAGGCTCTACCCTACCAGGACCAGAAGCGCAGGCCGCCCCCACTTCCGCCTGGCATCTATACGTGGGGATCTGGGATCTGAACTCAGGACCTTCCGCCTGCAAGGCAGAGGCTTAACCCCTGAGTCACCTCTCCAGCCCCCAACTTTCATTTAATGTGGAATCTGGGGATCTGAACTCTGGTTCTTTTGCTTACATGATGCTTTAACTACTGAGCCATCTCCCAGCTCCTATTTTAAAATTTTTTGAAACTCACACATTACTAAGCACAAATACACTTTTTACCTAGATTCGGTTATAGTACATTGGACCATATTACAGTTGAGCCTTTTGAAGGAATCCCCACTACCTAGTAACACAGTAAAGAAGATTCTTAGGTGAAACAAGAGAAGCACTCAAATAAGGAACTGATAACCAAGTCAGGAAATCAGAAAGGGTACAGTGTCGGTTCACTCATTCATTCATCATTCGTTCATTCATTCCTCAGTCCAGTAAGAAAACATTTACCTTTTCCTTCCTAATTTCTTAGTCTAGCAAGATGCCTGGAATGTTGTCATTTTCGATGTTTATTTATATATTGTATCTATTTAGTGCATCTTGTCTTTTCTGAACAATGATGTGTACCCTTGCCCCTTGGCATTGGGTACCCTTTCAATATAAATATATTTATTATTAATTTCTCAAGGTGGGATATCCATATCTCACAAAATTAGAACTATTTATTGATTTATTTATCTGTTTATTTTTGGAGATAGGGTCTCACAGGTAGCTCAAGCTGCCCTTGAACTTGGTACTGAGCCCTGTTTTGCCTTAAACTCCTAATCCTCCCGCCCCAGCTTTCTGGGCACTAAGCTGACAGGCATGTGCTGCCACAAAAAGAGCAAGGAAATTTGCACTTTTCATTTTCCTAAAACCAGTTTATATGAAACCCTAAATAAAATATTTATTGTGATGAAAATATTGACATATCAAATACCACATATCCAGATGATCATTAACATTTAGTAAGTTCAGCCACCGCATACATCCATGAGATTTTAGAGTTAGATGAGCAAAGTCCTTTTCCGAAACATCTGGCAAATATTAGTCATATTTTGTAATTATCCTGGTTTTCTAAAAGATACTACCTTTTTATATATAAGAAAATGATGGAGGCTTGGATAAGTATTCAATGTGCTTGTTGAACTAGAAAAAGAAAAGAAAAGAAAAGAAAAGAAAAGAAAAGAAAAGAAAAGAAAAGAAAAGAAAAGAAAAGAAAAGGAGTGAGAGCTAATGAGATTATGGCTCAGTGGGTAAAGATGCATGCATGCAAACCTGCTGACCTGAGTTCAGTCCCTGGAAACCACTTGGTAGAAGGAAGGAAGGATGGAGGGAGGGAGGGAGGGAAGGAGGGAGGGACCAGTTTCTGTCCTCTGACCACACATGTGCTGTGGCATGTGTATTCTCTCTCTCTCTTTCTCTCATAAATGATAAATGATATTCAAAGAGTAGTCTGACATTTTACTCTGCTTCTTATAGCTAGCATGTACTTTTATTCCAAATCTCGAGTATATCTGAATAGCAATACTTTAGGACGAATGACAGTTGAAACTTTGGAAAGCAGTAGTGATGGTTAACATAAAGTAAATTTTATGTTTCTCTGGTGCTATGTGTATATGTCATTTAATTATTATAATATGAAACACCATCACTACCACCCCAATTTATATGTAGAAATTTGGGATTAAATAAATTAATCATTGTTAGTAACCATAATCTAGCTATGATGAAGACTTAAGCTGTAGGACTTTTGGCTATACAATTTGCTTCAGCTTTTCTTTCTCTTTCTCTCTTGCTTTCTCTTCTCTCTCTCTCTTTAATCCATTCTTCCTTCTGTCATGGTCAGACAATAGCTTTCAGGAGTTGGTTCTCTGCTGCCTGATTTTGGAAGCAAGGCTCTCTTGTTGCTTCTGCCACCTGTGCTGGAAGCTTCCAGCTGCTTCTCCTGTCTCTGACTCCCACAGGAGTGCTGAGATTGCGGGCGGGAGCCACTGACCGCATCTGGCTTTTCTTTTACGGGTTCCAGGAGTCGCCAGCTCTTCCACCTGCTGGGCTGTCTCCCTGGCCTTTTGCTGCTGCATCTTTCTGTCTTTCTCTGCTCTCCTCTGGCCTGCCCTCCATCATCCCCCGTCCCTCGCCTCTGTGCCCTCTGATCCTGAAAGAGTTGGCTGGCATTCTCTAGCGACCAAACAAAGATATGTATGAAATGTCCTTTATATGCTGTGTGAGCTCTGGTAGAACTCTTAGGCTGCTTTCTGATGTTCACAAGCCCATTTTCTTCTTTTAGTGCAGCTAGAACTCCCCCCCACACACACTCCTGCCATCGCTGCCACCCTGTATGCCTAAATTCTTTGATTTTGAAGCAAAAGAATTAATTTGCACCTGTTGGATTGCCAGACTCCACCTCTTGAGTTTGAAATGTTTAGCTAAAAACAGTATCTCCCCCTGGGGGGAGATTTAGAAAAGAAGAGGTTTATTTAGGCCACAAGGTGGTCTTTGGGTAGGGAATGCCTTTAACTTTCTAATACCTCCCATAGTTGAAAGATCAGCCACAGTCACTTAAATCTAAAGCCAGATTTAACATACAAAGCAAAAATACCTTTCCCTGCGATTTTAGTGTATGTTGAACTTTCCAGGAACTCGGTTGGAAATGAATTGAGGAAATCCGATATTGTTTTGTTCTCTAGTTAATTGCAAGATATTTTCTCATTGCCAGTAATGCCTGGGAGTCAAACTCTTCTCCATTTGTAATGTGCGTGCACTCTGAGTGAAGATGTCCTGCCATGGAGCTTCCCACAGACCTCACGTTTTACAAGATCATACACATGCTTACACACATATAAGTGGCATTCTATAGAAATTCCTTTCCTTTTGTTTCTCCTTCATACACAGCCTGAAACTATATGTAGGAGTGTTATGAACCCTATACCAGCATAAGAGAGGAAAAGTTGCAAAATATTGGACACCAAAGATACAGAATCATCTTAATGAGTGAAGAATTTAGTCACAGGCATGGAGAACTGATATTAACCCGCTTCAGGCATGCAACCTACATCTGCAAGATGCTTTCCTTCTGTTCTATTTTTTTTAATTTTTTTTAACATTTTTTATTATTATTTCTGCTCATACAAATTTAATAGGTACACCGGTTCCCTCCCTCCCTCCTCCTCCCCCCTGAACCCCCTGCTCTCCCTCCCCTCACCCCTCCCTCCCCATCCCCCCCCCCGTGCCTCCCACCCCAATTCCCAGAGTCCTTTCTTGTGCATGCCTGACTCTCCTCTGGGCCCTCCTCTCCGATGACATATAAGGACCCAGTGGCCTTTCCCTGAACCCTTTCCCATGTTCCCCTTAAGTATAGGAACACTACTGTGGCTGTCATTCCCTTGCCTCCAAGGATCTTGGTGCCTTTAGCAGATGCTAGACTTTGTGAGGTCAATAGTGTGTTGGACATACTGCAGGTCATGCAAAGTCCAATTATGATTGCTTCGGCCCTAACTTGTGTGGAGTATCTTGCAAATCATTGCTCCTCCCATCCTTTTGCTCTTACACTCTTACCGCCCCCTCTTCCGCAAATGTCCCTGAGCTTCAGGATGGGAGAGATTAGGCTGGCCTAGTTCTAGGTGGTTGATATAGAGTCTCTGAAATTCTGGATTGTGGTTTGTTGATTTTCTTTTGCAGTTTTGCTGCTCCTGCAATGCCCTTCACTCCATCCTGCTGGGCACTGTATGTCACCCCTTGCAGTCCTTGATGGAGGCTTTCCTTCTGTTCTTAATCCATGTGCTTTCATGCCTGTCGACGTCACTGGTGGCAGTATCCAGAGACGAGAGTTTCTCTGAGTGTACCAGGAAAGATAGAAAGAAAACTTGCGGAGAAATTTTAAAAAGATTATACCTGATCTGGGGCTAGAAGAAAGAAACTGAATCAAATTTGATCTGATCTTTAAAAAAAAAGGAAAGATTTTTCATTTATCTATTCTTTTTACTTTGTTTGTTTGTTTATTTGTTTGTTTATTTAGTGTGTGTATCACAGGACACTGTGTGTCCCTGTGGAGGACCTAAGGTGATTTCAGACTTCATCCTGAATTGCCTCTACCTCTTTTTTGCTTTGTTCTGGGATTTCCCAGGCTCCGCCCACCAGAGCCGGAAGTGCAAGTTTCTGCCCGACTTTTTTTTTTTTAAGGTGAAATCTGGTATCCAAATTCAGGTCCTTCTGCTTGCCAAGCAGAATCTTAACCCTTGAAAGCCAGTCCCTATCTGATCTTCTTATCTAGTATTTTATGCATCTTCAGCCCCTGGCAATTAAATGGTGAGAGGATTTTCCTAAGAGACTCAGAGGTGTAATCGGAGTTGTGCTAAACAGACGCACACATTAAGAAATAATTTCTCATCCAAGGAGTGCTTAAAATCAAACGTTTAAAAGTGCAAATGCTCTGATCCCAGATCTTCCTCATCCTCAGCTGGAGGGTTTGCTCCTCACTGCCTCAGACAGTGCCACAGACTTTGAACTCATACCTACGCCTCCTGAATTACCAGCAGCTACCGAGAGGTGTTATCTGCACTTGTGGGCAGGAGGTAGGGGAAGGCCTCCTTTCTGCAGGCTGCCTGTACCCAGAAGTGGGCAAGAGACACCAATTAATTCGCCCTCTGTTGGTTTAAACCAAGAGCTTTCAGTGCATTGTGCTTGGGTAATAAAAGCTTCCCATAAAAACCTCTCAGTGGAAGTTAGAACTACACTAGTGAGCCAAAGCCATAGATCTGACAGGTTCCAAACACAACAGATTTTTCCTTGAGCTGGATATAGCCTGTAATCCCAACATTCCAAGAGGTAAAGTGTCTGCATGCAAATCTGCCAACCTGGTTTCGATGCCTAGGATCACATGGTGGAAAGGAAAAACTGACTGCTGAATGTTATTCCCTGACCTTCACATTCAAAATGTGATGCGCATTCTCTCTCTCTCTCTCTCTTTCCCTCTCTTTCTCTATCTTTTTCTTTCTCAAATAAAATGTCTTTTAAAATATTTATTTTTCATTAAAATGTGGAAAATATGTACATGAAGACAAGTGAAATATATAGCTAGAAAAATGATAGATAGACTGATGGTTACATACTCTAAAAGATTTCAGGTCTTAGAATATATTCCTTACACATGAAGGATGACTGTTCTCAATAACAGTTTTGTTGAAAGGAATGTGTGGAATTCATGTGGTAGGAGGTGATGGTAGTTTAGAACCAAGATCTAACGGGCAAAGGTGAGCTAGCTCTTGCAGCCTGATCCATCTTGCACAAAGTGTAAGTTACAGAGGCCCCGAGGAGGGCTGGGTTTTCTGTATTCTAAGAAGAAAAAGGAGACCAGAGTCATGAGACACCGTAAGCAAGGCAGAGCTGGAGACGTACTCAAGAGACACATAATAAAGGCAAATGGAACATGTAATCTTTGCATCCGGCTCTGGGAATGGTGGGAATGCATGAAAGGGTGTGAAGCAGAGTGTTATCGTCTGCCGTAGGTCTTAAAAAGACAATTTTGGCTTCTGAGAAGAGAATTATTGAAGCACAAGTGTAGAAACACAGAAAATAATCCAAGTATGGCAATCACGCAAAGTGGCAACTTGGGTTAAGGTGCTCTACAAGAAATAGAGATTAGTTCTGGAGTTCTGGATTCCTTCTGGATTGCCACTGAATGGGTTAGATGTTGGGGCAGATGTAAGGAAAAGAAAAGAATCAAAGATGACGCTGAGGTCTTGTGCTTTGGGAAGCTCAGTGTAGAAAGAATGATTAGATGGAAGAAACTGGAGCAGAACAGATCTGTAGGAGAACCAGGAGCTCTGATTGTGTCAATATTCTTCATTGTGAGATCCTTAGGAGATTTCCAGGCAGGGTGTCCCAGAGGGGATTTAGCAGATGGAGTCAGAGAAGAGGTTTAGCTCCAGCAATGTACACAGGAACTGCCAACCTGCTGATGGAATTGGAGCTATGAAAGTAATAAGGAAGTCTAAGAAGAGGGTGGAGAAAAAAGAAAAAGGAAGCTAGAATCAAACTATAGAATGTCCAGCATCTGCAGGCTCACTGAGAATAGGCACCCACAAAAGTAATAGAATGAAGGCTGTGTCAAAAAGGAGGAAAGCTAAGAGTGATGTCATAGGATGGAGTATGTATCTGGAGGCCCATGACCATTCTTGAAGATTTACTGAAAGGACGCATAACTCAAGATAAGATCACAATCAAGGCAAGAATGCACCAAAGTACACACATAGCGCAGGCACAGTAGGCTAAAATACATCACAGCCAAAGCCAGGGGGCTTGGCGCAGGGATTCTGCCCTCCCCCTCCCCCAGCAGACTCACGGTTGCTCAGTTCTGTCCAGCTGCCAACTGCAGAAATGTATGTAAAATGGTCCTTCACTGCTTTAGGATACAAAATAACATCACTAATTGGTGGCACCTCGGGACTTTGTACCCCAGGTTTGATTCAGGGTCATTACCAGTGATAGTAAGTGTTCCCAGAGATAAGTGAGAAAGCACCAACCAGGCTGGCTCTGTTAACTGTTCCTTCTCAAGGTCATGGTTAATGTTGACTGTGGCTGGAAGTCAAACCTGAGAGCCATAAAGTTAAGTGATATGACCCAAAGTAGGTTAGCAAAATTCCATCTCTTTGCAGAGGTAAAGAAGCTAGATACGGACCTGCCTCGGCAGAGGTGGGGTGAAGCGGAGAGAACTGACATCTAGGAAGCAGGGACATGACGAGTTCTGAGAGAATGGCAGAGAAGCCCCGCATGGTGAGAACTGAAGGAGGTAAAGTCAGCCAACTGGAGAGGGAAAGGCAGCTCTGTAAACAGCTGGCCTGGAGGTGAGGCAGCATGATGACCTTGAGGTATGAAGGACTCGCTTTATGGCTGGAAGAGGAGGAAGAAGAGACAGGTGAACATGGAGAATCTTATACATCCACGGGGAGACACAGTTACCCCAGGCATTTATGTGTGACAGGAAGGTAGCAGATTCGTTTTCTTGAGTTGAAAATTTCTAGTAATTTTATAATTTCACAGATTGCTTTTTTCATTTTCACGTGTATAGGTGAATGCGTGTTTGCATATGGGTGGGTGCACGTGTGGATGTGGATATGCATGCATGTGAGTGCACCCACATGTCGAGGCCCAAGGTTAACACCAGAAATGTGTGACTAGAACTTCAGGTGGGCCACCACACATACCTGGGATTTTACATGGGATCCCAGGACCTGAACTCTGTAAGCAGTTTAACTACGATCTCCCCAGCTGTTGATTGCAATTCCTTTTCCAGAAATATAATGAAATGTGTAAAAATATTAGCAGCCCCCAAGAATGATCAGAGTGAACAGTAATTATTTGAATAGCAAAATTATCAATTAGCTGTCTCATACTTTGAAGCTCATTTCTTTTTGCATGTAGAACTTACTAACAATGTTTCAGTGGTGTTTTATATGTAGTCTCTTTTCCTTTTTTTAGCCCTTGGAGTAGAACAAACAGAAAATTATCCATTTCTTACATCAATGATTTTGAAGACAAATTCTGTGCCTGCCAAACTATACAGAAACTGATACGCGTTAATTATCCAGAATTCAAAGAGTAATACTATAATAATAAGGAACATATACTCAGATTTTTTGATAATTTTAGAATGCTAATGTTATTGTGAATTAAAATTATTCACACATACATATATATGTAATGTACACGTGTATGTATATATTTTAATATTTAATATATATTTATATATTTGGGTGTTATATGAAATCCAGAGTCTGAATACACTAGGCAAAACCATTACAGTCTGATGCGGTGTACCACACTGAAAGGGAACTTAACCCTGCTGTCATTTTCCAGCTAAACTACTCAGGATGAACAGGGAAGGAAAGCTAATGTCCAACTGCTGATCATGGAACACCATTTAGACCAGGCCCTGCACAAGTTTGCCCCGTATGCTATGTAAACACTCTAGGTTCCTTGCCTGTTCATTCCATAGGTGTCGGCAAGCAGGGAAGAACTCTGGGGGTCTAATATTAAAGCTAAGTTACTGGTAGATTTGACTCATTAACCTAGATCTGTCCTTTACTCATTCATTCATGTATCCATTTAGCAGTGATTTGTCCATTGGGCTCCTGCTGTTTGCCAGCCCCGCACAGGAGACGGGAAAGACCTAGGCTTTCTTTGGGGGATGAACGCTGCTCTGGGAAAAGCATCGCTGAAGGACTTTCATCCCTGGTCTGATCCCTAGAGTCGCTTAGGAAAGCTGAGAAAGGCTTATCAGCAAAGTCGATGCTTAAGCAAAAGTTCAGAGGTTTCTAGGCAGCGGTGAGCAGAGAGGCGTTCCCCTGCAGTAGGTGGGAGGACCTCACTTGAGGATATGGCCAAGCGGGTGCAGAGATGAGCCTCTTGTGATGGTGCTGCGGGCAGAAGCGCCACTCTTGCAGGCTGAAGAGATGGACTACCCTTACACACACAGTCCAGGATGAGAATTTGGTGCAAATTTATTCCAGTGTATATATACCAGCAGCTAATGCCTCTTATTCTTACCTTGCTGGAAAGTAGTTTCAGAATTTTTTTTTTTTTGTCACTGTGGGGTTTGTTTTGGAAAACAGACTGTTCAAAGAACAACGATAAATAGGGAGAGGGTTTGGACTCCTGGTAACTTCTCACTAAAACTGCAGTATTTGTGGCCCCAGGAGAACTGTTTCCATAGGACATTCTGTTCTCTGTCCTTGGGAAACTGTCTTTAAAAATAAAAGGCAAAGGGCCAAAGGAGATGGCTCAGCGGTTAAAGCACTTACCATGCAAGCAAAAAGACCAGAGTTCAGATCCCAGATTCCACATAAACGCTAGATAGGCATAATGGCCTACCTGTAACTCCAGCTTCAGAACACCAAAATGGAGAATCGATACAGAAAGCAGAAAATGGAGAATAGATAGAGAAAGCAGACTAGCCAGACAATCCCTATTGACAAACTCTTGGTTGGATTAACAGATCCTGTTTCCAAAATAAGGTGCATAGGTGACCTCAGGCCTCCACCTGTGTGCATCTGCACCATATATAAGTATTTCCACACACACATAAACATACTCAACATACATCCACCACAAATACACTCAACATGCATGCACCACAAGCATAAATGCACCCCCCCACACACATACATAACATTCATACATATGAAAAAGGAAAAAGGAAAATGAATTTATTTGATACTTAGTAACTCAAGTCATGTGCTTCCTTGAATCGGTGAAGAACACTACTGTTCTGGCTCCAGACTTCAAATCCTTTGCCCTTGGGAATCGGCGAGCATTATTGCTTGTATTTGGAGATTAAAAAACCAAGGCCCAGGAGAAAAATGACTTGCCTGATATGACTTAGCTAGGAAAAAACAGAGGGGTGCTGGGATTCAAAGCACCAGTTCTAGTCTTCAGAATAGTCTCTAGGGCCTGGAGGTTTCTGGAGAGGTACGCTTCGGCTTTTTACCTTCCTAGGTAAAAAGACAGGAATCCCGAGGACCCCTGCTTAAGCCAGAGCAGCCCCGCCTGATGAGTCCACTGGATTTAGTATATCATTGACTCTGTGCCTTTCCCAGAGCAAGCTGAGGATGTGTCGCCTGCAAACGAATAAGCAAGATGCTCTGCAGGGGGCCAAGCAGTCCTGGCCCCTGTGCTTTGGCACTGTAGCATTCTAGTTGAGATATCCACATGTGATTCTACCAAGATTCAGGGCCCTCTGAACTTGACCAAAGTAAGACTCTTGGAAAGTACTAAATGTGCCCTGCCTCTCAGGCCAGGTGCTAGGAGGCTGTACACATAATAAAGCGGCTTGGCTGGTCACCTGTGGGTTGGGAATCACACAGCCCAAGATCCCACCCTTGACCCCACTCATCTCCTCAGAAATACTCAGCATCTCTCCTGATTTCCCTACGCTTCAGATTTAAGCCTTTGAAGAACAAGGTGGAGTGAGAGGGGAGGAGAGCAAGGCGGAAACTGGTCACCATGAACCAGTGAGCACAAGCTCGTTAAATGCTGAGTGCAGGTTTTTGGGGAGACAGTGAAGATACCACCAAGAAGGCTGATCGGTGAGACGGAGTCGGTCAGCATCTTTGCCGTCTGTGATTCCAGGGCCATCCCTGAGCAGTCTCCGGTCACCTGCAGCGCGGCAAGGTTCCGATCACACCTGTGCCCACCGGGGACGCATTAGCTTTCCCTTCACACTGCTGATGGAGACAGGAATAAATTAAGAGAGCACAAATAACTCCTGCTGCCAAAATGCTGAGTGAGCTATTAGCGCAGAGTATCGCGCATCATGGAAAGGCAGGTTCCAAGCATTCAAGATCCAAAGTCACATCAGGCTCCTGGGTGTGAGTCTAGAAGTCGCGGGTGATCAAAGAGAAGTTTAATGATGGCTTTTCTTATGATCCCTATTTTGAGAGCACTTTCATAACAAATTGATTAACAATAATTTAAACCAATAGGTAGGTTCCTAGGAGCAGGAGTTCCTGGAGTTCTAGCTATTGGGTAGGCTAAGACAGAAGGATCCCATGAGGTCAAGAATTTGATTAGACATTGTATGCATATGAAATTTTCAAAAATAGATAAAATATATTTTAAACTGTTTTTAATTAGGAAAACAATGCTCCCAGCCCGAGCAACATAGCAAGTGTCTATCTTCTTTTAAGAAGTTTTCTTTGGGCTGGAGAGGTGGCTCAGGGGTTAAGCCTCTGTCTTACAGGCGGAAGGTCCTGAGTTCTGATCCTAGGCCCACGTATAGACGCCAGGCGGAAGCGGGGGTGCCCTGCGCTTCTGGCCCTGGTAGGGCGGAGCTTGTGAATCCTGGGGCAGAGTAAACAAGGAGGTGGAGGCGTCCATGGTGGTTCCCCAATTCACCCGTGGTTCTACACACACATACACGCACAATTGAATAAAAAAAAAATTAAAAATAAATAAATAAAAGTTTTCTAAGTTGAAGTTTCTAAACTAGGTAGTAATGTGAAAATAAAGTATAACAAAGTCAACTTGATGTTTTTAGGCTTTAGTGTGTGTGTGTGTGTGTATTAGAGGACACTGTGTAGGAATCATCCTGGATTGTTTCTATCTTTTTTTTTTTTTTTTTTTTTTTTTTTTGCTTTGGTCTGGGATTTCTCAGGCTCCCTCCACCAAGGCAAGATGTGCAGGCCACTCCCATTTCTGTCTGGTGTTTTTTACATGGGACCTGGCTGAGATCTGAACTCAGGATCTTTTGCTTGTGAGGCAATCTTAACCCCTGAGCCATCTCTTTAGCCCAACTTGGTTTTTTTCTGTGCTACTGGAGATCAAACCAGGGCCTCATGCACATTAGGAAAATACTCTACCCCTGAGCTATGTCCCCAGCCTATCATATTGATTTTCAAATACTGAGAAAGAAATCTTGGCATGTTTTGAGACCGAACAACTCTCACCATAGGGAGGAACACTTGTTTATATATTTACCCACAAAACACAGATGTTTGTTAGCAGTTAAGGGCTGTTAAGAATACAGACCTTAAGGGAACACAAGTTGCCTAGGTTTGCATTGAGTAGCTGTGAACTTGAACTGCATCCTTCCTGGACATTTTGTAAGTGGACATGTTGGCCTCTTAGAGAGTTGAGAGGGCAAAGGAATCATGAAGTGTCAGGTGTGCTGTAGCATATTAGTACATGTACTGCTGTTATTGCTGCCACGTGAATTGTGGCATTTGGCAGCTCCAAAGTCCAGCTTTGACATGAACTTATTTAAAGTCCTCAAGGTTCACTGAGAACATGTCTGGTGCCGGGCCAGGCCAGGCCATGTCTGCTCCATCTCATTGAAACTTCACAGCACCTTTGAGACAAATACTAGTAGACAGCTTCAGGACTAATAGATTAGTGTCAGGAAACTCTGATAGAAAGTACTGTGTATCCTGCCTCTCAAGCCACGGGCACGTTCCTGGCACCCCCAGGCTGGAGTGCCCTGTCTGCAGAGCTCGGCACCCTCCACAGCGGACCTTGCGCTCCACACTCCCACATGCTAGCACAAGCTGCAGCATCCTAAGCAACTCCCTACTGTGCGAAGAGGAGCCTGAAGGCAGTTACCAGTCGGGGTCCCCCTGTAATGAGACTGTGAAGCCAGACTGCAAAACCAGCTCTAATACCCCAGTTGTGCCTGTCTAGCCAGGGCCAGCGGCTGCGTGTGGCAGAAAGGTGAGGCCAAGTCCACTTGCTCCCTTCCATTGGTATCTCTCATCTGTATATTCAGCTTCTGAGCAATATAATGTGCTTGGCTCTAGTTAACTCTAAGGTTCTGTGCTGGACAATTGAAAAAAAAGGTGAGTTTTTTTGAGGGAGGTATTCTTCCATTTTTTTTACATTTGCTTTGAAGATTCTCTTACAAAGATTTAAAATCGTATTTGGCAATAATGTAGTGATCCCAGAAAAAAACAACCTGTTTTTTTCTCTGCCATTTTTTGTGTCCCTCAAGATGAACTTACTAGCCCACAGAAACCTTTGCAAATGTATAAGGTAATACATTTGTATATATGAGATGTGCTGCATAGATAGAGTAAAAGATGAAAGTAATCCAGTGATCTAGCTGAAGCTGTTGAATCGTACACTTAAAATGCCAATGATCAGGGGCTGGAGAGGTGGCTCAGGGGTTAAGCTTCTGCCTTGCAGGTGGAAGGTCCTGAGTTCAGATCCTAGACCCCATGTATAGACGCTGGGCGGAAGTGGAGGGTAGCCTGCGTTTCTGGTCCTGGTAGGGCAGAGCCTATGAATCCCGAGGCAGAGTAAACAAGGTGGAGGCGGTCCATGGTGGTTCCTGAATTCACCCATGGTTCTACACACACACACACACACACACACACACACACACGCATACATGCATGCACGCACACATGTACAATTGAATAAATAATAAAAAAGCCAATGACCAATTTTCTGCTCAGCACAATTTTTTAAAAATAATGTAATAGCCAAGAAACCCCACTCAATTGCACACTTTAAGTGGGAAATTCATCTGATATATGAATTGCCTCTTTATAAAGATATTTTTAGAGAAAAGACCAATAAGGAATTAGTTAGATTATGGCAAAGCCTTCTAATGGAATAGTATACAACTTTTATAAAAAAGAATTAATGCTTTTGATCCATGACCATGTCCAGAATACATTGTGAGGTAAGAGAGTTCATGTCCAAACATTTTTCTGTTCATTTACACGTATGTATATATCCATAGTTTTGTTTTATTGGTGTGCCACTTACATAATCAATTTGACAATTCAGAATTGAGCCTTTAGTCTCTCACCTATGAAGAACTGTTTGTTTGGTTGAGACAAGTCCTGATTACTGTGGGAAGACCCAGCCCACGTCAGGTGGGACCATTCCCTGAACGTGTGGATAGGATGGATAAATCCAGATCAATATCTAAACAAACTTTTAAGCTGGAAGTTCTTCCTGTGGATTTGATATGGCCAGTTATGTGGGCTCCTGATGTTGGTCTGATTTCTCCTGCCCTGCTAACGAACTGTAACTCAGAGAATCACTAGCTGCAATGACCCCCTTTCCCCCCTAAGTCTTCTGGTCATGTGTTCACATCAGCATCAGAAAAGCACCTGGGGCAATGGGTGCCACTCTTGCAAACACTGCCCGGAAGTTTGCCTTTTCCACCCCTACACGTTGGAGGCCAGCACAGCTACCTCATTGCTTTGAACTACCTGGGGCACAATGTTGGTCATTTAGCTCGTCATTTTCATATGGTAAGCATTTAGGAAGTTCACGATTTGCAGATATTTCAAACATTGCTGTGATAGATGTATTTGAACAAATGCCTTAACTCAATGACTTCCCACGGTAGGCATTGCTAGCTCAGAAAGTGCCTGTGGTAATTATTCGATCGTATAACCCCCTTCCCTAGCCGCCTTTCCTAGACATCAGGCCGCATCCCCCGCAGCTTCTTCCCCTGCCTCTCCGCTAGCAGCTGTAATCCGGCCCTAGCCTCCCTCCCCACTGCCTAGGACCAAGAACACTATAAAATCCAGCCTTTATCAGTACCTTCCTGATTCCTGCCGCACACACTAGGCCAAGCTATGTGATGTGATGAAACTTCCTGCCACAATCTAAAAGCTTTAAAAGACAGAACTCCCTTGGGAGAGTTCTGGGGATTCTGTGGATTCAGATGGTTTGGAGAAACTTCTCAGAAGGCTTCAGATCCAAACCCTTCCTGTCATGCTGTCCACGGAAACTCTCTCTCCTACCCCCTCCCTCTTTAAGCTACTTCTGTAGCTTAAACGGAGTGCATTACACAGATGTCAATCATGTGTGACGGTGGCATTATGGTTCCCCTGCTCCTACCTCCCATCCCACCCAATGCAAAAGCTGTGGTGAAACTGCTTCTCAGCCTTCCCTCTGCACCTCTGCCATCCATTTCCTGCCCATTTGGAAGCACGTTCAGTGGGAGAGGGGCTCAAGCGCATCTCGTTCTTTAAGAGCACAACTCATCCTATGTGACGGTTGGACACTCCTCTCTCTAGGTGTTGCCCTATTAGTAATTCTGCTCAGCGTTATTGATAATTTGGTGACCAATGAGAAAATCCTAGGAAACATTGTTGTTAGTCCCAGAGTAATCTGCCTTGGCCTTGGATCCCAACCATTTGGCTGAGGGTAGTAAAACAGAGGAAGGGATGCCTTCGATAAGATACTGGTCACAAATTTATTAAACTCAACTGTTGCAAAGGAAAGTGCCCTGTCAAAAGGGCAAAGGTTGACCTCCAAGTGCTGTAGATGATGGGACAGAGTTAGGATTGCGAGCTGGGCAAGTGGTGGCACATACCTGAGATACTAGCACTTGGAAGACCAAGGCAGGAAAATCATGAGTTCAAGGCCAGCCTAGGCTACACAGTGAGACTCCGGGAAAAAAATTAATAATAAATAAATAAGCAAGGGGTCTGGAGAGGTGGTTCAGAGGTTAAGCCTCTGCCTTGCAGGCGGAAGGTCCTGAGTTTGGATCCTAGACCCCACGTATAGACGCCAGGCAGAAGCTGGTCCTGGTAGGGCGGAGCCTGTGAATCCCGGGCAGAGTAAACAAGGAGGAGGTGGAGGCGTCCATGGTGGTTCCCGAATTTGTCCGTGGTTCTACACACACACACATACATACACACGCGCATGTCCCCCCACACACACACGCACAATTGAATAAATAATAAATAAATAAATTTTTTAAAATAAATAAATAAATAAATAAGCAAGGAACAAGGCATTGGAAGTAATGATTGACTGAGTAGATTTTGCATAAACCTGGTCTCTCTGAAACCTCTGTGAAAATATATAATATAGGTAAGAATGTTCCTTGAGGGCTGGAGAGATGGCTCAGGGTTAAAACTTTGCCTCACAAGCAGAAGGTCCTGAGTTCGCACTCTAGGACCCCCGTAAAAAAAGGCCATATTGAAATGGCAGCAGCCTGCAATTCTGTCTTGGTGGGTGGAGCCTAGGAAATCCCAGGACAAAACAAAAAGGGGGTAGAAGCACTCCAGGATGATTTCTGAAGTCGCCCTTGGTCCACCACACACAGACGCACGCACGCACGCACGCACACACGCACGCATGAACAGAGTAAATTGAAGAAGAAGGAGAAGAATGTTCTTTGAATGGAACCTTGTGATTTTTGGACTTTCTACTAAGATCTTTGCACCTTATAGGAACTGACATAACACTGTACACCGTGTGTGTATGTTCACAAAATCGACGTTAGGCCTCTGGGCACGGCGACAGCCCACTCTTTCTTGAAAGTAAGTTTGCCAGAAGGCAATATGCTATGTGACCAAGCTGCCTCCTTCCCTTTGTCAAATTGGCAGGCATGCATTATTAATTGAGCGAATACAAACTAAGATCAAGATAAGATATAATTTAATGGGCGGGTAAACTCAGGTGGCTGATTAGCAATTGGCCTTTCCTCACCTTCCCTCCTGAAATGATATTTCTCAACCCACATTTAAAGGCTGGAGCTGATATAAAGTACAAGCTAATTATATAGTTTGATGAAGCTATAGGGTTAGCTTGGCACATTTTTTCTGACCTTAAAAACCTCCATGGAGGTGACCCGTGTCATCTCTGCTCTTTTCTGTATGGCTTGGGGCCTTAGCATTCCGCATTGTTTCTTTTGGACATGCTGAGTAAAAGCTGCGATTGCAGGTGTGTACTGAGATTAGGGGAGCTACAGACCAGGTGATTGTAAACGAGCAACCCGAGAAACAGTTAGGAAATGTCTGATTTATAAAATAAGTTCTGATTTTTTAGTCCAAGGTGCAGAGGACGACTTTACAGGTAACGTTGACTCTCACCTACCTGTAAGCAGTGAGGGTCTCCAAGCTCTTACAGAAACAAAAGATAATCAACACGCGGCACTCAGAAACACCTGCCCAGTGCCAAGTCTGACACTACTAGACTTGTTAATCTTTGCTTTTGTGGGGTGGGAGAGATGAAGCTCTTGCTTTGTTTGGGGGGCTATGTCCTAAGAAAGGTAAATGTCACCCCAACTAAGGTGGTAATAAAGTAAGTTGCTGACATACATGAGAGTAAAGGCATTAACCTTGGAGTAAACACAACCTAGGCCCGAACCCCTGGCTTCCTGAGACTGTCTCCTCAGTGAAAATGAGGTACCAACACCTGCTCTTTTGGAAATCATGTAAAATGTCAGTCTTCCACGCTGGTACAACATTCTGGAATCTTAGCGCTTGTGCTCTGATTTCATGAGCACATTCCAATTTCCTGCTCTCAGGAACTTTCACTGTCCAAATCTCAGATCAATGGTAGTAAGAATTCCTTCCAAAGGGGTTCGCCCTTCATCCCCCACAATAATTGATAATTACGAAAGACTCTGCAAAGAGCAGGATGCTAATTGCTGTGATAAACTTCAGTGATCCTATTCATTGATAATTTCGTGTGTGTGTGTGTGTGTGTGTGTGTGTGTGTGTGTGTGTGTGTGTGTGTAAAGATGTGTATACTTACTGTTACAGATTCCCTATTCAAGGGTGTTGCTGGAAGGACCATCCCAATGTTGCAGGGTTCTTGTATTCGGGAGTCGAAAATTGAAACCAGAAAATATGTAGAGGATTAAGGTAGAGTTTATTAGAGGAGAAAAAGGCTGGAACTCATGGACTCCAAAAGTGGAGTGCCAAGAGGGTATAGGGCACCCTGGAGAACTCGTGAGAAGCAGGCAAGGAACAGAACTCATGGCACTCCGAGTACCGAGGGGCTAGGGTGCCCCGGAGAACTCATGGGACCCATGAGAAGCAAGGAGCTGAAAACAAACTCAAGCGCCAAAGATGGCTGCCAGGGTCAGGCATATTTGTACACCTAGGCAAACCTGGAAAACTGGCTTTATCTCATTGGTTAGCTTCCATTTGGGGTCCAACCCAGCTGCTCTTCTCCACAGACTGGAGGGGAGCAGTGACTTGGGCAGAGAGAATTGTTCCAGTCGTCCGCATTCTTCCCGTCTCCCAAAGCTCAATTCTAGGAAACTGTGAGTGATTGTGATTAAACTTACTGGTTCCATTTTGCTGTTGACGGTGGTTGTTGCTAGAAAAGAGAAGAGAGGGATGAGGAAGGGAACTAGAACACGAACCCAAGCTTCATCCACAAAGACTAAAGTCTCTAAAACTCCATCGAGGGAGCAGCTATTTCCCTGCAAGACTCCTTTGCAGTCAGGGGTACAAGCTTTTAACAGTTGGAGTGTAGGGGAGAGGGTTTGGCCCTGCCAGTTAGTTCAGTCCCAGTATGACTATGAGTTTGTCCAATTGTCTGTTTTCCTTATCGGAGCCTATTACCATTCTTGGTGAGGTCTGTTTTCAATCTCGTCTCTATCAAGTGGGGTCCCCGCTTTGAGGTCTATTACCCAAGCTATCCATTGTTTTTGTGGTTTTGAATCTTTGTTGCCTAGACTGTTCTCAAACTCCTGGGCTCAAGCAATCCCCCTACCTCAGCCTCCTGAATAGCAGGTACTGTAGACACTCAACCGTTTCACCCATCCTTCTTTATTCTTACCTTAATCACTTGGCCTCAGATAAACTGCACATGATCACAATGCATATGGTTATAGAAATCACAATTTTAAAATATTTTGCCCTTTTTTTCTGCTTGTAGAAAAAAATGACTGTCCTTTAGCTAACTATTTTAGTGGCATTTATGACTTTCTTTCCAAAACAGATGAATGTTAATATGTTTAACCATGTTTTAGATGGATTACATAGTAATTCCTACACTTTTTTCTCTTGTCATTGGTATAATTTTGTCTTTTCATGAGGAAGAGGCGGTCTTTGAATTCCTCATCTTGGGGTCTGCATTCTGCCCACCCCATGGCTTCATCTTTGAGATGAACAACCCTGCCTCCCCTTAGCCTGCTCCCTACCTTTGCAAGAGGACAGTGGACTTGTGTGAGTTCTTCCGTCACTTTTAAACATTTTGTCCCCATTCGCTTTTTTTTTTTTTTTGATCAAAACTTTATTTTTCAGAACAGTGTAAGGTTCAGACAAATATCTGAGGACATGTATCCATGATCACTGCCCCATGTTGAGTTACTTTCACAGGCCTAAAAGCCCTCTTTGTGTCCTTTCCTCCTCTCTAGTCCTTGGCAATCACTGATCTTTTTTGCTGTCTCCATAATTTTGTGGGTTTTTTCCCCAGAATGTTCTATACTTGGAATCAAGTAGTAGATCACCTTTTAAAATGGCTTATTTTCACTTGATGTGTTAAGTTTCTTCCACATCTTTGTATGGCTTGATAGCACCATAGATACAAAGATCAACTTGACAGTTGAAGGCTTTAGCTCTGGGTACGTTTGTAAAGAATTAGTTGAAGCCTGAGGAAGCCTGCAGAGACTGTCTAATTGATAGGGAGACCTGGCTCGTGATGGATGGGACTTTATCCCAGGCAGGTGGATAAGCTGGAAGGTGCTGATTTGGGGAGTTTGGCATTCTTCAGCACACTTGGACAGACAAGTGAGGTTGCCCCTCTCTCAGCAGCCCATGAATGTGGTGGCCAGTTCCCCCAGCCCCTGATGTTGGTATGCGCACTCTTGCCAAACTGAATTAAGAACTGCAACTGAACAGTTGTACGCCAGAATAGAACTCCTCCCCTCCAAGTCATTCTGTGGTGCATTTATCAGAAACACGAAAAGTAAATGTAACGGACACTAATATTCCATCATTATCTGTTTACCTACCAAAGGACATGTTGGCTGCTTCCAACTTTGGGCAGTTAGGAATAAAACCGCCGCATTCATGCCCATGTGCTTAGTGGCCATAACTTGGCAGTTCGTGAGGATAAGCAACAAGGAGTATGATCATTGGATCATATGGGAGAGGTTAGTTTTGTATGAAACTTCCAAATGGCCTTCCAAAGAGACCTTGTCATCATGCATTTTCACCAGTGATGAGACAGTGATTGTCCTTCTGTGCCCTCTCCAACATTTAATGTCAGAGCCCTAGATATTTGGCAGCTCTAATACTTGTGTCATGGTGTCTTAAACTTCTTCCTTGCTGTGACAATTAGGTGGGGGAACAACTTCAAAGGAGGAAAGACTTCTTAGGCTCACAGCTGCAGAAGTTCTAATCTATATGGTCAGCTCCTTCCATTGCTGGGAGCCTGAAGTCAGGCAGAACATCACGGCAGCATGGTATCCAGGAAACAGAGAGGACCGGAGAAGGAGGGCAAGATGCACTTCCAACTAAGACCTACCTCCTAAAGTTTCCCAGAACCTCCCAAAATATGTGACTAGGTGGGGACATGAGCCTGTGGGAGATAGTTTTTATTACACAATAGTTGTAGTGAGATATCATTTTCATTTGCATTTCTCTGATGCCGTATGATGTAGACTGTCATTTCATATACTTAATAACTTTTGCCCAACTTCTTTGTTGGTGAGGTGTTACCAAATGGTTCATTTTCTCTTCCTCCCTCCCTCCCTCCTTCCCTCCCTCCCTCCCTCTATCCCTCCCTCCCTCCCTCCCTCTATCCCTCCCTCCCTCTTTCCTTCCTTCCTTCCTCTTTCCTTCCTTCCTTCCTTCCCTCCTTCCTTCCTTCCTTCCTTCCTTCCCTTCTTTTAATATTGTTGGCGTGGTTTGAGACAGAATCTCATGTAGCCCAGGCTGGCTTCAAACTCACTATGCAGCCAAGATTTACTTTCCTGCCTCTACTCCCAAGTGCTGAGGTAAGAGCAAGCAACACACTACATTATTAAAGTGTTCGGTAGCTCCCGAAACTGAATGAAAGATCCAGTCATGACATGCAGTGTGTATCTCTTTAGCTTCTTAATCTGGGACAGTCTCTTTGCCTTAGATCAACATCAACCAGTTTGTGTTGATTCAGTTTTCAATTGTTGACTGATCTCTGATGACCATTTCCTTGTGGGCAAGCTCTTAGGTCACTCTCCTCAGTGGTGACTTGGAGTCTCCCCAGTAGCCAGACTGGGGAGAGGTTCTTAGCATAGCTCCCATAGCCCCATTAGCACTGAGATAGTTCAAATCTGCATGACAGCCTCAATCACTTTGGAAACAGGCTATGGGAGAAAATGTTGTGAAAGATGTGTTTATGGTTAATGATCTGACACAATGAGCAGAGGTAAGCTGGCTGTCTGCCCTGCCTTCAGGGTGGCGGGTGTGTGCGTGCCACCTCCAGGCTGGGCACTGTCCTCTGGAGTCATGCCCTGGCAATTCCTAATGAGGCTCAGTCCTTGGGTTTAAGATGTGAAGTCATCTGATGCTGGGTGGTGTGAACTTTGGCGACAGTGTTGGAGCTGACACACTCAGAAGAGTATGTTCTCTCAAAAATAGTCCACTTTGCTGTATGCATCTGCACTCCGTTTTCTTCTTTGTGCACGTCTGTGAGTGCTGGTCTATCTGGTCCGACATGCAGGTTTTCCAGAGCATACGTGTCTGCGGACGATGAACACAGGTCTCTCGCCTTGTGTTTTGAGCATTGTCTGTATTTGGACTTTGGCTTTAATTGCTCCATTGAAGTGCCAGCTGGAAGATGGTTTGCTGCCAGCCGGCCATGCTTACTATGTTTCTGGCGTCTCACTGTGGTTGTTTAGTGGTGCTGGAGATCAAACCCAAATCCTTGAGCATGCTGGGGAGTCGTCCATCCCTGTACTGCAACCCCGGGTCACTGACAGTGTGTTTCGAGAAACAGCACAACCCCTTGAGGTGCAGATACTCAATCTCATACCATAGGTGAGAAAAGTGACCCCCTTTACCCAACACTGGTGACGATGGTTACTGAGTGACTGGCAGGTTTTAAACGACTATAGACGGCAGTTTAAGTGATGGTTTCAGATCCAGCGTTCTTCCTCCCGGGTTGCGCTTTCGAAGGAACCACCTGCGCGTCATCTGAACACAAATGCTGATCAGAGACAGAGTGGACCCCTGCGAAATACAGGTTCTGATGTCTTTGCAAACTGTTGATCTATTTGGAGATTTAAAAGTCAGAATGGTTAGGGTATGGTGGTAAAAACCTGTAACCCCAACTCTGGTGGGGGAGATATGAGGATCCCAAATTCAAGACCAGCCTGGGATTCCCAAAGAGAATCTATCTCACAAAAATAACGAGCTGGGAGATGACTCAGTGATAGTACTTGCCAAGTGTGCACAAGACCCTGGTTCTACCCCCAGCATTGCCAACAACGGAAGTTAGAATCCTAAGGCTCTAGAAAGCCCGCTTTTGTTAAGACACCAGATGTCCTTCAGGGTAGACAAGCTTGGTGCTTGAAGGAAGTTCATTTAGGCAATTTCAGAACTTCTGCTGTTGAGAGCTCTCCACCCTTCATTCCGGACTCTGCTTTGCTTCCTGTTAGAATGAAAACCTTTATGGCCCAAACTCAGGGAGGAGAATGACTGAGCATGATCTCCAGAGTAACTTCTGGAGAAAATAGCAAACTCCTTGTCAACGTTCCTCGCCGCTGAAAATGAGTTCTTAAGGTAGAAATAAACAGCAATAAGGACAAATAGAATAAATGGGCAAGGGAGTAAGTGGCGCAAAAGTCACATCTTCATAAATTACAGCTTCTCAGCGCCTGTAGGCACTAGCAGGAAATAAGAACATTAGTGGAGCAGGGATGGCCAGCACCTCACAGGCCAGGGCTCCCAGAGAGAACAGAATACCCTGTATGGTTAGCCAAAAACCATCAACTCCACAGAGGATGTAGACAACTCCTCTTGTGACTCCATCCCCTAATGCTCCCTCCACCCCCCCGTGCTCTCTCCACCCCTAGTGCTCCCTCCACCCCTATTGCTCCCTCCACCTCTCAGTGCTCCCTCCAGCCCTAGTGCTCCCTTCACCCCCATGCTCCCTCCACCTCTCAGTGCTCCCTCCACCTCTCAGTGCTCCCTCCACCTCTCAGTGCTCCCTCCAGCCCTAGTGCTCCCTTCACCCCCATGCTCCCTCCACCTCTCAGTGCTCCCTCCACCTCTCAGTGCTCCCTCCACCTCTCAGTGCTCCCTCCCCCAGTGCTCCCTCCACCTTTCAGTGCTCCCTCCACCTCTCAGTGCTCCCTCCAGCTCTAGTGCTCCCTCCAGCCCCAGTGCTCCCTTCACCCCCAGTGCTCCCTCCACCCCCAGTGCTCCCTCCACCTCTCAGTGCTCCCTCCAGCCCCAGTGCTCCCTCCAGCTCTAGTGCTCCCTCCAGACCCAGTGCTCCCTCCATCCCCAGTGCTCCCTCCACCCCCAGTGCTCCCTCCCAGTGAAACCCACTGGAGGGTAATGTGAAAGAAGAAGTAAACTGTAGAAGAAGAAGAAGAAGAAAACTGACCCGAGGGTCGCACTTCCGCCTCCATGTGTGCATGCATTCACATGCTTGATTTTGCTCTCGCACTCTCTCTCTTTCTCAACATATTTTTTAACATCATGTAAGGGATTAGAGGCATAGCTCAATGCAGAGCATGAGCTGAATGTGACTGACACTCTAGCTCCAAAAATTAGAAAAAGACATTTAAAAAATATCTCTGTCAACTACTTGTCAGTACTTCAAGATGATGTTCAGTTTTGCATTATTATTGCCGAGTTGACCTTCAAAACATCGACTGGTCATGTTGACCTCGCTCCCAAGAGATCAAAAAGGGAAGTTCTCAGCTTTTTATAGTATGAGGTCTCTAGGGGTTTTCAACTTTGGGGACTTAAAAGTGAGTTTCCCATTGCTTTAGACTAGAAAGGAACATAGAGATGTATGACGGCTGGAACATGACGAATGTGTTTAGTTTTAGAATTCCATTTGGAAAACTTGAACGCTTTCATAAGTTATAGTTTGAGGAGCACAAAAGAAGGGGAATTGATAGAATAGGAGGCACCTAGGGGGTAGAGGGAGCACTAGGGGGTGGAGGGAGTACTAGGGGGTGGAGGGAGCACTGGGGGCGGAGGAAGCACTAAGAGGTGGAGGGAGCGCTGGGGATGGAGGGAGCACTGGGGCGGGAGGGAGCACTGAGAGGTGGAGGGAGCACTGAGAGGTGAGAGGTGGAGGGAGCACTGAGAGGTGAAGGGAGCACTGCGGCTGGAGGGAGCACTAGGGGTGGAGGGAGTACTAGGGGTGGAGGGAGCACTAGGGGTGGAGGGAGCACTGGGGCTGGAGGGAGCACTGGGGGTGAAGGGAGCACTGGGGCTGGAGGGAGCACTGGGGGGTGGAGGGAGCACTGGGGGGTGGAGTCACAAGAGGAGTTGCCTACATCCTCCTGCAGAGTGGATGGTTTTTGACTAACCATACAGGGTGTTGTTCTCTCTGGGAGCCCTGGCTGTCTTGAAATCAAAACAGAAAAAGAAAATGCACTCTAACCAGATTCATCTTCAGATATTCTTTCTCCTTTCCAATTAAAAATGAGAATGTCAGGGAAAGTAATAGAGTGCTGCATAGCGCACACGAGACCCTAGTTTGCTGCCCAGCTCTGACCAAAATGAAGATAAATAAATAAAAATATTTCGGAAATGTCTTTGATTTAGGAGCTGAAATACCCAAGCCTCCCATTCACCTGTTTAGCAGGAAATGAATCGTGACCTGACATTTACATCTCTCAGGCATGTTGTCAAAGCCTGAGTGCCCAGAGAGCAGATGTGTAAGCAGTGAAGTGCTCTGGAGTGTGTTTGAAGAGTCTAACATAAAGCCAGATGTTTGGTTTGGCCCTAGCACTCTCTTAGATGGAATTGTTCCAAGAAGACCCATCTACTCTGGAATTCATCTAGAAGACTGAAAGCTTTTCAGAGCCCTCCCCAGAAGGTACCTCATAAGTCAGCCACGGACTTTCCGTCCATGCTGGGAAACAACACCATCTAATCTCTGGGCTAGGAGTGACCTCAGCTCCAACTGGACCTCCTCTGACTTGTTAATTTAGCCACTCATCCATTTATGCAGCAAACATCGATTGATCCTCTGCTGTAAGTGCACCAGGAAGGACTACACTAAATTCTGCAAGCGCAGAGAGGCGATCCCTGCCTACAGGAACCCTGTGGTTCCCAAGTGTGGAGAGGTGAACTGTTGTAGATATCCTGTAAAAGGGGAACATCTGACCCAAGCTGGAGAAAGGTGGAGCTGGTAGAAGATATGGAATGATAGAAGCTCCAGAATAGTGAAATGTGAGGCAAGAAAAGGCACCTGCGTGCACACCTGGCCATTTGAGTTCAAGTCTTGGAACTCACACAGTGGAAGGAAAGAATTGACTTCTGAAAGTTGTCCTCTGACCTCCATATTTATGCTGTGATACACGCATGCCTGTTCTCTCACATTCTCTTTCTCTCCCCCTCCCCCCTCCTACAGTATTTTTTTAAAAGTCGTTAACGGAGACTTAAGACTCTTCCTTGCAACCAGAAGGTCCTGAGTTCAGTTCCCAGGTCCCACATAAAAACAACAGGCAGAAGTGGTAGCAGTCTGCACTTTGTACCTGGTGGGAGAAGCCTGGGAAATCCCAAAGCAAAGCAAAAAGGAGGTAGAAGCAATCCAGGATGATTTTGGAAGTCACCTTTGGTCCTTCCTCCACAAGGACACACAGTGTCCTCTCTCGCTCTCTTTTCCTCTCTCTCTCTCTCTTCTCTCTCTCTCTCACACACACACACACACACTCTTTTCTTCTTTCTCTCTCTCTCTCTCTCTCTCACACACACACACACACACAAAATAAAGGGTTTTTATGTTTTTTTGTTTTGTTTTTTTGTCTTGTTTTGTTTTTAAAGACGTTAGTGGCTAAGCATAGTAGTAGCTCACTCCTGTAATCCCAGCATTCAGGAGACAGAAGCAAGAGATCACTGCAAATCAATGCTAGCCTGGTTGGTCTACATAGCAATTTTCAGACCAGTTCCAAAAACCCTAACAAAACAAAAAAAGAAGGAAGAGAGAGAATGAAAAGAGGTAGGCGTGTGCATTATGGAGGAAGTTTCTTGGAATTAGTTTTTGTAGGATTTTATGGAGCCAGGTTAGGCTGAGAACATCCCAAAGGAATTCAGAAACACAGCCGCCCTGGATCCCACAACTCTGGAACACCCAAAACCACCAAGGAGATGGCCCCCAAAGGTCTGTGGTCCTAAAGTGGAGAGCTCCTTGGGGACATAACAGACAACTAAATAGAATCAAACCAGCCAGTAACACTAGTAACTTCTCCAAGTATCTCAGCTGAGCCCCTCGTTTCCTCCTTCCATTCCCAACCTTCCTCATGAAGAAAGAGAAAAACTGAACAGAAACTGGATTCATGGCAAGTACAGAACATGCTTTGGTATTTTTTCCTCATTGTCTTGGTGACAGCAACATAGCACAGCAGCAAGAAGAGAGCAGAGACGATGGGCGGACTCCCCAAATCTTACTACAATGGTTCTTAAACTCATGTGTGCTTGTTAGTCACCTGGAGAACTTACTTGAACCCTCGGCCCCAGATTTCTGTCAGTGTGTCTGATAGGAATGTGCCTTTCCAACAAGCTCACAGGTGACTCAGGCCGCATGACAAGCCTCTTGGGCTTGTGGCAATGATGTTGTGCAGAAAGATATGCTGTAGGCTTGGGGTCACTGCTGAAATCATGCTAGGAAAGTATTAATAGGAATTCAAAATGCTTTTGATAAATCATACCTGGGCATCCCTACACAGCCTCCCGGCAGGACTGTAGCTCTTTCTGAAGATACCAAAACTCCCAACACACAGGGCAAGAGTTCTCAAGCTTTGGCTTGGCTCAAAGGTTCTTGTAAGAAAGAAAGAAAGGGGAACATCTGGAAAACCAGCAGCTGCTTCTGCTCTGGGCACCGGAGTCACCCGTGTCAGACCACATATACAACAAGCCTTGTGGGGAAATGGACTATGCTCTGGTCATACAGCCACCGTGGTCTCTGCTTCTCTATGAGCAAGTTGCACTGAAACATCCAGTACATCACCATATGTGAGTACATCACCATGCAATCTAGAATGTTCCTAGGGTGTAGCCTGTGGTTCAGTGGTCTCTACCTGGACCGGGCATTGCCAAGTAGCGGGTGGGCTCCTGTTCCAATACAAATCATACAGTAACAGGGTGCTACCTGCCTGGGAATGCTCCCCCGGGCTACAGCTGACTTAGCCCATCTAGCACTTGAAGAGAGATTGAGGCAGCCTGGTAGCCTCAAAAGAGCACCAGTGTTGAAATCAGACCATTCAACTTTGTTTCCTGGTTGAACCATTCAACTTTGTTTCCTGGGCTATCAGTTGTGGCTGTCTTCCACCACACAAAGGTTATGAAGGTCAAATAGTGTGGTGCCTGGCATGCAATCTCTGGATTTATCAAACGATAAGGCTTGGTATTGTATTAAAATATTTTACTTATTCAGGGGCTGGAGAGGTGGCTCAAGGGTTAAGCCTCTGTCTTGCAGGTGGAAGGTCCTGAGTTCGGATCCTAGACCCCATGTATAGACGCCGGGCGGAAGGAAGCCCGGGCGGCCTGCGTTTCCGGTCCTGGTAGGGTGGAGCCTGTGAATCCCGGGGCAGAGTAAACAAGGAGGAGGTGGAGGCATCTACGGTGGTTCACGAATTTGTCCGTGATTCTACACACACACACACACACACACACACACACACACACACACGAACACACATATACGTACACAATTGAATAAATAATAAATAAATAAAATATTTTGCTTATTCAAAAGAGAGAGGAGGCACAGTGTCTGGGTTGAGTGTGAGTTGCCCCTATAGACTCGTGTGTTTGCATCCTCAGCTGTTGTTAATGTTAGGGAAGAGTGTAGCAACTTTGGGAGGTGGAGCCTTGCTAGAGGAAGGCCCCTCACAGTGGGTGGGCCCAGAGATTTGGTGGCCTCGCCCTGCTTCCTCAATTCACTCTTACTGTCTCTACCTCCGAGATGTCTGTGTGATCTAACCTGCCTCCCACTTCCCCCTCCAAGCCATATCTTCTGCTATGAGATTCCCACTATAATCAACTGTACCTATATCGCCTCTGAAACTGTAAGCCAAATCTCTTTTTTTGCTTAAGTTGTATGTGAGTATTATCTCACAGCAGCAAAGGAGGATAGCTGCAGCAGAGAAGTTATGCATGAAATGTGTGTGGGTCATAAGACTTGAATGATCTTCTACCACATGGGTTCTGGGGCATCAAACTCACATCATCAGGCTTGCCAGCAATCACCTTTTCCTGCTGAGACATGTTGCGAGCCCAACATTTCATATTTTAGTTGTTCTTTTTATTTAGTTAAAAAAAAAAGACTGGAAAAGCGAAAAGAAATTGTTCAACTTTATCCCCTTATCACCAGCTCCTTTATTACCAACAGTTTTCAGTTGTGGGTGGGACTTATCCAAATTAGCAAAGCTTTGAAAAAGTCAATTATATTCAGTTCTATGCTTCTATAGTGCTATAGACTTTTAATGAGCAATCTGTTTAACACACTGGATCTTGCACAATTCTGATTCTTTTCACATTATAAGATGTTTTCGATATTACAAAATCTATGCATGTCACAATTTGCAAAGAATTACTTATTTTTGGACACCTTAACAATAGAAAACTAATCAGAGAGATGGTAGGATGCTCCTAGAAAACATTTAACAGGCACATTGAAAACATGGAAGTATGGCTTTTAGCATAGAATCACTCACTGATTGCATGAAAAATGGGAAGGATTTTTCCTACAGATCAATCGTCTCTCAAATCTGTGTGGATGTGTACTTCCTCTCAGTGCATGTCAACCTAGGTGTGTCTCAGAGTCAACAGAGCAGTTTCTTCAGTGATTCAGGCTCCACCCATAGAGTGTGACTTAGTAGCTAGATGCTGGTGCTCAAAACTAGGTGATTGGTTTTTCTGGTTTTTTGTTTGTTTGGTTGGTTGGTTGGTTTGGGTTTGGTTAAAGATTCCAGGGAATTCTGCCGTGGGAACTGCATCCCTCCCATTTGTACCTGATGAAACAATTTATTTCCCAAGTTTCTCTTCTTATTTCCTCCTGAACGCCTATAGAACTGAAGAGCACATATGTGCTTCTCGTTTTGTAGGTCCGAGTACTGTCTTCTAAGTGTAAATATATTCTTCATCCTCTGTGCAAACTTAGTTGAACACCCGTATCGAAAACCCAGGATCCATGCTAAACTCTGAGTTAGTAAATGATATCTAAAGTACCTAGAATCCAAGTTTCATCTACTATGTTGTGAAGAGAAAGGGGCAGACCATTTCACAACTCTTGAACACACCTGTTAATTATCTGGAACTTTGGGAATAGAGTTGATATTTCTCTTTATTTATCTATTTTTTATTTGTATGTGTGTGTATATGTGTGCTAAGCCTGCCTGTCAGCCTGTGGAGGACCAAGGATGATTTTAGGAGTCATCCTGGATTGCTTCTACATCCTCTTTGCTTTGCTCCGGGATATCTGAGGCTCCACCTTCCAGATCCTGAAATGTAGACCACCATTTCCATCTGGTGTTTTTACCTGGGATCCAGGATCTGAACTCAGGTCCTTCTGCTTGCAAGGCAAGAGTCTTGACCCCCGAGCCATCTCCAGCCCTAGAGTTGACATTTCTAACCTTGATAGAAAAAGAAAGATTTTGATTGAATTACCATTACCTTGGCAATCAGATGGTTGAAAATCTTTTCCACTGCTGGGGCCTAGGTCAGAAGGAGGCAATGGTAATGGAAAGGGTGGTTAAAGCCTTTTGAGAAGCTCATCATTCCAAAAGGATTGTGCCGTTCTCAGGCAACCGCTGGTTTGCGTTCTCAGACTTGGCGCCATGAAGTCACTCAAGGTCAGTTTCTCATCTTGCAGTTCACACAGTCATCCATGCTAAGGCTGGGATTGCATTACCACCGAAGTACTTCTTCCCTGGAGTTTGATTGGTTTAATTTCCTTAAACGAACATTGGATACACATGTCAAGAAAGGCTTTGTTGTCTCCCACTGTCCTGGGTATGCTAGCCCAGCTGCTGTGGACTTGGATTTATGAAGGGTGGCTGATAAATAGGATGCTGAACTTCCCCCGTGCCTGTAAGGGATAGGACTATACTTTTCAAAATCCGAGTATTACAGCTTTGAAAACATTAACTGTTACCAAGAGAACTGCCCAACTGCAAACAGAAAGAAGTCACTTAGTTTCACTTAGAAAACTTTCTTTGGGGGGGGATGAGGAGATGGCTCGGTGGATAAGTTGTTTGCCCTGGAGGTGCGAAGACTGGAGTTTGCATCCCCAGAGCTCACATAAAAGCTGTGTAGACATGACAGTCATCTGTCATCCCAGCAGAGGCAAAGATAGGAAATCCACGGAGCAACCCAGCCTACTGGTAACCTCTGGGTTCACATGAGAGATCCCGCCTTCATAATAAAACTCATGGAAGAAGACACCTAGCATCAGTTTTGAACCTCCACATACACACACACATATACATACCTGCACATACATGTGTGCCCACACACATGTGAACATGCATACAAATATGCACACATCCCATACACACGCATACAAGCAAAAAAAAAATGTTCTTCATTTCACATGAAATGTTAACTTTGCAGGATTGAAGTTTACAGATGACCAGCGTCAGTACCCTGGGGAACAGAAGGTTCTAGCTAATTAGCACTGCTGATAGGGGATGACTCTGGTCATCTGGCTTGTACATCTCCACATGGGGCACATCATTCTCTAGAACGGTGTTTGTCAGTGCCGTCTGTAAAACCCTGTTTCTGCAGAGTATGGCACTGCTCCTTCTATACCTATGTACTGCCCCACACGTTTTTATAGTGTGAGTGTCCCATGACCGACATGGTACACGTGCATACTGCTTTTCCTCACTACACCAGAAAAACCAGGGCCGTAGGTAGTGCAGTGAATGAACACAGGCTAGCATACAGATTCTATTCCAAGTATCTTTCCTCCAGAAAGAAATCTGGTATTGAATATGACTTATTTGGACAGTTCAGCCTAGGTTGGATGATTGGATATAGCAGTATTCAGTAAATGGCTAAATGACCAAATGCTGAATGAGAACTCTGTTATCAGTCAGCTAGATCACAGTTCCTGGGTTCGCTCTGAGAATCCTACAGGTACTGAGTTTAAAGTGTGCCCTGTATGACAGGTTTCCCTCAGATATATTTAAGTTAATTGTAACTACTTGGTGAAAAAGACCAGTCCATGTGTGTGCCCCCTTTCTCTGGTCCCTCATGGCAACTCACCCACCCCCACATGTGGAATTCTCAACCCAAGGAACCATACTCAACATTAGCTCATCTGTTGTTAAATTCCTTTCCTGGATTCTTAAATTCTACATAAAGCTTAGTGATCACAGATACATGAACTTTGAATATATGTGACACGTGTCAAACATCCCTTAATCTCTAATGTCAAACTATATCTAAAAAGCCAATTTTAAAATTGAGAAGAACTTCTTAATTTTCTGGGGAGGGGGTGTCTTGAAACAGATCTTGCTTATAATCTGGGCTTAACTGGAACTTGCTGTGTAGCCCAGGCTGGCCTTCAACTTATAGCAGCCTTCCTACCTCAAGCCTCTTGAGTGCTGAGACCACAGGCATGGACCCCACGCCTGGCTCAATTTCCTAAGTATTGTTAGTGGCTTGGAAATGAGACTGCTTAGAAGATAAGGAGTTGTGTTAGTGGGAGGAACACTAGACTCGAAGTCAAATATCTCAGGATTCAATTGTTGGCTCAAATCACACTCTCTTATTGGCTGTGTGATCATAGCAGCTTATTTAATTTTCCTGAAAATTAGCTTTCTCTTTTGTGACATTTGAATAGTCCGTCTCCATGGCTCATGACAAGGGATTGATTACTTGAGCTGACATGAAGCCAAGTACCAACAACTATAATGTCTGCTGCACACAAATACTCAGTGATCTTGCCTCTGCCCACTCTTGCCAGCATCCCCGTCTGTGGCAAAGCAGGGATTTGCAAGTTGTCTTTGGAATTGTTCAGATGGGCTGTGGCTTCAGACTTGTCACAGAATTCAGGAACATCGTACACACTGCACATGTCTGTAACCCAGCACTTGGGGGCCCCAGACACCAGCCACCCTGGGCCCGGAGACACCAAAAATGGGAGATGTAGCTCAGTGGGCAAAGTACTTGCCTGGCATGCAAGGTCAGGATTGGATATTAAAGTAAGTAAAGAAGAAGGGAAGGGAGGGAGGGAGAAATAGAAGAAAGGAGGAATAGAGGAAGAGAAAGGGAGGGGGGAAGGAGAGAGGGAAGAAAGAGTATTGGCCTGTACTTCTGGCTCTGGTGGACAGAGCCTGGGAAATCCCAGAGCAAAGCAAAAAGGAGGTAGAAGCAATCCAGGATGTTTCCAGAAGTCACCCTTGGTCCTCCACAGGGACACACAGTGCCCTCTGATACACACACACACACACACACACACACACACACACACACACACACAAATAAATAGATAAATAAATAAATAAACAAAATATTTTAAAAAGAAGAGAGGGAAGGAAAGAGGAGATGAGGAAGGAAAGAAAAAGGAAGGAAGGAGGGCACAAAGAGCCATGCCTCATCAGTGTTGGGATGCTCAACTCCACATATCCTCCTTCAAAAACAATTCACTTGGGGCACTCAGATAGCTCAATGGCTCAGACACCTGCTGGAAAAACCTAGCAACCTGAATCAATTCCTGGAATCCCAGCTCCACCTGTGTGGCGCACCAGTGGCATGAATGTGCATGCCCCCTCTGTTTAATTAATTAATTAAAATCTTTCTTTTACTGCCGTTGCTTGTTTTCACTTTCTTTGCCCTTTAAGTGAGGGCATTTCTGAAATCAATCAATTGTAATTTAACGTTGGGTAATTGTGTGTTGTAGCTGTAGGATCTTGGAACGCAGTACATTAACAGTTTAGAAAAATTTGATCAACGTAGCCTACTCCATGTTCCGTTCTTTTAAACCACATTCTAGAATAATAAATGTTTGTGTTAAATGGAGTTTCCATTAGTTCTGGCAGTAAGCAGAGCGCAGTGTAAGCACGGAAACATTAGTCATGCAAAGCCAAGCCTCCATGAAATGAAGTGGTCCGGAGGAGCAGCCGCAGCCCAGGTGTGCTATTCTGAGTCTCCCAAGCGTTCGTTTAAGAGACAACCTGTTTTCTCTTCTCTTCCCTGTGAAGGTAGAAACCTGTGGGTTCTCGTTGTGGGGCAGTCTCCAAAGCAGCACAGAGTTGGAATTCCAGAATTCAAATACGTGGCAAACATGCACGGGGATGAGGTACGTATGCGGTGAGCCTCTCTGAGATGTTGCCAGAGGAGCTTCCCCTCCGGTCTCTGGGGTGCTGTGCACAGGCTAACAGAGAATGGGGGGCCTTCCTGCCGGCCTCACAGGGGGCCACAGGAGCAGCGCCAAGCATCACCGGCTCTGGGCCTTGTGCTGGGTGCCCTGGGGGAGTAACCCGAGCTGCCCCTGCGCTGGGGCTCTGAACTCCCGGGGCTGGTATCCCACCTCCTGCTCGTCACTCAGGAGATCCAACACAGGAGCTCTGTTGTTGCCCACGCAGAACAACCGGAAGATCCCAACATCTGGCTTTTTCAGCTTTTTATTGTGTGTGGGGGGGGGGGGTGGAAATTGAACCCGGAGGCTCGCGTTGCAAGGCAAGGTATTTATCTCCGAGCTTCTCCCTCAAACCCCGCATCTAGCTTTTTGAATGCTTTGGTCACTGCTTCTGGATTGTTCTCTCTCTTTTTTTTAAATGTATGTATGTGAGTATGTTGGGCACGTGCACCTACAGTCAGTGCATGTATCAGGGGACAGCCTCGGGCGTAGGTCCTGGCCCTCCTCCTTGTTTGAAACAGGCTTCCTGCTCACGGCTGGCGGATGAGCCTCCAGCTTCATGCAGGTTCTGGGATCTGAACTCAGGTCCTCACATTGATGCGCTGCAAGCACTTTGCCCGCTGACATGATGGTGTTTTTGTGGCTCAAGTTCAGGTGATGTCACACAGGATTCCTTAGACTCACCATTCAACAAACACTACTAAGGAACTTTTTTTTAAAACTTCTTTTCCAAGGAAAGAGGGAAGACCTCTATTTTCATTTCGTTTTGAAAAATACCCTGGGGCTGGAGAAGTGGCTCAGAGGTTAAGCCTCTGCCTTTCAGGCGGAAGGTCCCGAGTTCCGATCCTAGACCCCACGTATAGACGCCGGGCAGAAGCAGGGGCAGCCTACGTTTCTGGTTCTGGTAGGGCGGAGCCTGTGAATCCCGGGGCAGAGTATACAAGGAGAAGGTAGAGGCGTCCATGGTGGTTCCCGAATTCGTCCGTGGTTCTATACACACACATACATACACACACAAGCACACACATACACGCACAATTGAATAAATAATAAAAAAGATTAAAAAAAAAAAAGAAAAATACCCTTTGCCAGGTTCCTAGCAGAATGGCGAGACAGCTGAAAGTATGTGCCACTTTTTTTGGCCTTGCTTCCTCAGCAACCACAATATTTTCTCTCTATCAAGACCCCATCCACGCAGCACCCAAGGACAGGGGAACCCTAGCTCCCACTTATCCCAGCTCAGACGATTTAGATGGGAATGTATCAAATGTCCATCCACTCTAAGAAATGTCAGAGTAAGTGCATATTTCAATCAATACGACCTGCTTCTGTGTTCCATCACACAGGATTTGCAATAGCCAGGGGGGACGCTCTAAAAGTGGATGCTGAGATTCCCGACCTGGGATAACCCTCCTGGAGTTCAGGCTCCAGAGATCCTGGCCCCACCCTTCATGACACACGCAATCCTCACCAAGCAGCTGCCCAACCCGTCCTCTCCAGGACGCTTCTTGCAGGGAAGATATAAACACACGCCCCCGACAAAGGACGTGACTTCTGAGCCAGCAAAGTTTTATCCGCCTACCTTTTTATTTTTTTCCACCATACTAGATTGCTGCTTTAAGAGGCGTTATGTTGCTGGGAGTCTAACCATCTTTGCTTTTTAGTAAAACAGTCTGTTCCACAGAGCAGCCCAGACTTCCATTTCCTTTTGCTATCTAGTCTATGGATCAAGGTCCCGTGGAATCCACTTTTAATAAGAGACAGATGGCGCTCATTGTCTCCGAGAACTTATTTATTGACTTCCTGGCATTTTGGAGGTTGCAGTTTGCTACTCAGAAATGAATCCTCAAGGGCCAATGAGATGGCTCAGTGGATATGGCACCTGCTCACAAACCTGCAGCCTTCCAATTTCAGAAACCTGCATGGTGGAAGGACAGAGCCAACTTGCAAAAGTTGTCCTCTGACCTCCACGTGTGTTCTATGAGGTACAAGACTCCATTCTCTCTGACATTCTCTCTCTCTCTTTCTCTCTGCCTCTCCCTTGCCCTTCTCTCATAAATAAGATTTCTTTGAAAGAAAATAAATTTCTAAAGTATAACCCAGTGGGTCACACATACAAAAAGATGTGAAGGTAGGAGGGAGACTGGCTGGAAAGAAAAAAGTATGAAGCAGGAAGAGAGAAGGAATAAGACTGGGCAGTAAGGGGTGAAAACACATAAATTCATTGTGTTTATGTATGAAAAGGTCAAAGAATAAAAAAAATTAATTTAAAAAAGAACAAGTAAATCCTTGGGGACTTGGGAAATGGGTGAAAGATTAAAACACGTGGTCTACAAGCAAAAGGACTGGAGATCAGACCCGAGGCCAAGTGAAATGCCAAGTAGATATGGATGCCTGACTGTAATTCCGGCCTCTGAAGGCAGAGACTGTGCATCTTCACAGCAAGCTGGCTAGCCCTGCTGGTGAGCTATAGATTTCATTAGAGACCCTGTCTCAAAAAGAATAAAGTTGAAGAACAGTCAAGAGTGATTCCTTGGATCTACGCGCGCGCGTGCGCACACACACACACACACACACACACATGTGAACAGGAAAACATGCACACACCCATCCAATATATATGAAAATGGAAGAAGGAAAAATATATAAGAATGCACACACAAAAAGAGAGAGAAGAAAAAAGAAATATATCCTCAGAAATGAAATTTCTGGATAGCAGTGAAGCCCTGCTCCGCCTGTCCCAGGGTGACCTATTCTTGCCCCAACTTTTGCATCTTCTCTCTGGGAAGTGGCTGGGTCACCTTAAATCTGGGCGTTTTTGAGAAATGCTGAGCTGAAATTAACTGGAGGGAAAAGGCCCAGTGTACTGTCTTTGGGAGATGACCATGGAGCACCCCTCATGCCCCTCTTACCCAGGCTGCTAGCTGTGCCTGTGGATCTGTAGGATTATTAAGAAGTGTATTAATCTGAACTTACCCATGTACCCTGTGCCACTGGGAATTGGAGATGGGAAGAGCAAATGAATTACTGAGCATAACATCTCCACACTACTTTGTTCCTTTTAGACCTTTTGGTCTGCACTTTTCATAACTCAATGCTTTCTACTTATCTTTGATTCCTTTTTCTGTTGCTGTGCGATAAAATACTCTGGCAAAAGCAACTTAAGGGGAAAGGGCTTATTTTAGTTCACAGTTCAAAGTTACAGTCCATCCCTGAAGGAGCTATCACAACCATGGGACAAATGCAGCAAGTTATGTTGCATTCACAGAAAACAAACAAATAAAACAAAAAGCAAAGACTTGAAGCAGTGTGCTCAGCTCACTTTCTCCTTTCTATTCAGTCTGTGACACTCTCGTCCCCACCCCCACCACGACCCCTCCAGGGATTCCAGGGAATGGTGCTCCCCACAGTAAGTAGGTCTTCACATCTCGGTTTACCTGATCCACATACACACAGGGATGCCTAGAGGCCTCTCTGCCAGCTAAATCTAGATTGTGTCAAATTGACAATTGGGATTAACCACCATGGTTCTTAACCTTTCTTTGGAGGTATTTCTTACTATCCTGGTATATGCTTTGACCTCTCATCCCAATCTATAGCTCTTTCCGAAGTTTAGGGACGTGGTGAGGTGAATCCCTTCAGGAGGTATATACACTGAGCGGCATGTGGACCAAATGGATCACACTAATTTAAAGGCGTTTCCTCTCTTCCGAGGGCCCCCACTGCACCATACAAGTAGGTGGGTGTTTTTTCCATACCTGATTCCACAACTCAGTGAGAGCATCGGCAGCCCCAGGACACAATCTTATCCTCCACAAATTTCTGTTCTACTCATTGATATATTTTTTAAGATTGCAGATATATTACTATTAAAAATAATCTTTTAAGTTTTTCACTATAGTTGCAGGAAAAGAAATAACTATATTCTTTCTGCTTCTCTATGGCAATCAAGATTGAAGAAAGACAGACTAGAGAAGCAGGATTTTTGCAAATCAGGGGTAATTTATAACCAAAATTTGAGTTGACATAAAAAAAATTGTTGACTAGAGATGTAGTTCAGTTGGCAGAGTGTTTGCCTAGTTTGCACAAAGTCCTGGATCCCATAGCATCTCATGAAACCAGGCATGGTGGCACATGCCTATATTCCCAACACTCAGAAGGTGGAGGCAGGAGAATCAGTAGTTCAGTCATCCTGAGCTAAACAGTCATGAGACCTTGTCTATAAAAAGAAAAAGTAGGGGCTGGAGAGGTGGCTCAGGGCTTATTAAGCCTCTGCCTTGCAGGCGGAAGGTCCTGAATTCGGATCCTAGACCCCAGGTATAGACGCCGGGCGGAAGCAAGGGCGGCCTGCATTTCTGGTCCTGGTAGGGCGGAGCCTGTGAATCCCCGGGCAGAGTAAACAAGCATGATTGAATAAATAAATAAATAAAAAATTTTAAAAGAAAAAGAAAAAGTATTGAAAAATACTGCCTTCTACCCTTACCTGACCATTATTTGTGCCTTTAAAGTGGGCAGGCAATGTGGTTAAATGGTTAAAGGTACCTGTGTACAAACTGGGGCCATCTGAATTGGATTCCACATAGTGGAAGTAGAAGACCACCTTTTAAAAGTTGTTCTCTGACTTCTACAGGGGCATCATACTGTATGCACCTGCTACCCCACAAATATATAAATTAAATATCTTAAAAGGCAATCTATTATTGCAAAATCAGCAAAAAAGGAAGCACCATATTATTGACTTTCCAAAACTAAAGATTGCTGATTCCTTATTATTTATCCTTCCATACCCTCCTTGGGTGTGTGTATTTGTACTTTTTGTACTTTTCTGTACTGCTCATGCTTTTACCAAATGCTATACATTTTAACATTAACATTTTAAGTAATACTAGTTACCCTTACATATCAATATTTTCCTGTCTTTACTTTACCTCCACACACACACATATTTTCTAGATTCTGAATCTAGAAAAATCTTCCAAATAATCAAATTGTCCAAATCAGGATCCACACCAGGACCACAAAGTCCTGAATCTCTTTAGAAATAGAACTTGAAGGGTCTTTTGCTGATAGTAGATTTAAAGAAGAGTCCAAAAAGTGGTCTTACTGTAAAACCCCACCTTCTGGAGTTTGGGATTGCTACCTAGGCCTTGTTTACAGTGGAAGTGAGAGGCAAGAGTTTGCTGGATTAGGTGGCTTATTTTTGGCTAGCACATATTTTGGGAAATTTGGCTACACACACCTTGGGGCTCGTTTGGTTGATGCTGAACATCTGAGCTGACTGGTTTGTCTGCACATAAACTTAGATGGCAAAGCAAACTAAAATAGCCATTTGCAGGCAGTCCAAAGCACCTTTCAGAAGCCCACTCCTCATTTGTACATGTTTCACATGTTTTCGTTTTACAAAAATCAGATTTTTTTTTAAAAGGAGTAAACAAAGCCACAGTCCAGCCTGTCTTCTGTGGCCTTGCTGTTGGCACTTATCTTTTCTGTGTGAATGGCTCAGTGTACTGTGCTTATCAGTTAGCTTTACCATAATGCTTTGCAAGAACATAGTAGCAGCCAACACTTGGCACAAGCCACGTGAGTTTCAGTTTGGATCACCATCGTGGAAGGCTTGGGTGTTGGTGTCTTGAACCCTCCAGCTTGAGGGTGGATCAGAAGCTGAATCTAGACTCTTGCCTATGAGCCACACCCACCTATGCATCGGCCCTTTGTCTGCCACTGTCTTAGGGATGTTGTTTCTACCATTCCAGTTGGTGTGTACAGATCTGTGTTCTGTGTTCTGGCTTGTCAGTTTGTCCGGATGGACTCTCCTTTGTTTCCACTTATGTGAGGAGAAGACGGGCTCACAGGTCACGAAGGAGTGCTTGCTCCCTTATCTCCGTCTCTTCTGTCTTCTACACCTCATGCCCCTTTCCGTCCAGCTGTGGAATCACCCTGGGAGCCTTTGTCACCTGCTGTTCATGGGAGAAACAGTTCTGAGTCTCTGCCTCTTTCATTTTAGTAAGATCAATAGGTGTTTTTCTGGTTCATCCAGGTTTGCACACACATCAAAACGTTGAAGGCAGAAGTTCTCGCTTCGGTTACTAATGACGCCTCTGAGGTTTAATGACTTCTCAATTAGGAAAGTCAATGTGCATGGGCCATGTACCTTCCTTTTGCCTCACAGATATCTAGAAGGTTAGGAGACAGGCTCCTGGGCCCTTAGCCCTGTCTATGCTCTTCTTCTGTGACTGGCTTTGCTTCAGGAAAAATCATAACCAATGTCTAGCTAGACTGAACCACAGGCATACCCTGGCCTCAAAGTGTCAACATTTTTAATCTCCATGGGATGCAGGAAAGAGGCTCAGAAAGAGCTGCACCCTTTGTCCTTCCTTGCGCTCTCGCCTCTCTATCTTGTGCTGTCTTCTATTGCATGCTTTCTTTTTATTTTATTTTATGTATGTGTGTGCACACACATGCGCACACACCTGCGGAGTCCCAAGGGTGACTTCCAAGAGTCATCCTAAATTGTTCTATCACCTTACTGTAATTCTGGAAGCTGGAAATGCTGCTGCCATTTCCACCTAGAATTTGTACGTAGGATCTGAGGATTTAAACTTAGGTCCTTTAACTTGAGCAAAGGCTCTAACCTCTGAGCCATCTCCACAGTTCACTTTCTTAAATTTTGTTATATATATCACCGTTTTAGCCAAATTTGAGGTTGTTCATGTAATATCTATAATAATGATATTATAATATATATATTACATGTACAATCTCTAATTTGGTAAAAAGCATCTTTAGTTCCTCTCTAGTGGAAATACTGAAGCAAGACATCATTGTGCTTAAGAATTAGATGCTAGTGGGCCAGTAAGATGCTTTAGCAGGTATAGGTACCTTTATGTAAGACTGTCAGAGTCCACATAGTGGAAGAAGAGAACCAACTTCCATTAGGTTGTCCTCTGACCTTCACACACGCACCATGGCACACACATGATACTAGTGTCTTTTGCCAACCAGCAACTAAGGAGTATAGATTAAAAGGCAGGATGCTAGATAAGGTCCCATTGACCCCAGGATCTGTGTCTGATTACTGTGGAAACAGCTATTCAGTGTGCATATTTGTGAGATTTAGCTGAATTGTAATTCCGATTTTTTTTTGGGGGGCTTGGAACACTAGGGAATGTTTTTAAATTTCATGTCATAGGTTTCATATCTGTGGATTTAATAGCAACAAATTGTTTTGACTATAGTTGTTTATTTGGGCACAGACGTTTGAAATATCTGAATTACATTCAGAATTTCATTTTTAATAGAATTAAAAATTTATTATCTTTCCTGGATAATCATGATCATATTTTTCAAAATAAAGGACAAGTGATCTGTATACGTCTTCCAGGTAGTTTGCAAGATAGAATTTGTATGTCTAAATTTGTGTTTACAGGACGGTTTAATGACTTATTCCATATTTCTCTACTTCTCAGTACCAACTTCTTAGCTTCCCAAAAAACTTCACTTTTTGGTACTGTATCCTCTTAGTCTCACATAGCAACACCCTACTTCTGATACCAATTTCTGTATGGGTTACTCTTCAATTGTTGTGAGACAATACCCAAAGTCAAGCAACTTAAAGGGAGAAAGAGAGATTTATTTAGGTTGTTTCCAGAGAGGAAATACAGTCCTTCATGGTGGAAACAGCATGACTGGCTGGCAGCCTAAATTACCTCCTTCATCAAGGCTGAAAGCTGTTGCTCCACGATCAAAAACAGACTCACTCACTCAAGCAGAGTGGGGCTAACCAACCTCAAGACCCACCCCCTGTGACTGCCTTCTTCCAGCAAGGCTTCACCTCCTAAAAGTGCCCTGACCTTCCCAAACACATGAACCTATGGGGGACACATTTCAAGCCATGGCAAGATCCCTATCTTGAAGGCTCCTTTGGTGGCTTGGTGAGTCAGATGACTATATCAGGCTGGGGCCTCACAGGTCAGTCACAGAATGCAGATGTGGAAGCCAGGTAGCATGTTAACAAATGCAATAGTTAGGCTGAGATTTGAACAAGAAGGATTAGCAAGGTCAGATGAATGAATCAACTCCACCATGGCGGACACAAACTGACAGGCGTAGTTTTCTCTGGGAAGCTGCCTTACAGCACAGAGATGTAAAAACAGAATTTATCATAGGAAAATTAAAATCCCTCTCCCTCCCTTCCTCTTCCCCCCTCCTTTCTTCCTTTCTCTCTCTAACCCTCTCCTTTCCCCTTCCTGTTCTCCCTCTCCCTCTGGCTCTCTGGTCAGTACCTGTCTTATAAATTGTTCTTTCAAAAAATTTTTCCATGTTTATAGACATTCTTTGGAAAGTTAGATTCATTTTTTTCTATCCGACAAACTCCCACTTGGCTGAATTCAACTAAACTTGACAAGGGATTTGTTTTCTGCTTTCTGAGTCAAATTACCAGTGTTAGGATCCAGAAGTTGGTGTGCCTCAGGCCTCCACCCTTCCTGGAGAGAAGTCTGCCCCTTCAGGAAAGGAAGCCAGCAAACTGGCGGGCGACTGGTGAGCTGGTGGAGGCTGTCTGGGCCACATTCTTCCTCCAAGTTTGAGCTCTCCAAGGTTTCATATTCAAAGACTTCATTCTAAAGCCTGAAACTTAGGAAAGGAGGAAGGTTGATACATAAAACATGAATGAGTGCTTCAGACATTTATACTAAAGCTGAGAGAATAAATTTGAATAATATTTGCCATAAATTTGCTGTCACAAAGGCAGAAAATATAGACCAATAAAGGAAAAAAAGAGGATTTTATTGAACTCTCTCTCTTTCTGACTGAAATTCCATCTGTTTACCTCTCAGCCTTTTTAAAATTACCTGATACTTAGTTGGTTCTTTATCATATTCCAAGATTTTTATTTTTCTTCTGCAGTTACAAGCTCATGATTTGTTGTGAAATATTAGAATAGATACTTCAGTTACACACATACTTTCTCTGAAAGAAATATGACTTGTTTTGTGAAGATGGCATAGATTTTCTTTAAATTTAAAAAATAACTCTAGGGCTGGGGAGGTGAAATCAGTGGGTAAAAGCACTTGCCACAAAGCATGAGGATCTGAATTCAAATGCTAATAATCTACTTAAAAGTCTATAAATACAGCACTCCTATAGGAAGATGGGAGGCAGAGATGAGTAGCCTGGGAGCTCATAGGCCCATCAGCCTGGTGCACACAGCAGAAAGACAGCAAAGAAGACCTTATTTCAAAACAAGGTAGAAAATGAGGATCAACACTGAAGATCCTCTGACCTCCACAGTAACATGTGCACACACACACACACACACACACACACACAAAGGGATACTAGAAAGATAATCAAGAAAAGTCATTCAGAATACTACCACTTAGAATAGCCACTACTAATATTTTCAAAGTATCACTGTAGATATTTATGCATTTCTATGGCAAGAGAAAGAGTAATAAAAGAATGTAAAGTAGAATTGTGGTATGTTATACATACCATTAGAATATGGTATATAGAATGTAGGGATGGGAAGATGGCTCAGTCAGTGGTTAAAGCTTTGGCCTCAAAACAAAGGAACCTGAACTCAGATCCCCAGATCCCAGGTAGAAATGCCAGGGGGTGTGGAAGTTACCTGTTATCACAGTCCTAGAAGACAGAAGCTGGGATTCTCCAGAGCAAGCTGACTAACCAGGCTAGCCTTAATGTCATGCTCTGACTAGGGTCACAGCAATAAGATAGAAGAGATCCCTGATACCACCCTTGGGCCTCTACAGACATATACTTAAGTGCACTTGTATACTTGCATTTACCTATACACACACATACACACATACACACACACACACACACACACACACACACACACGCACGCACCCCATATATATATATATATGAAAGAAATAAAAAAATTTAAAAATGTATGAAAGTCATATTTTAATGAATTAACTAGGTAATAAAACTAAAGTAAACTCACTGGTAAATTTGACAAATATTCTTGAAATAAATGTCCTAAAGTTGAGAAGAAAGATTATTGCCTAAGTGGTAGAGTAGTTGCCTAACAACAACAAGACCCTGGGTCCAACTGTCCCCACCTCCCCTCCCAAAAAATGAGTACTATCAAGATGAGCCACAAGATGTGCACAAACCTGGCAACCTGAGTTTGCTCACTAGGAGGAGAGAACCAACTTCTGAAAGTTGTCCTCTACGTGTTTCTGTTCTCCAGATTCCTCCTTCCAACCTCATCTTTAAATAAAAAAGTACAAGTCATTTAAATATATATGCATATTTAACTCTTTGACAATGTCTTATGACTCTGCTATGAAAAGTGAAGAAATAAAAAAAAAAAAGAAAAGTGAAGAAATCAGTACTTTGGCATTCTTCCTTCTCCTGTCTGCTCTCCCACCCCTTATGCTGATTATAATGATTTACTTACAAAAGAGAGAGAGCGAAGGTCTACTCATGCATGTCAAAGCACATGGACAGCTTTCAGGGTCTGTTCTCAATCCTTCCACCATGTGGGCTTCTGATCAAACTTAGGTCTCTGGGTTTTTGAGTAGGTGCCTTACCTGATAAGCTAATTTCTGGCCCTGATTATAAGCCTAGTCTCATTTTTGGATGGCTTGTTTTGTCTTAGACAGGTTCTTTCTTTGCAGTCCAGGCTCTCCTCCAATTCAGGATCTTCCTGCCCCAACCTTGCATGTGATTGGATTTCAAGCATGTGCCATCTGCTTGCCCAATCAGTCGTGGCTTCTTTACTCCTTTGTTGTTGGTCGCAGGTACGCATTTTTTGGCACATTTAAGAATGCATGAGTCAGGCAACTTTCCCTTGGAAAGCCCATACCCACACATGGGTACGTCTTATTCTTTCGCGTTTCTGTGTCCATTATATTAACCTCGGTGCTTATGATCTGTATTTTTAAAATACCTTTAATATTATGACCTATTAACTCCAATCTGCTTGTAACTTTAGTATGTTTATCCTATCCCAGCTCATCTGGGAAAGTGAAGGAAGAAGATATTCTGTAGACTTGGGGGTGTATGACCCAGGATTGAACAGTCTTGTGAATCTGCTATAGACCACAAGGGGTCAATTTATATAACCACAGTCAGCCAAAGTTGCCTGTTTAGATATGGAGGAAGATCCTGGACCTTCTTGTCTGAGCGGAAGTCTGGCTGAAGTTCAAGAGTCAAGCTTTTGGCTTTGACAGATTAGCTCTACCTTTTCTGGCTTAGATGACATTTGGAGCTTTGGTATTTGTCCTCTGTTTTGCAAGAGGCCTGGGAAAACCATCGTTTGTCAGCTTGAGAAATAGTATCAAATAGAAACTTAGGAATGTGCATTCAAAAAAAATTACCTTTAATGAACAATTACTGCTTTGAAAAGAATGCACAAGTCAGAGAGCTGAAAGACCCCATTTAGAGCCCTGTAGGGCTTCACTATCCTGACCCCATGCTTGGGATTTAGATCAGATTGTGGGTTTTTTTTTCCAATGATAATTTTGACTTTACAAACAAAAGTCAGGGTAGTGGGAAAGGGAGACAAAAATGAGTAGGGAAAAAAGTGAAGTCAGAACTGAGTATTTCGACTCGAGTTTGAGTCTGCCTACGAATGTATAATTCACGTAAGCCATACTTCTAGCCCCAGTCTCAATTGCTGTGTCCATTAGGACCACACATATAAATTACTCTCTCTGCATTCCTGTGAGGGGACAAGGTGAGCAGTGGTTCATCTTTTGTCACAGCAATGAATTCCTACAGTGAAAATGGAAGCTCCTTGGTGGCGCCGCTGAATCTTTCCTACGCAGTGACTCCATCAATGTTCTTATTTCATCATCTGCTACCCTGTTTCCTGCTCCCCGTCCATCAACACCAGATCCTCAGAAGCAGAGGCCTTTACCCTGCATTTAATATGCAATATTTAGGGATAGGAGAGAGCAAAGGCACTGCTGGTGAGCGAGCGAGCGTGCGTGCGTGCGTGCGTGCGTGCGTGCGTGCGTGCGTGCGTGCGTGCGTGCGTGCGTGCGTGCGTGCGTGCGTGCGTGCGTGCGTGCGTGCGTGCGTGCGTGCGTGCGTGCGTGCGTGCGTGCGTGCGTGCGTGCGTGCGTGCGTGCGTGCGTGCGTGCGTGCGTGCGTGCGTGCGTGCGTGCGTGCGTGCGTGCGTGCGTGCGTGCGTGCGTGCAGGAGGGGAGGAGGGGGAGGAGGGGGAGGAGGGGAGGAGGGGGAGGGGGTGGGGCTGGAGGTCAATGTCTGGTGTCTTTCTCTGTTGGTCTCTGCCTTACTGTTTGAGGCAGGGTCTCTCCCTGAACCCATAGCTGTCAGACTTGACTGTACTATCTGGCCAGCTGCCCAGGAATCCATCTGTATCACCTCAGCACGGGGATTATACACAGGCACCACTATGCCCAGTTTTTTATGCAGGTTCTGAGGGCTGAAATGAAGTCCTTATGTTTGTATAGCAAACGTTTTACCAGCTGACCCAGCTCCCACTCCCTCTGCTTTTTTCCCTACCAATCCAGAAAGAACATAAGCAAATGAAAACATCATGACACAAAGACCTTTTCCTCCAGTCTAATTCATTTTCCTCCATTTTCATGCGTATGGGGAGTATGCATGAATGTGTGCATGTTCACATATGTATTGTAGCATGTATGTAGGGGCAGGTATGTATGCACTCAAATCCAGAGCTCACATACATGGCTACCCCCCACAGCCAGCTTGCTATGAGGACCCTCAGTCTCTGCCTTCCAAGGCTGGAATTATAAGGTAGCCAATATTCCCACCTGACCTGTACAGGGACCCTGGGGGTCTGAATTTCAAACTTGGGAAGACTGTCTGGTCCTTTTGTTTGCACAGTAAGCATATTATTCTGAGTCATCTCCCCGGCCTTAGTCTAATTCATTTTTAAGAATTAATTATCCTGAATTCAATCCTCGGTCCACAGCAAAACCAAGAGAAAATAATTTCCAAATGAGTACTTAAACTCTTACTAATGAACCCTTTTCCACATACCCCATGCTGGGTTCCCACTTGTCGGGTTGTCACTATGCCTGAAAAGCAGTGATTTTCCAAACTAGTATTGTTCTAAGATAACAGATGTAGAGGACCCTGCTGGGAGATTTGTGCTTTGGGAACTTTTTCCTTCTATCCCTCAACTTCGTCATGCCCCTTTCCTCTTTCACGCTCAGACCGTGGGACGAGAACTACTGCTCCACCTGATCGACTATCTCGTAAAGAGCCACGGGAAAGACCCCGAAATCACAGAACTAATCAACAGCACCCGGATCCACATCATGCCTTCAATGAACCCAGACGGATTCGAAGCTGTCAAGAAGCCCGACTGCTACTACAGCAATGGAAGGTAAAGATGGACCAGTCTACTAAGAACCAGACAAGGCAGTGCCAGGGCTTCCAGCAGGCACCCATCAGCCTTGGCAGGAGCGATGCCCGGTGAAGCGTCTCAGCGCCTGGGTCTGTCATTTGTGTGCTGAGTCGCCTTAGTCCTCGAGGATGAAGCACGGTGCCTGCCTGTCCCTCCAGCCGTGCCGGCCACTCCTCGCCCTCCCTGCGCTGGCCTCCCTGAGCCTCCTCCTCCTGAAATGTCTGGTGCTTTCTCGTTCAGGTGTTCTGTGCATCCCTGTCACACCTGTCTTAGCTGCGCAACTCGTTGGCTGTAATCAACATGACACAAACCTTTTGGGGACGGAAGGGGATTTTGTTCATGCTCATGATCACAGGGTACAGTCGATCCGATGGTGATGGTAGGAGACTGGCCCACAGAAGCGGAGGGAACTGACCATACCATAGCCACAGCAAGAGCAGCGGGGCGAGGGCCCGATGCTGCTTTCCAGCTTGCCAGAACTGCCCTCTAGCTCTATCTTACCCACCTGCCCAGCGAACAGTCCCATCCACTCTGGGTTGAGTCTTCTTACAGCAATCAGGACAATCTTTTATGGGTGCCACAAGCCTCCCTTACAGACCACCAATAAACCCTAACTAAACAACTAAATAATTCCTCATAGGTGTGCACAAACTCACTTTTGAAGTATGAGGTTGACAGCTGAAACGGTCATTCACCTCACCTCCTCTGCCTGCTTAAACAATATCTTTAAAAAAAAAAAAAAAAACTCCTTCCCTGGCCAGCATTAGGCTCCCTGCATACTCCCACATCCCCTGGCACTTCACCTTCACAGCACAACTTTTAATGCGTAACGTTTTTGTTCACTGTAAACTGTTTCCACTGAACTACAAGTTGCTGAAGGCAAGAACCTGATATTTACTGTAAATTTCCTTTGCCTGTATCACAATAGCTAATATTCCATCAGTGAGAGTGAGTCACACGGCAGGGGATCATCTAGGGTATGAATTCCTGGTATAACTCGGGGGAGGCCTGTAAGGCAACTGTCCACCAGTTGTACTCACATCTGGAGAAATACCTGGGGCTAAGCTACAGGCCTGCATACTGCAAGAACCAACTCCCTCACACACCACGAATAAGCCCTTTAAAAAAACAACAACAACTTTCTTTTAAAGGGAAAACCACAACGAGTATGACCTGAACAGAAACTTCCCGGATATTTTTGAATATAATAACGTATCAAGGCAGCCTGAAACGCTGGCAGTCATGAAGTGGCTGGAAACAGAGACATTTGTCCTGTCTGCGAACCTCCATGGCGGCGCCCTCGTGGCCAGTTACCCGTTTGATAACGGTGCCCAAGGTAAGCAGTGCAGTGGGGTACATACAGCTCCTGCTTTCTAAGCGCAAATGGGAGGGGCACCGGCTCCGCCCACCCCTGCACCGGCTCCGCCCCTGAAGCAGGGTAGTCCTCACCCGGACCACACTCACCTGCTGACCCAGAAGAAGCCCAGCTTCCCGCGCCCTGAGCCCTGGATGGGCGTGGCAGCAGACAACCTCAGGGGCTTTCCACCTGTGAACTAGCAGCCATGCTTAGATGTGGCTAAAAAGAAGCAAAGCCAGAGCAGCTCGCCACAACCAACAGTGTGGAGTCTTGGACTTCTGTAGGCTGAGATGTTCAAGGACTGAAAACTGGACGGTGACTTCCTTTATCCCCGCTCGGCACCTAAGGAAAGGTGCTGAACTCCAGGACCGGCCAAGAGTTACAAAGAGCTTATTGTTTTTGTGTGTGTGTGATTGACTCGGGAGGTGTTTGGATGTGTATGTGGCTTATTTTCTGAGATCCTTGGAGAAGTGGGTAGATTTCCCCAGGGAGAAGAGAGCGGCCGTGTGTGTGTGTGTGTGTGTGTGTGTGTGTGTGTGTGTGTGTGACTTGGTTATATACATCCTGCTTACTACATTCTAGGCTTCCTTCTACCCCAAAATCAGCCGAAAGGACTCATTTTGTTTTTCTACCGCAGCCACTGGGTCACTGTTGTCCAGAAGCGTAACTCCAGATGATGATGTTTTCCAACACCTGGCATATACCTACGCTTCCAGAAATCCCAACATGACCAAAGGGGATCAGTGCAAAAATAAAATGAATTTTCCTAATGGAATTACCAACGGGTACGCTTGGTATCCTCTGAAAGGTGAGACTCTCTTCATTCTTTATATTCCCCTCATCTCCTTCTCCTGGAGGTGTCCACTGGCTCTTGTTGCCCCAGCCACTTGTGAAAAGTTCTTTAGGGATAAGGCTCCTAGGCCACGTCTCTATCAGCAAGTGTCGCCATGTGGCGTAGGTGGCTGAGAGCGTGGAAGATGCTTAGACACATTCCTCGTTCATGTTCGGTGTGTGCTAACTCACAATGATTTGGGAAATGTTCCAGAACAATGAGTAAGGCACAGACCTCACCCTTGAGTTCAGAGCCATTAATAACTGTGGCGGCAGCCCCATTAGAGCAGGAATAGAGGTTTAGAAAGAGCGCCATGCACCACAGGAGTGGAAAGCCAAGCCCCCAGGCACCGGGGAAGATCTTAGCATAATGCTCATGTCACACCTGCAGGCACAGCAGCCACTCAGATTGCTGCAGCACAGAGCCAAGACTGCCAGCCCGAGACATTTACAGAGGAAGCTGGGTATCTTAAAGTGGCAGGATTGTAAAGCAACTTAATGAACTGAACAAAAGGGCCCTTCAGGCAGCCCCCAGGAGGGGGACTTCCAGTTTTCCACCCTTGACTAAGATGACCAGGGAAGGGAAGGGAGACGCTATGCAGGAAGGACAACTTCTTTCCTGTTCTTTTTTTTTTTCTTCTTCTTCAGTCCTGGGGATGGAACCTAATGTTTTGCATGTGCTAAGCTAATGCTTTATCATTGAGTCACATCTCTATCTTTTCAGCTATTCATTTATTTTATTTTTTAATTTAATTACTATTTTTATTCTTTTTAACAATTGATTGTGTGTGTGTGTGTGTGAGAGAGAGAGGGAAAGAGAGAGAGAAAGAGAGAGAGAGGTGCACTGTGTGTGTACCTCTGGGCCTCCACAGGTGACTTCAGGAATCACCCTGGATTCTCCTACCTCCCCTTTGCTCTGCTCTGGAGTTTCCCAGGCTCGGCCTTCCAGGATGGGAAGTACAGGCTGCCACCATTCTCACCTAACATTTTTACAAGGGTTCTAGATCCGAACTCAGGACCTTCTCCTTGTAAGGCAGACGCGTAAACCCTGAGCCATCTCTCCGGCCCTCATTTATTTTAATTTTGAAACAGGGTCTCACTAAATGGCCCAAGCTAGACTAGGACTTGAAATCCTTCTGTCTCAACCTCCCGAGTAGTTGTGATTACAACCCCATAGCACCAAGCCAAACAAGAGCAGTAACGTAAGTTCAGGAGAGTTCCAGAACTCGTGCTGTCTAGAACCCAAGAAGCATGAGGAGGCACTTAGGTTAGGAAGGGCACAAGGGGATGGAAGACCCGAGGCTGGAAACAAACAAGAGGTGTTTCCTTCCAGACTGCTCAGCCTGACCTTCAGACAGCACGTGACCGGCTGCATCTGTGCAGACCGCCCCCTTCCACAGGCGCCTTCCCCGGCTGTCACTTTGGATGCATGGGCTGTGGAGTGATCTTGCACAAACTGGTTCTTTTGTGTCTGGCCGGCCCACTGCCAGTTTTCCAGATGAAGTAAATAAACACAGAGCACAACCACTCGCGTTCAGGCAGCTGATCAGCCTAGGTACGGGCTCCCCTAAATTTCTCTGTGCTGTCGAGAATCTGCCCCACCCCCATTCGCATTCCTGCTCTTGACTCTGCAAAGCTACAAAAGGCCCCTTCTGCCAGAGGCTGTCCTTCATGTTCGCTGCAGCTTTCGAGACAGATCCAGCTGTGTAGGAAATGCGCTAAATCCCCATGGTGGCTGTTGGAAGTCGTTCCCTATGGCATGTGTATGTGTAAGTGTGTGTGTGTGTGTGTGTGTGTGTGTGTGTGTGTACGCACGCATGCTGCGTCTCCTTCTCAGAGAAATCAGAGGCAATCCAGCGGCCCTAAGGCACTCAGGGCCCAGCTCCCAGGGCACCTGCAGGTTTGGCTGGCCAGCCTGTATGGTCTCATGCAGAACTGCATACACTCCCCAAGCTTGGCACACTTGATCCTCAATGCTTGCTAGGGACCCCTACATTTCTTGCACCAGAGACACAGTCATCCAGTCCAGGGATTTGCTTTGCATTATTTTATCTTTTTTTCTTTCCTCCTCCTCCTCTCCTTTCTACCTTCTCCTCCTCCTCTTTCTTTTTCCTCTTCTCTTTTTTGTGAAAGTGAGTTCGAGGCAAATACAAAAGGAAAGGAAAGGGAAAAGAAAGAGAAATTGTCCCCGGCCTGAATCTGGATCTATATAAATATAACTTAATATGTTGACCATCTTCTTGAAATTAAACTTCTCAAGCACATTGATGGAATCAAGAATACTTATATTTTCTTCAGTCGATATTGTATTAGTTGCTTTTCTCACCTCTGGGTCAAAACGCCTGCAGAAGCGCCTCAGGGAGGAAGGCTTTATTTAGTGAGCTCACAGTTTCATAACAGACAGACACAGCGAGCTCCATCCATTGGTGATAGCAGCTTGGCATAACCTGTTACATCTTAGATGATCCAAAGCACAGACCTCAAGTTGGAACCAGGACTACAGCCCCCTGTAGTCCTCAATGTGCCAGGGCCCGTGGCCAGTAGGGTCTAGCATCCCCCGAAAGAGCACACCAGCAGCCGGGGGATCAAGTGTCCAGACACAAGAGCCTGCAGGAGACATGCCACAGTCAAACTGCAACAGGTGTTACATGTAACAAATTAAATAAAGTCTGTTTCCTTCAGAGTTGCTAAAGAGCTGCAGATGTAGCTCCTGCAGTCTTAACTAGCCTGGGATGAGGCTCTGGTTTGATTCCCCAGGACAGATGAACAAAAGAAGAAAAAGAAAAGTTGCTGCATTTCATCAAATCAAAACTGTCATTCATTATAAAACAGTGTCCAGCCAGGAAAGAAGATTTAAAAAAAAAATGCTTTCAGTGAAATGCATAGTGTTTTTAAGGCATGAAATTTAAGATACATGCAACTAAGTTTTACATCTTGCAAAATATGAAATAGCTACAAATCAACCTTTGAAAATAGAGTTCAGAGGGAAGAATAGGAAAGGTTCCATGAGGAATGACAGGAGACCACCCGGAGCCTGAATGTTCTTCCTCTTGGGAAAGGACACAATCTTTTCCCTTACCCCCACCCCCAAGCATCTTGGCATAAGGAGGATCAGAGCGCCAAGCTCCAGCAGATGGTAGCATTCTGGTCTCTGCCACCCATGGGCAGTAATCTGTTGGACAAGTGACTTAACCTCTGTGACTACAGGGCCTTGGGAAGAGGGGTGGTAACTGCTGTGAGAATTAAATGAGTTGATACAAAGCACTTTGGAAGCACCTAAAAAGAATGTGGAACTTTCTTTAACTGTCACATCACTGTCCTTTTAAATTTGGTGGACTCTGCTTCATCTAATAAGCTTCATAAGTGGTCTGTAGAAATATTTGAGAGAAATCTTTTTCCAGTTTAAATCCTTCTAAAGTACAATTTACTTTATTTCACCTATTTATTTTGGAGTGGGATGGAGAATGGCTGCATGCCACCGAGGCACGTCTGTGGAGTTAGAAGACAGCTTTTGGAAGGCAGATTTTTTTCCTCCTACCACGTAGGCGCCAGGGATGAAACTTAGGTCTTCAGGTTTGCACAAGACATCTTTATCTGCTGAGCCATCTCACCAGCTCTCAAATTCAATGCCTAACCCAGCAAATCCACAGTGGCTTCCCTTATATATTTTTTTTTTATTCAATTGTGTGCGTATGCATGTGTGCGTGTGTGTGTATGCATGTGTGTGTGTGTGTGTGTGTGTAGAACCACGGACGAATTCGGGAACCACCATGGACGCCTCCACCTCCTCCTTGTTTACTCTGCCCCGGGATTCACAGGCTCCACCCTACCAGGACCAGAAACGCAGGCCGCACCCGCTTCCGCCTGGAGTCTATACGTGGGGTCTAGGATCCGAATTCAGGACCTTCCGCCTGCAAGGCAGAGGCTTAACCCTTGAGCCACCTCTAAATGTATTTTAAGGAAGAACTGTAGGGGGCGCCCCAGAGACCATCAACTAGCTGAGACCCAGGTGAGCACCAGGTCCCTTCACATGCCCAGGGTTGTCAGAGCAGCCAGGCCCCTGGTCTGCTGATATGCTCAGAAGGGCACCTTCCTCCCAATGGTCCCGGCCAACCCAAACAGGCCTTGACTCACGTTCACCTGAGATCACTCAGAGGGTCCAATGCTGATCCTAGGACTCTCTGGAAATCAGTGAGGACTATGATTTCTGGGAGCAACACCAGCCCAGCAGAGAGCATTCTTGATCTGGACTACAGATCCTGGAAGATTCACTCTGCACTGGGGTCTGTAGAAATGCAGTGGTAGTAGCTGGGTTTGTCTTTTACCTGGGTGTCTTTGCAGTCAGCCACCACCTACCCTACCTGAATGCCACCCAGGTCTCTAATGGGCATCTAGAGTCCCGCTGCTGGCCTTTGGGCTCTCCTGGGGGACCCCGTGCTCCAAGTTCACAAAGTTCTTGGCCAGAAAAACTGGTGGCAACTTCTGGATGCCACAGTCACTAGCTGCTTTGCTTCTTGGAGAACTCAGCTGTTCACCCATCCAACCTGTTCTTCTGGACTTTCGACCTGGTTTTGGTCGTCCATCATCTCTTTGCTTTTCTTGGATGTCTTGGCTCTGCTGTCATCTCCATAAATGGCTATTATTTAGTTATTTTTGCTGCGTGCGCGCGCGCGCACACACACACACACACACACGCGCGTCCTCATTTCCTGGATGTCCCTGAAAGCTGATTGGTCTGATTCCCTGGAAGGTCAACCAGAGGCTGAGGATCCATGTTTCTTTCACTGTCACATGGTCCTCACCTACCACATCTAATGGATGTATTTCTGGCACAGTCTATATCCACCTCCTTTTGCCTTGTGCCTCTTGGGGGTGAACCTGCTTACGCTAATCGCTACCCCTTATTGGATTCACAAGAAGACCCAGCAGCTTCTCAGTCCAATAGATTGAACTCTGCACGGCCCAAAGACAAGGGTGGCCCACCAGAACAGACCAAGGGTCAGGTACAGCAGAAGTGCTTGGATCCTGGGACCACAGACTCTCCAAAGCCCATGACTTACAAATGAGATAGTGAATTGCTAACCTTGCCCATTAATATTCACTGAAGCACCCATGACTTATTGCTGAGACCTTGATTTGCCTTCGGGAGAAGGTGATTGTCTTGACTCTTGAGCATGTTCTTACTGGTCCAGCAGGGCTGGCCCAGCTCCTCAGTGTCCTGGAAGGAGATAACGATAGCAGAGTTGGTCATTGCCTGTGAGTACTCGAAGAGACTGTGCTTGGTGCGTGTGGGGACGACTCAGCACACATACTGTCTTTTGGAAGTCATGTCCTTTTTTAGTTGCAAAGAATCAGGCCTAAGAAAAAGACGTGATTTGCTAATACTTTTCAAAATTTCCCAGCGTGTGGGATTTTAAACTCACAATACAGCAGCGCCACCCAGTGGCTCCTGGCACTAGAACACTGTCCTGGGCAGAAAGGCCTTAGGAGTTGAGTGGACCTAGCTAGATCTTACCACCACCTTAGCATAGTGCAGGTAATGTAATCTTGCATTTTGTTTTTAATCCAGAAACTTATCTTGCATATTTTAAAATGAGAGTTTTGTTGTCATATTTCTTAGCCGACGGAGTAAGGCATATAAATTTTAGAGCCATTTTTAATTAGCTAAATTGTATGTAGATGGGTAGCATCATCCTCGATTCTAAGATTGGAGCCTCCAGTTCTCCTCCATCAATTTCAAGACAGGATAGGAGCGATTTTTCTTTCCTGGGGGTTAGTAGAGTGGTCCAGGACTCAGAGATGCTCAGCATGGGACCCAAAATGAACCAGCAGTTTGCCTAGTGGTTACAGGCAAGTAGTTTTTACCAGGCTGCACATGGACGGGGCCAGACAGCAGTGAGCAACAGACACACAAAAATCATCCACCGTGAGCATGCAATGGAAGTAAATGTTTGCCTTCATCAAAGCTGCCCTTCGAAAGGTGTTTACGGAACAGGTGTTTATTGTTCTTGAAAACCACATGTGGTTTATGTTTGTTCCGGGTCAGAGACCTCTCTGCAGATTATGTTTACTAGGGATTTATCATTGTGAATTGTGCTTCGATCAAGTTGTAAGGTGCCTGTTTAATTCATCCTAAGAAAGTATTTATGGCTCAGGGGTTAAGCCTCTGCCTGGCAAGCAGAAGGTCCTGAGTTTGGATCCTGAGTCCCACGTAAAAATGCCAGGTGGAAATGGCAGCAGTCTGTACTTCCAGTCCTGGAAGGTAGAGCCTGGAAAACTCCCGAACAAAACAAATAGGAGGTAGAAGCAATCCAGGTAATTCCTGAAGTCACCCTTGGGTCTCCACAGGCACACACAGTGCCCTCTGACACACACACACACACACACGCGCGCGCACACACACACACACACACACACACACACACAAAAGAATTTACATAGTGTCCCGAGGATTATCAACTTTGTGCAGCCCTTGGCATTCAGCTGGGCAGAGGCTGGGCTCAGTGGCAGAGTGCTTGTTCAGCATGCATAAGGCCTTAGATTCGGTCCCCAGCACTCACCCCTGCAAAAGAAAGTGGCCACTGTTTACACATATCACTCAACTCCCCACCCCCAAGAAAACTGTGATTGAAAGAACTCTTTGGTAATGTAAGATTTCAAAAAACATCCTTCTGGGGCTGGAGAAGTGGCTCAGGGGTTAAACCTCTGCCTTGCAGGTGGAAGGTCCTGAGTTCGGATCCTAGACCCCACGTATAGACGCCAGGGCAGAAGCGGGGGCGGCCTGCATTTCTGGTCCTGGTAGGGCGGAGCCTGTGAATCCCGGGGCAGAGTAAACAAGGAGGAGGTGGAGGCGTCCATGGTGGTTCCCGAATTCACCCGTGGTTCTACACGCACACACACACACAAATCCTTCGTTAAGTCCTTACTTCCTCACTTAATTTTGATGCATGATTTGACTTAATTCAGCTCTGATGCTGTCTCCCATATGGGAATATTTCAGGTTTCCTGGCCACACCGGACAATAAAATGTGAGGCTCTGATTGTATGTGGTAAGATGGCAAATGCGTTCTTTTCTGTTTATAACTCCTTTCCTCGCAGCCGTCTCTTTCCCTCCTCCCCAGGGTCCATGTACCGGGCTCCACTCCAAGGTTAGATCTTAACAGAAATCAAATGTGTTTGTGTGTAGGTGGAATGCAAGATTACAACTACGTCTGGAGCCAGTGTTTTGAAATTACTCTGGAGCTGTCGTGCTGTAAATACCCTCGCGAGGAGAGGCTGCCGTACTTTTGGAGTGATAACAAAGTCTCTTTGCTTGAGTACATCAAGCAGGTGCATCTAGGTTTGTATGGTTTCCTTATTTCCTCCTTGTTAACACAAAATGTACTGTCTCCAGAACATTACACAGAGGTCATTTGCTGTGTGAGCAGGTCTAGCATCATTTTTAGTACAAGAGCTAAGGGTTAGAGGTTCTCTGCGTAGTGTCTGGAAGTATGCCACATTCACTTGGCTTGGGAATGGAGAATCCACAGGAACCCCAACTTTACAAATGACTCCAAGTTTGTCAAAAGACCAGGAAAACAGGCTGTTAACCTTCGATCGTTTGTCAGTTAGAAGCCAGGTTTGCTCTGTCGCTCGCCACAGTGTTCAGGCCCAGGGAACACTGGACATACCTACCACGTTGCAGCACCCGAAACCTTCGCAGCCTGTTTTCTGCACTGGAGGCTGTCTGGCCTTTGTCGCAATTAGACACCTGAATGTGGCAAAAAGTGTCTCGGTTCTCAAGCAGGCTGCAGACTCAGCCCAGGGATTTAAGGTAGACCAGGTACCATCCCTGTTTCTGATCTACTGAACTAGAGTGTTGTTGTTTTGGATTTTCTTAATTTTTACATTTATTTTTTCATTGTGTGTGTGTGTGTGTGTGTGTGTGTGTGTGTGTGTGTGTGTATCAGAGGGCACTGTGTGTCCTTGTGGAGGACAAAGGTTGACTTCGGGAATCATCCTGGATTGCGTCTACCTCCTTTTTGCTTCCCTCTGGGATTTCTCAGGCTCCGCCCACCAGGACCAGAAGTGCTGACCTTGGCCATCCATTTCTGTTCGGTGTTGTTGCATGGGACCTGGGATCCAAACTCAGAACCTTCTGCTTTCGAGGCAGAGGCTTAACCCCTGAGCAGGCTGTGCTGCTGATCCAGAGACAAGGCTTAGGCGAATTTGACACTTGAAAGTCCTATGCTGCGAGGATGTGGCCACGTACTGCTCAATGTCTGCCCGTGAGCCGTAGTGTCCATGTGTATTCAGAATGGCTCGGAGGAGAAGCTTGTCGGACATTGGAATCATAGTTATGCCACCACTGGGCTGCAGTGGAGGGTGTGTGTGTGTGTGTGTGTGTGTGTGTGAGTGTGGACACGAGTATATGCATGTGCACGTGTACACTAGCGTACATGCGTGCACATGTGTTTGCTGCATGACCTACTGCAACTCCTTACTCACTTCACATTACCGCTCTCCACCTCCTAGAAAGCAGAGGGAAGAATCAGGGAGGGGAGCACAGAGCAGAGAGCTGAAGGCAAAGATAGTTAGGATTGGCCTGTGGCCACACATCCCTAAAGGGGATCACTCACCCCCTTTATTCGCCTAGGTCCCCAGCCCTAGCCCCTGACCTGACTACTGTTCACTGAGGCGTCCATGGAGGTGGGTTGCCTCCGTAGAGGATGCTGCAGAGTGCCGTCTTTTCTTTCATCAGCATCTCAATGAGGCATATTCTTCGGTCTTCCCCTTCCTCCTTATGTCATCCAGCTTTGTTCTGGGCCCTCAGTCTCTCTTCTGACACTTTGTTTTCCACGTGAGTCATGTATTCATTGAACCTTTCTGCAGCATTTCTACCAATATTGGTCCTTTCATGTGTTCCTCTGAATCCTTTTCTGAAAGCCATCATTCGCCTGTATCAACATGGAAGGGCAAGTGAATGCTCTTGAACAGCTACTTCAGACTTTCAATCTAGCCGTTGAGATTACTCAGCAAAGAATGGACCAGCAAGATGGCCCAACAGGTAAAGGCACCTACATGTAAATTTGGTGTCCTGGGCTTGACCTCAGAATCCACATGGTAGAGAAAGAAAAACTGACTCTGACAAGTTATTCCCTGACCTCCACACACATGCCATGGCACACACGTGTGCACACATACACACTAAGTAAAAAAAAGGTAAAATTTAAAAAAAAAAATTAGTCACCAAGCACTGAATTCAGAGCGGACTGTACAGCATCGTGTTAGTGCAGTGTTACACCAGCAACGGATCCGTGCATGCTGGGAAATGATATGCAAACTATGTCAGGAGTACTTGGAGAGCAAAGTCCATCTTCACTAGGCTGTGTGAAGACACTGAATCTGCCGGGCCCTACAGTCAGATGTGAACAATTCAGTGCTAGCACACCAGCGCTGCCCTCTTGTGGTTCAAGACTTGGACTTTTCCCCCCTAGTTTTAACAGTTCCAAATACTGTTGTGTGAATATCGCTTAATAGAAATTCTCTCCTAGTCGGTGCCCTGTACGGAGGAGTGGAGGGATCCTGCTTGTAAACAGTGGGAGCCAACATCTGTTACTGGTGTCTCTCTGGTACAGGAAATGGCTGATCTTTGTGCATGCCTGCATGCATGTGCATGTGATGTGGTGTGTGTGTGTGTGTGTGTGTGTGTGTGTGTGTGTGTGTATGAGGGAGGGAGAGGGACAGAGACAGAGAGAGAGACAGAGACAGAGAGCACCTAATGGAGGCCCAAGGGTGACATTGTGAATCACCCTGGATTGCTCTACCTCTTATTGCTTTATTCTGGAGTTTTCCAGGTCACACCTTCCTAGGGCTGGAAATGCAGGCCACACCATTTCCTCGAAGCATTTTTATGTGGGATCTGGGGATTCCAACTCAGGTCCTTTTGCTCGTGAGGCAAAGATTTTAACCTCTGTGCCACCCCCACCTCCCACCCCCACCCCAAGACCTGGGGATGGCTGATCTTTGTCAAGCCATGTTGCCAGTCTTGATTCAGTTTTACCACTTGTGAGAAGGCTTAAGTCTGAAACCCTGACCCATCCAGAAGCTTGTGGCCTGCCGCATCCGGAAAGAAAGCCTCTGCTGTAACAGAAGGGGCTGGCCCAGAGGATAGGAACACAGACAGAAGCGAACCAGGTGATCATCTGGCCTATTGGACAGCTCAGGAACATGATTAAACCTCGGCTTGGTAACTGCGAGTTGAGATAACTGCCCTGCCTCACACAGCCTAGTCTGGGACTCCAGCGGGGGTGTATTCAGTTTTGTTGAGGCTCTGCAGACCTGAATCTGAACTCAGCCCCCCCCCCCCGTGGTGTCCTGTGATCAACTGGAGGATTTTTCTAGGTGTGGATTGGAAAAGGGTGTCTGCAGGCGTCAAGACCAAGCAGCAGTAGAGCCAAGTCTGAATTCCGGGACTAGAATGTCCTGCTTGTCCCCATCTCTGGGGGAGAAAACACAATGTCACTTGCTGCAACCCTTACCCTCCCCCCTTGAAGTCCAAGGCAGATCTGAACCCAGAGTCTGGGAATGACATACAAAACCCAGATACCTAAGGACCTGGTAGGAATCAGGTTGAGTTCTACCCAGAAGCCTCTTGGACAAAGAGCTGGGGATCTTCTATCAGATCCGACACAGCAGCCACGTGATTGTCAGGAGTGGAGGCAGATATGAGCAACCCCCTCACGGACTGTCCCAACTCTCACTCTGAATGATGGCCAACAGATACAGAATTTCTGTTTCTGCCCAGCAAGGATTGGGTAGAAATTCACCAAACCAATGCATCTCCAAGGGAATGAGAGCTTTGCATGTCTTTCTTTCTTTCTTTCTTTCTTTCTTTCTTTCTTTTTCTTTCTTTCTTTCTTTCTTTCTTTCTTTCTCTTTCTTTCTTTCTTTCTTTCTTTCTTTCTTTCTTTCTTTCTTTCTTTCATCTCCAGATGTGGCAAAAGAATTTAAGTTTTAGACTCTGTCTTCTTTATTACTTGAGCTTTTTCTTTCCTCAAATATTCACTTTTTCTTCTCCAGATATAATATTGCTTTCTATACCTCTTTAGATCTACTGGCTTTTTTTTTCAATGTTTTATCATCATACTGAAGAGTAGGAATAAATAGAAATGAGACTTTGAGAAAAAAAGGCAAAAGAAAAATAGAGGTCTCATAGCTGACCTACATTGAAGAGTAAAAAGGAACTGTGGCATTTAATAACTCACTCCCTGGACAGGAAGAACAAAGAGACGAGAGTTGAATAGGAAAGAAAGAAAATTTTGGCCACTTGGGTCAGAAATTTGCTCAATGGTAGAGATAAAGATTTCATTGCTAAATGTCAAAGCCTTCATTTTTCACTGAAATCTTTTCTGGAGAATACTGCTAACTGTATGCCTTGTGTTTTTCTCCCATAATAAATAATTATTTAGTATAGCTCTTTTGAGATAGTCCAAGGTCATTTTCCTATTGTGGCTTTTCATCTGAGTCATTAGGCATAGATGGTCTCACCTAAGATGGCCTGATTTGTCACTGGAGAGGACAAGCTGGAACATGCTAGAGCTCCATGTTAGGGTGCTTGCCTGGGATGCAACAGGCTCTGAGTTCAACCCCCCAGCACTTGGGGCATTGACAGTTTAAGGCAGGACAAAGATAACATCCTAGATTTAATGTGGACTCAAGATCACCATGGATGTGTAGGTTGGCTGCGTGATAAAAGTTAATTAGAGCATGGAGTTGATCCTTTGAGCCATCAGGAAAGGAAAAGGTTATTTTAGTCCCTCAAAGCCTTACTCTTTTCTGTTCAGTTTTTGCAGTCTCGAGGACTGAGCCTAGGGCCATACTTATCATATGTACAGGAGACAAGCATTTGCCACCAAGCTATACCCTCAGTCCTGTAAAGTTAGTATACTAACATTATCAGTCTCGTAGATTTGGTGAGGATTCAGTGAGAAAATGTACCTTAAGCACATCATATAAGGCCTAGAATACGTTAAGTACTCAAGAAATGTTGAGGTTGTTACTAATAAGACCCATCCATCAATTCCACAGTTCAAGCAATCTTGATTTTCATTTTGCTTCTCATATCATTTGCCTGCTGAAAAGATAAAACTGTGCCGTCCTTTGCATTGATTAATATCATGTCAATCAATGCATCGATGTTGATTTAATTTAGAAATTTTATGGACTCCACCAGTAGCATGTTGCAGCACAGTTTGATGACTGAACAAACAACTTAGAAATTACAGGGATGGGTCTTAACATGTCACTTCTGACCTGTCATTTTGAAAGTGTATGCTATAAATTTAAGCTATAGGTCAGATTTGCAACCTGACTGTAATTTACAGTCATCAAAAATGATCTTTCTTTTACAGTGCTATATTAACTCAAGACATAATAGATAATGGACACATAGTTCTTAAATGATTCCAAAAACTTTTTCGTTTGCCGTAAGATGTGGTATTTACATGTGATTTTCTTTGTCTCGCAGGTGTAAAGGGTCAGGTATTTGATCAGAATGGAAACCCATTACCCAATGTAATTGTGGAAGTCCAAGACAGAAAGCATGTCTGCCCATTCAGAACCAACAAATTTGGAGAATATTATCTGCTTCTTTTGCCAGGATCTTATACAATAAACGTAAGCATGTGATCTTAGTTATTATTAAAATATTATAGAACTCACAGTGCTCCATCAGAAGGAACCTCAAATAAGTATGGGCAATCTAATGTCAGGAAATAAGGTAAGGTCAATATCAGCCTGATATTGGCAGTGGGGGGAAGGAGGTAGGAATGAAACAAAACCAGGGGAGGGAAATGGTTTTTCCTGATTGGCAGTTAATTCTTAACAGAAGCCAAGTCTTATCTTTAGATTCTTTGATGGTAAAAACTTACAACTTTGTGGGGCTGGAGAGGTGGCTCAGGGGTTTAGCCTCTTGCCTTGCAGGCAGAAGGTCCTGAGTTCGGATTCTAGACCCCACGTATAGACGCCGGGCCGAAGCGGGGGCGGCCTGCGTTTCTGATCCTGGTAGGGCGGAGTCTGTGAATCCCAGGGCAGAGTAAACAAGGAGGAGGTGGAGGCGTCCATGGTGGTTCCCGAATTCGCCCGTGGTTCTACACACACACATACATACACACGCACACATGCACAATTGAATAAATAAATAAATAAGGTTTAAAAAAAAAACTTAAAACTTAAAAAACTTAAAACTGTGAGTAAAACCAGAGGGCCAAAGTAGCCATAGAGATTGAGGTGCTTTGCATGGGATCCTGCTAGAGAAGTCAGGGCAGCAAAAAAGTTGTATTTTGAAAGGAATGAATAAGAGTCCAGTCAGGTGACTGAGTGGAAAAAGGTATTTGCCACCAAGCCTTTAAACCAAGTTTGATTATTGAAACACACACACACACACACACACACACACACACACACAGAGTAACTGTGAAAAAAATAAACTGCAACTTATTAAAATCAAAAAATGACAAAGGGACAAATGAGGAGAATGCCAAAAGCCATGTGGAAGTGCCCACCCTCAGTAGCGTGGATGCTAGAAAGCAACCTAGAGAAACGAACACACACCTGTCCCCCCAGCCTGGCTCCCCCCTGGAGGAGAGCTAACCCGACGAAGGAGAATCCCACTGTACCTGCAAGCATCAAACCAGTGTGAGAAACTGACTGATCTGACAGTGCTGTTGCCTAGAGAATCCTCTCACGTTCACCTCTCTCACTCCCCCTCAGACCTTAAGCTGCTGGAATAGCCCCTACCAGATACCATCTTAGCATAGAAACTGGCGGTCTAACCTTGACCTTGATGGAAGTCTTGAGACAGTGCACACTTTACTGGACAGAAGAGAGCCCCTTCAACGTCCTGCATCTTCAAGACCAATGGCTACCAGTCATAAATCCTAATGCAAGCTGGGTTGGCCTCAGAAGATCAGGGGAAGTCACTCCCCAGCCCACATCCTTGGCACTACAATGTGTTTCAAAGTCTCAGGTTCACCATATCTGCCCATCAGTCGCTTGGCAAGGTCCCAGCTAGACCTCACGGCTCTAGCAACATGGCTAGCAGAGGGCCCAGCCATACAACACCTGCAGGCACCTGGTCTCCTTGCGGGTGTAGAGCCCTGGGAATCACGGCAGCAGGGACAGAAAGCCCCAGTGTCACTTAGGTGAACTTGAGCGAGCTACAGAGGCAACACTGTAAAGGCTACAAACAGAAAACCTACAGCCAATACCTTACTGAATGGGGGAAAGCTGAAAGAATTTGTTTGCTCTAAGATCAGAAATGGGGCAAATACTGGGAGTCTTAGCAAGAACAATTAGGCAAGAAAAGAAAAATATCCAAATTGGAAAGAAAGAAATCAACTCTCTTTACAGATGTCATGATTCTATGCATAGGAAAACCTAAAGTTTACATCAAAAGCAACTAAAAATGGGAAACGAATACCATAAAGTTGCAATACAAAATCAAAATGGAAGGAAAAAAAATAGAAGTTGTACACACCAGTAATGAAATTGATGGAAAAAGAATTAAGAAGCAATCCTATTCACATAGCTATAAATCATAAAATATTTGGGAATAAATTTATCCAAAAGATCCATACAATAAAAATAAACCACAGATGAATAAATTATACAGACACAAAAAAGAACTGAAGTAAAAACTGCTGCCACTTCTGCCAGGCATGTTTATGTGAGCTCTGGAGTGCTGAACTGAGGTCTTTTTTTTTTCTTGTGTGTGTGTGTGTGTGTGTGTGTGTGTGTGTGTGTGTGTCAGAGGGTACTGTGTGTGCCTCTGGACGCCCAAAGGTAACTTCAGAAATCGTTCTGTATTGCTTCTATCTCATTTTTGCTTTGCTCTGGGATTTCTCTCAGGCTCCACCTTCTAAAGCCAGAAATGTAGACCACATCTATTTCTGCCTGGCATTTTTTACATGGAATCTGGGATCTGAACATAAATAATACTTCTTTTGAGGCAGAGTCTAGCCTCAACTCAGGTCCGTTTGCTTGCAAGGCAAAAGTTTTAACCCCAGCCACAGCCAGCAGATTTTTGACTAAGGCACTGAGAATATAGAATGAAGACGAGAGGGTCTCCTCAGTAAATGATGCTTGTACATTTTACTAATATATAAAGATATCCAGAATTCTTCTGTGTTGCTTGTGCTGATGCTGCCTATAGCACCCATTCTGTGACAGCCACTCCTGGAGGGAGAGAGATTTCTTCATAGTAAAACTGGCTTTGTGTTCACCTCATCTTTAGGACATAATGGAAGGCAGGATCTTTGGCCTAAGATTGGCACTAGGACACAGAGATTATAAGGTCCAGTTGGGGTGCATCAGTTATTCGTCATCCAGGGAATCCATGCTATTACTGAAATGGATAGAACTTGAAAAACCTCAGCTCACTATGAATCTGGACCTAAAAAAAAGATCTTTCATTTTCCTGTTTACTATCTTTTCTTCTGTAAAAAAGTTTCCCGTGTAGTGACTCTTACACATATGTCTCACTTCACCGAATAGTAGTAAATTGTTCTTTTCCCATTAGACTAACAAAGCACCTGACCAGCTATAGGTGCTGTTAGTTCTCGGACAACATTGGAAATGGATCTGAAATACATTATTAGCAAGCAGTTGGGTAAACATTATTCCCCATCTTTTCCCGTCCTACAATCTATACTAAAAACATCATATCCTGTATTTTATTACTTTTTTTGGTCATTTCTTCCACTTAAAAAGCAATCTAGCTGAAGATTCACAATCATAAGAACAAAACTGGAAAAAAAAAAAGCAAAGCTTGTTTTATTTATTTATTTGAGAAAAGGCAGGTGCATGTGTATGACATGCATTTGTGAAAGTCAGAGGACCATTTTTGGAGGTCGGTTCTCCTTTTCCACCATTTGGGCTTCTAGGAATTGAACTCAGATGCCCAGATGCACTGAGGTGCCTTTATACGCTGAGCCATATCACCAATGCAAGTACCTTAGTACTCTCACTTAGGGGAGTGTGCCTGCAGGCCATGTCAGGTATGTGGAAGTCAGAGGACAACTCTCAGAAGTCAGGTTCTCGCCTTCCACCTTGTGGGCTTCCAGAGATTGAACTCAGGTTGCCAAGTTTGCAAGCTGGCACCTTTACTCACTAAGCCATCTTCCCAACCTCCAAATCTTCTAAAGAATGCAGTAAAGTTTTTGCACTTAGATCGGTGGCAAGGAAAATGGGCAAGAGTTGGGACGAGGGTTATCTTCACATTCTTGATTGACATCCAGTAGGGAGTTAAGCATAGACCCAAGGCAAGGGAAACAAGCAACTTCACCCTCGTGCTGTTGTGAGAACCACAGCCGCAGATTCAGTGACCACTTCCTTCTTGCTCCTGACTTGCATCACCAGGTTCTGTCCCTTGTCTTTCTTTTACTTTGTCATTCTTGGCAACAGCATCTGCAACTATGGTCTATTTATCAACAGGCACTGGGCAACTCCCCAGGCCCGAGGGGCGGGGGAGAGGAGAGGTCACATGTATCACACAAAGACTGCATTTCAGTGATGGATATCAGTGTTTTCAGTGTAGGCACCACAAAACATCTGACAGCACTCATGCGACTGTTTCTTATTTCTTCTCAGGTTACAGTCGATGGGCATGACCCACGCCTCACAAAGGTGGTTATTCCAGAGAAATCCCAGACCTTCAGTGCTCTGAAAAAGGATTTTCACCTTCCATTCCAAGGGCAAGTGGATTCCTTCCCGGCATCAAATCCTTTGTGCCCTCTATACAAAACAATGCCAATTCACTCCGCTGCCACAAAGCCTAGTTTGTTCTTATTTTTCATGACTCTTTGGCTCGTATTTCTCAAATAAAGTGAAATGTGAAACTCAAGCCCCATCACCACCTGGAATCAGGGATTAGTCACTCCAGGGTACGACAGCTCCCTCTTGTGGACAACTGATAAACTCTCTTTCCTAAGAAGGGACTGGATGCTTCCACATCCTGCAGGAGGCAATCGCGATGGTCATGAAAGGAATATTCAGTCTTGATGATGAAGGGAAATAACTCTACCTACTAAGTATAACCCATGTACACTTAATTTTGAAGTAATGAGAAATTCATAAAGAACTTGCAAAACAAACAGACGTTCCCACAGGAAGAAAGGAACTCATTTTGGGTACCAAGAACCAAATGACTATGAATGAACAAAGATGGAAGATTTGTTGATCACCTGCTATGTGTAAGATCTTGCCGTGAGTGCTATTTGTGGAGAGAGACTACGATGTAGCACTAGCTACTGCAAAGGAAGGAATGATCATAAGGCTAAGAATGTTTAGCTTCGTTAATGGTCTAAAGGGGTAGGGGAGACAGGGGTCTTGGGGGTTCAAGAAAATATGGTTCTGATGAAATGATCAGGTTGTGATCAGAGCCCCCCCTTCTCCTCCTCCCCCCCCCATGTAATAATCAAGTCAGATTCTCCAGAGCCACTGTACTTGCCTTTCTGCCCCTGGATGTCACAGGGCTGTTATGACGGTCTGGAGTATAACTCTAGCCTCTTGCCTACACGTGTGTCGAATGCCCACTAGAAAGCCCACCTGGATGTGACCCATGTGGACCTCACCTCATCATGTTGAAAACTGAGGATGCTTTCCTCTTCTGTTGACCATCCTGCTGCCTTGTGTGTCTGTCAGCTTTGATACTGTCTCTCTGGCTCATGTATACCAGTGGAAACTCATATGGATTCACACTACCTTACAAGTCTCTTGCTCTCAAGTATCCAAGTCCATCCTCCACAGAGCACTGGAAAGAGAAGCTACATAACAATCAACTATCTGCTCCTCCTAGTTTCTGAATTCATAGCATTCTGCTTGCAGTCTCAGGCCTGGAATGCCATGCTGATCACATCCAAAAAATACATCGTTTCTCACTCATTACAACTCCATTCCAAGTGTCAGATTCAACCAGGAAGCCTATGCTATCATCCCGTGCGGTTCCAGGCAATCTGGAATTCAAAGCCAGTTCTCTTTCTCCCACAATAAACTACCTTGAATATTGGATTTTCAGCATCATAATACAATCTTCTACTTCATATAGGTCTTCTCTGGTATAGTAGGAGCTCTCCATAGCCAGGGTCTATGTGTTTGAAGAATTTGTTTATATAGCCTCAGAGCCTAGCACCAAGTAACTAATACATTTTTAAAATGGAATTGCAACAACTTGCTACTCTTAGACCCTTCCAGAAAGGGTTTGGTAGGATTCTGAGCAGTTTATGAATACATTCGGCAATGTCTGGCTCACTAGTAACACAGGCACACAGAGGGGAAAAAGTGTTTGTGTGTGTCAAGAAAAAAATTGCAAAGATAAATGCAAGTGAATAGCCTGAGGCATCCAGGAATAATATTTGTTACCCGCGCACAGCACCGCAGCTAACTTCTGTGTCAAAAACCAAAAACAATTTGAAGCAATTGCTCTGTGCTATGAAAGTCAAGTTAATATGCTGCAAGAACTAACTGGAAGGACCAAGCAGAACAAGCACTAGCATTATGGCAGGCAAGATGCCTAAAAGTCGGCAGTCGCTGTGGCCTTAAGTTGAAAGTTCAGCACTTGAAAGTGAAATTGCCGTGGACTTGGCGCATGAAGACTTGAGAACCTCAAGAGACTGAGGAGACACATGGGGCAGCGAGGTGCCCTTCTTTGGTGCCAAGATTGTTCTATATTTTGATATCAACAGTATTCAGTTTTTAACCACTTACAAAATTTGGTAATTACATGAATATCCTGATCATTTTTATTTAAATAAGCATTAACTTATATATCTTCGAAGATGCGTATTAATAGTGTGGGCAATGATTTTGGTATATTACATGTAAGACAAAACTGGGTGTGGTGACTGAAGCCTATAATCCTAACACTGGAGGCTGAAGCAGGAGGATTGCCACAAATCTGAAGCCAGCCCAGATTACAAAGCAAGTCCCTCTCTCAAAGAACAAAAATGATAATGAAGTATCTAAGACTAAACCTGATTTATCAAGCCTTAATTTCTCAGCTGGGTATTCTGAGCTCTAACTTCTTTTTTAGTGGGATGTGAAGTAATCTCTGTGTTTACTTCTTACTGAAACAACGTGTTGGGCAGGATGAAGGTTCTGGAACTTGGCCCAGGGCTTTGTATGTGCCAGGAAAGAACTCTTCCATTAAGCTCTATGTCACGGTATTTTTTTCTTTTATTTTTTGTTTCGAGAAAGTCTAAGTTGCCCAGACTAGCCTCAAACTGTCATCCGAGCATCCTTGAATTTGCCCCTTCCTCAGGCTCCACAGAGGCTGATTAAAAGTCTGCTGCGCCAGGTTCAGTTTGAAATAACATTATTAAATGAGAAATGTGTATCAAAATGGAACATGAAATGGTTTAAAGACAAATAGGGTAAGTGGGTAGAGCTCTGTGGTAGTGTCCTTGACCTGTGGGAGTCCCCTAGGCTCATTCCCCAGATGACCCACACATGTACAACCACCACGAAAGTCTTCTATGCTCAGACCGTTCCTTACTTCTAAAATGAAGCCAGCCAGCCAGCCTCCTCCCGCATCCCCCCAGCTCCCCCAGACAGTGATGCTGTGACTGTCAGAAACAGCAGTAGAACAAGCCACATTTGGGTGCCATTTTGGTTGCTTGTCCAGAGAGAGGAAGGAAGCTAATACTCAGGTGGATCGATATCTTGAAGGCAATATACCTTAACAACTAAGTCTTTTGCTTTACACAAAAATAATGTTGGCAGGAAAATGGGCACGAATCGCCTAGTATTCAAAGGTGCTTTCAGGAAGCAACATAGCTTTCTCATGTGCCTAGAGCCATGGTTCAACATGAATCTGAATGGTTAAGTCCTCCTAACCCAGTGTCAGGGCTGATTTTGGTGCTTAATTTCACCTTTAGATAAGCCACTAGTGTCAGAAATGTGCAGCTTCCTCTTAACACTTATGAAAGTCTGTCGAGAAATCAGTGTTGTGCTTTGTTCCAGAAGCAACTATGTATATGTAAACTGTCTCTAAAAATTAGCTCTTCCTTTCCAGAATAGAAACCAGTACTGAATTGCATTTCCTAGGAAATCCAGAAAAACAAGCATAGCAAACATATTATCTTAGTGAAACAAAGTCAGTCTTTGGGAAGCTTGGCTTTTATTATATGGCAGTAATTCAGCAGGTGTTGATGAAATTGCTTATGTCCTCCTTGTGTCCATTGGTAGGGAAAGTGACAATTGCTGGATTAGGGCAAGAACATCAAGAAACTAGATATGTATCAGCATAATACACAGATGCTGTACTGTTACTCGCAAACCATCTTATGTTTTAATATATGAACCACTTCTCTGCCTTGTACCAATTTTTTCTAGCTGACTTTACAAGCTTTCCCAGTGACTATTTTAATTAATGAAAGAAACTTTTAAGATGCACATATTATCTGAGACTATAAAGATCATTGGGGAGAGGCCGTGACTACCTCTGTGCTTTTAAATTTAGATTATCTGATCATCAATAAAGAATATTCATAAAGTAAATGTTGTCTCTATTACTTTCTTCTGCATGTATAATGAAGTCTACATATTAGTAGACCACCACCAAATAAATACACTTTTGAAAAGACTAGATTTTCATGTTCTCTTATGAAATAATAATATTGCAACAATTCTTCAAAAGCCCAGACAGCTCTTCTGGACTGCTTGATGCTTTATGATACCATCTAGATTAATATATATTATGGGACAGTGTGTCCCGTGGGCAAGATGAGTGGCAAGGGTGTCTTCTGGTTAAAAATGAATTTGAGGTAGAGGAGAGAAACACTTGCTAAAAGGCACAAGGCAGGAAGTCTGGTTGCTATCTCTAGCACCACCACAAATATATATATTTGCATTTGAAAATTCACATTAATGAAGTAAAGGATCTGAGATCTTGCTGGAAAGAAATTGATTTTTCAAGTCTATTTAGCCATGGGCAATCTTAAATAATTTAGTCTAGTAGACTACATTTTCAAATACATTTTGGGGCTTTCTGATACAGAGACATTTGTCATGAATAACAAGTTTTATTTCTCTCGTGTTTTTGGTAAAACAGAAGGAATAGTTGTAAACAAAGGATTTGCCTCCACTAGAAATTAGAAAACTTAAGAGCCTCAATACAAATTCTGCTAATATAATGGCTTTCTAGTTAGGACAGAGTTTGGGTTCAAGTTGTACATTTAAACGTAACAATTAAACAAGTAACAATTTAAACGAGACCTGGCGAAGTATAAAAAAAAAAAAGACTAAATAATGGTTGCCAATTTCTGAAAAGTGGTAAATACATCTTTTAAAAGTAGACTACATAGATTCTGTATTTTTAGAAAAAAAAATCACTTCACTCTAGTGTAGCAGTTACTCTAAACTATTGCTGTGAGAGAGCACCCAAAGTCAAGCAACTTGGAGAGAGATTTATTCAGCTTACGGTTCCAGAGGGGAGATAGTCTTCCAAAGCAGAGGTGGCATGGCTGGCTGGCCAAAACTGGAGGAGGCTGTGTCACTGCAGACATCTTGGAGGCTGAGAGCTGCAAGACTGCTTGCTGCAAAGGCAGACTTCCCAGGGAGGTAGGGTGGGACGAATCCACCTCAAGGCCCACCCGTTGTGACTGCCTTCCTCCAGCAAGGCTCTACCTCTCCAGGTGCCATGACCTTCCCAAACATGTGAGACTGTGGGGGACACATTTCAAACCATGATAACTAAGAAACCTGTAAGCAAAAGTCCCCTGGTCTATTTTAGCTCTTCAAGTATTTTAATTTGTGACGAAGTCTAAGTCCAATGAGAAGACAGATAAGAGACATAAATTCAGTTTACTCAAAATTCACAGTACTTTCAGGTCAGGTCTGTGCCTCTGTAAGAACGAACATTCACTTCAAATCCACCCTGGAGCCAGTGAGAGAACTCAGCAAGTGAAGGGATCTTGCTTGCCAACATGGTGACCCAAAAATCAGCCCCTGAAAACCAACTTTCAAAAAATTGTCTGACTTCCACATGAACTAACTCTCCTTCTCTCTCAAAATATTTTTTTTAAAAAAAGCAAGATAGTTTTTAAACTGTTAAATACTGGACATGGGAGTAAAACTTTTAAAAATGAAAATATGGAACTTTGGAGTTTAGGGTTTTTTCTCACCTTCATGAGTATGTGTGTGTGGAGGGGTATTTGTATGCATGTGTGTTTGCATGTGTACCCATGCACCTGGAGGTCTAAAGTTGACAAGGGAAATCATCCTCTTTGCTTATCTTATTTCTTGAGCCAGGTCTCTCATCAAACCAGAGCTTGCCAATAGGCCATTTGGCCAGATATCTCACTGTGGATCCCAGCTCTGTCTTCTGCACCCTAACAGGCAGCCTAATGCACAATCTGCTGATCCAAACTCTAGTCCTTTGTTTGGGTGGTAATTGCTTTAACTACTAAGCTATTCCCAGGCCTAGAGGAATCATTTTTCCTTTTTTTTTTTAAATATGGGTGAGGACCAAATCTAGGGCCAATTGAATGTACAGTACCAGATTCAAACCCCATCCTATAAATTATCTATGCATATGTATGCACTCTTGCTTTTCTGGGGACGACTGAGTCACATACCAGGATTAACAGTGACAGATGCACTTCTCACACATTCATTAGACACTCCGAGTTCCTAGGAATGCAATTTTGATCAAAATAAGCTTTTCTCACCAATGAAGTTATTTGTGTCTGTCATCAAAATATAACATTCATGAACTGAAACCAACTCCAGTTATTTCTTTGTTCTGTAAGTCAGCACTTCCTCTTCTAAGACAATTCTCTTGCTACTTGCGGAATCTACACTAATGGGGACCTGAGTTTACTCCCCTAAACATGATGATTCCAAGTCCTAACTCTGGAAATCTGCTCTTATTAAAAGAAACAAACACCCAGAAATGATGAGGGAAGAGAAAAAGTATTTGCTTTATATAAAATTTTTAAAGAAAAACTCTTTTCCAGTTGTTACAGTTCCTAAGACCAATTTCCTTAGGATTTTTTTTTTTTTTGAGTTAAGAGTATTTATTATACAGACTATTTTTTCCATGATTTTTAAAGGTTTTTCTTTGAAAACAGAGCAAACTGCATAGCTGCTTTCATGGCCAAGACATCCCGATGTCTATTATGTCCATACTATGTGCATAATGTGTTTTATCTGGTATTTTGGGAAAAGATGTAAAAGAATTTTTTTAAAAAGTTAAACCAAGGCTACTTAAAAGCTGATTTTTGCCTTCTCCTGTCTATACCTGTCTCTGGTTTTAAAGTCACTAAACAAGTACTTACTGTGGCTTTGAATCTGGATGCCCTTAAGGAAGTTTGTGAATACCACAGCAAAAAAAAGGTTTGGATATGAAAATGGTGACGAGCAAGCAACCACTTTGCAGCTCAACTCTGAAGGGATCAGGCAGAGATTAGACGTATTCAACAAGCAAGGGGACAGAATCCACACAACTTAACTCAATGGTAGTATGTGCCTAGAATGCGTGAGACTCTGGTTCAATTCTCAGAACCAAAAAACAAGGCCCGAGAGATGGAATAGTTGTTTAGTTGGTAGAGTGCTTACCTAGCATGCATGAAACCCTGGGTTCCATCACCCGAGCTTCATCAACCAGGTGTAGTGGTACCAATCTTGGCTACATCTTGACTTCAAACCTTGCCTGGGTTAGGTAAGACCCAATCTCCAAACGAGAAGGATGGCTCAGTGGATAAAGGTGTCTGTGTGCAAACTTAGTAACCAGAGTTCAATCTAATCCCTTAAAGTCCACAAAATAAAAGGAAATTACCTGACTTCTAGAAGTTGTCCTCAGACCCCCAACATATGCACTAGGCACACACACACACACACACACACACACACACACACACACAAAACTTGCTCACTCTCTCACTCGTTCTAAGTACTAAACAAAAAGGCAACATCAACTTTTTATTCCATCTTGGAAGCTCAAGCTGCAAAGATTAGTGTGTCTCTATAAAGTGGTAGAAATGTGGTCAACACAAAGAAATATTCAGACTTGTGTCTTTAGTTACTCAAATGGACCATTATGAAAAAATTATAAGATCCAATAATTATGGCCTTCAAACAATTCATGAAACAAGTCAATAAATCATTTATTTGCAAATAAATAATATATGTACGTTAAACTTAAACATTTAAACAGCATTAGTAATCTACGTGGATGCAAAATCAGACTCAAGTGTTATGAATTTCCAAATACTGAAGCTGGACTGGCTGACAGGACTACAAAGTTCAAGTACTGATTCCTTCGTTTGTTTGCTTCTTAACTTACATGTTACAGAAGGGTCAGATGTTACAGATGGAGGAGGGGAGAGTACCTTTGTTTGTGATACTTATAAACTGGTAACTGCTACTAGCACACATTTATCCTTTGGTTAAGTTAAGCTTAGTTGGTTGATTTTATTTTTCACGCCTGCTCATGTACAACTATGATGCACAAGAGAAAAATACTGAAGTCTTAAACCTTGGTAATTTTCATCATTTTGCTAAAGACTTATACCTCAAGAGGTTACTCCATACTGTCGGAAAGGCCACTTGGCATACCATGCATGTTTTAAAATGAACAGTTCTCTTTATCGGACATCTGGGTTAATCTTTTAGAATGGACAGTTTTGAAGAACTGGCCTGAAGAACAGTTCTAAAATTTAAGCAACTTTGAGAAATCATAGAACTGAGCCCAGGAAGGTGCTTCCAAGTGTCTTAGAACTGGTTACAACTGAGGGATACAGGAACATTAATGTCATACCACATGTAGCAAAAAGGCAAGAAATAAGATGCATGTTTTTACTTACATAGCACCAAAGTATAACTCACAATTTCTTAATAGACAAGAAAGAGCTTCAAAATGTCTAAAATTAAATGTTTAGTCTCTCATGTATCCTTTTTTCTTACATCAAAGGTTCTAAATAAGTTAAATGTTCTTATAGTTAGAAAAAAGGGCAACCAGATACTTCTCATAAGATAAAATGGAATTATTTAAAATATAAAGGATAAGGAAGAAAAGAAGCAAATTATATTAAAACCCAAACATAAAATACAAGTGGAATTTTCCCAAAAGAAAATAATAATCATTATCACTACTCCCAAGGAGGATAAATTACACCAAGAAATTTCTCAGGTTAAGACACTTTTTTGATTTGATGCACGTGTATGAAAATAAAACCCATGTTGTCTAAATTTTTAGGACTACTTAGTTAGAAATATACCTTCTATTGTTCTGTAGGTTAGCTAGTTAAAATAAGTTAGCACGATCATTTGGATTGGTTGTCTGCACACAGGGCAGGGCTTATTCCTTTTCTTCAGCTTCTTTGCACATGTGAAACATGACATAAGATGTCCTGTTTTGCCATGAACGATGCATCCATTTTTGGGTCGACCTTGGCAAATCACACATGGTTCAATGGCATTCAGGGGAAAACTAGACTCCACACTACTTTCTTCCTTGTCTTGTGTTTCTTCTTTCTCAAATTCTTTGCCATCTTCTTGACTGCTATAAATAATGCTACTAGAAGTCGATGGCTGAGAATAGTCCTCACTTTCTTGTGAAAGTGAGGCTTGTGTGACTTTATCATCTTCTTCAGCACATGACTCTTTGGAATCATTCACTGCAGTTTTCTTACCATCTGGTACATCCAAGCCCTCTTCTGTCTGAGCTGAGTCTTTCAGTTTGACTTTTTCAGAGGGGTCCCCTTTATCTTTTCCTTTATCTTCTGGAAGCCAATTTTCACGAAGGGCCCAACATCTGTTGCAATGTGGTGGAAGGGGAGGATTCATCTTGTTGCAGGAAGTACACTTCCAATAGTCCTTCAATGAAAGAACACATTTAATTGAAACTCTTTAATTACTAGTCAGACAAGGGTAGTAAATATACCTAAGGTAAAAATGTACTGACTGCATAGTTCCATTTTCTGCATTTCATGTTTTACATAAAAGAGGCAAGAAGAACGTAACAACACCTACAATTAATACTATATATCAAAGATTTGCTTTAAGTAGATTTTTGCCCACATATATACACTCAAAAGGTAAAATGGACAATATATCTGAAGTAACGGATACTGGTTTAAATAAAATCAATCCCTAGCATTCTGAGAAAAAATGAACACAAATATCAGGATCTGAGAGAACTCAGCAGGTAAGGTGCCCATTAACATGGTGTTGAGTTAATTTCCAGAAGCCCATATTGTGGTGGAAGGATAGATCTGACATGCTAAAGTTGTCCTCTGACCTTTACTCACGTGCACATGGCATGCATGTTTTAAAATGGCATCCATGTGCACATGTTCACCCATTTCCTCCTCTTCCCTCTCTCAAATAAAATTTTTTTAAACATGTTACATACTCTCCAAAGGTTCAAAAAAAAAAAAGGAAAGAAAGAAAGAAAAGACTAGGTCAACACTGAGTGGAGTGTTAGAAGGAGGGCCTAGGCTCTAAGCCCTAGCACTGGGAGAGAAAAGTCAACAGACTTCCTTCAAGCATATGTATGATTGCTAAGTACTTCCTTCTGCCTTATCGTGCTAGAAAATCCTAAAACTGAAAATGGATTCATTGTGGTCTTGTACCGACTAAGCAATCTCTTTTGAGTGTACTGACACAGCTGATTTTTTGAGTTGAAGTGATTGATTCTGGATCTTGTCCTCTGTGTAAGTCTATACCAAGTCCCTTAAAAACTCAATCCTGGGGTGACAAGATGTCTTAGTAGGTAGAAGCACCTCTGTACAAGTCTGGTGTATCTGAGTTCATACCCTGGAGCACACATAGTGGAAGGAGAAAAATGACTTGCAAAAATTGTTCTCTGACTTCCACATGTATGTCACAGCACATGTATGCCTTCATCCACTCCTCTCCCCTTCCCAGTAAATAAAAAGAAAACATAAAGTCAATCTTGCTCACTGACTAGATTCTATCCAACAATATGGATCAAGTCACCTCCTAAGAAAAGCCTCTAAACTCAACACTAGGACTTCTTTATCTAAAGCCACAGTTTAATCAAGTATTCCCTGTTTCTATACAAAAGAAAATTGAAAACTATTTTCAGAAACTCTGCCAGCTAAGATCTACCATAGTTGACGAAAATCCAATCTATACTCTGCACTTGCCAGTTCTCTTCTGCATTCTCTGAAACTGCTCAGTACTTCTTCCTTATTCCAATTTCTGTTTATACCATGCAAATTGTATAATGAACTCTTCATATTCTCAACTCCTTACTGAACAAATATACCTTAAGTCATTTCAAAAACTGAAAATATTTTACATGTGAAAACTGCCGTAAGAGGTTTTGCTAGTGTATCCCAAGGAAATATTCATTATATATTGCCTGTCAAATAGCCTAACACAGTAGAATGAAGGTAAAGACTATTCATTCTCACACTGATTCTTTCAAGTTGTTAAAGGCGGTTTCAACTAGCTCCCAAAACCAAACATAAAAATCCAATGCATTAAGTCAAATTCCCCCCCCCAAAAAACATAGTGACAAATTCCACTACAATAAATAAAAAATAATACCTTAGACAGTTGAGAGTTTAAACTTAGACTGCAAATTAAAGAACACAAAACAAAACAAAAAATCATTTCAGGAAGTAGACTAAAGGTATTTTTCCAATTTTGGCCTCAGTATTGATTTTAGTCCTTAAAAAGTAGTAAGTATATAGGGCAGGGAGTTGGCTTAGCAGTAAAAGCACTTGCCATTTAAATTCAATCTCCAGAATCCATGTGAAAAACAAGCTAGATGAAGGATTACGCATCTGTAATCCTAGCACCCCAACAATGAAATGGGGAAGCAGAGAGAGAATTGATGGGAATCTCAGAGCTGGAAATCAGACAAAGTGAGAGTACTGACTACCAAAGTTGGTTTCTCACCTCCACATACACACTATGCTACACTGGGGTCTGCACTTAAAGATGTACATTCAATTTTTTTAGAGGGTATATACTTACAGCTAAGGAAATTTCAGGATCTTCTTCAAACGAATCTGCATCACTTTCTCCTGTTTGATATACTGTTACTCGATACACCTAATAAAACACAAATTCATCTGCATCAATTCATCACCACCTCTTAACCAAGAAAACAGAAGTCTTTTTTTTTTTTTTTATTAATTCAACTGTGCGCATGTGCGTGTGTATGTCTGTGTGTGTGTGTGTGTGTGTGTGTGTGTGTGTGTGTATGTGTAGAACCACAGACGAATTCGCGAACCACCATGGACTGCCTCCACCTCCTTCTGCCCCGGGATTCACAGGCTCCGCCTTACCAGGACCAGAAGCGCAGGCTGCCCCCGCTTCTGCCTGCCGTCTATATGTGGGATCTGGGATCCGAACTCAGGACCTTCCGCCTGCAAGGCAGAGGCTTAATCCCTGAGCCACCTCTCCAGCCCCAGAAAACAGAAGTCTTAATAAGGTCTAAACGAATAGCTTTGCACTACTACGATATACAGAAAAATTCTGAAACACAGATCAACCAGAATAAGTGTATTAAAGGAGGAAAAGCAAGGAACAGTAAAATCCTCACCTACCACAGCAGAAGCTGATACTGAAAACTGAAAATATTCCAAAAGTGTTACTTTATAAATACAGGCAAGCTAACAGAAAAGTAGATGAAATTGAAAGGCAGAACCAAACCCAAGAAAAAGATATGGATTTTAACTGGTTGACTATTATTAGACTTTGTGTATTTTATATTTATGAAAAGCAAATTAGTATTAAAGGGGGGAGGGGACTAAGTGGTCAAAAAACAGGCAGACCATAAAAATGCTCCTTAAGGTCTTCTGAGGTTTTGACAGTAGTAACAGAATACGACAAATGGGGCAATAAATAAGGAACTAAGATATTTCACCAATATTCAAGTTTGAACAAAAAGTGAGGATTTCAAGTAAAATCTGAATACATGACATTTTCAAACTCATCAATCAGTACAGAAAATATTTGACAATTTTCTAATAAAATGAAAAGGGAAAAACTACCTCATCATCTTCATCCGAGAGTTCTTGTCCATCTTCACTAAGACTATAATCTTCTGAATCAAGAGATTCAACTTCAAATTCTACACTGAATTGATCAGAAACTGAATCCTGATCCAACCAATCACCTGACTGTTCACTTACACCATCCTCAAGATCCTATGGAAAAAGAATAAAGAGAATGCTAATACTTTACCTCTTGCCTCTGTAAGAGACTCCCCACTCATCCTGTACCTCCTCAGGGCCACACTATACACTAGCACTAAATTAAGGTTAAAAGCTATTGCAATACTCTATCAAAACTCCCACTACATAAAGGAAAAGAGCCAAAGCCCTTTAGCATTGAAGTTATATATAGGAAATTACATTAACATTCACTCTTTCATGTGTCTCCAGCTAGACACCGCCTTTATCCTATTGAACAGGGAACACTATCATCAGATGTAGACTGCTTCCTAAATCACATGGGTTCAATCCTCAGCATTATAACAATTAAAAATAAAATACATACAAACTTTCTTTATAGCAAATTTACCAACAAATCTGTATAATCTGAATTTAACATATTTCACATACAGACAGAAATAAAAGGGCTTTTATTAACTATGTAAAATGTGAACAGAGCCTCACATAGATGATGACTATTACTCTCCTTATTGATACCAAAGTTCAGCTATGTCTTGAAAATATATTTTCACTCAAAATTTAAATATTCTAGGTGGGGTGAGGCAGAGTTCAATGAAAGAGCACAGTCTAGCATGTCCAGGTCCCTAAAGAGTATCACTGCCACTCTGTTATCTCCCACCCTTCTTTTCCCCAAACCTGGAACTGGAGGCAGAGAGATTTGAAATTAAACTTTACCACTGTGCTTAGCAACAAATCCAGGCCATACATGGACAATCAATCTGTAGGTTTATTAGGACTGTAAAAGCCTAGATTTTAAGAAAAACCTTGTTTCTTTAAAACACGCATATTACCTGATTTGAAGGCGTCTCTGTGCACTCACTGCTACTGCTTCTTTCACAACATATCTCCCTTAACACACACAAAGCCAGGCTTTCATCAAAGGACAGGGATCTGTGGCGCTTTCTTTGTCGTTCACCAGATAATTCATCTGAGTTTTCTTCTAAATATATAAGGAGAAAGTAGATAATTAAATTCCTGTACTGTGATTGACTTAGAAATTAAAATGTCTTCATTTCCTATCTGTAACAAAATGTAGCTACAATAAAACAGAAACAGAAAAAGAGCAAATTATCTTTTTTTCTGAATTCAACACTTTTATTGGGATCTGTCCAACTGAAAGTTACAGTAATCTTCTTCCAGAAGTTTATCTCCACAAATCACAATAAACTAAACTTCAGGAAATAGGATTTAATCATTTTTTATTAAAAGTGCTGAAATAATTTAATTTGCATATAATTATATAAGTCTTCTCATTATTTGTGTTTTTTGTTTTGTTGTTGTTTTTTTTTTTGCAGCACTGAATGTTGAGTCCAGGACCTTACACATGCCAGGCAATTACTCTATTACTGAGAATACACTTTGTATTTAAGCAAAAACAGAAAGTGAGCTGCTCGTGCAGGGCTGAGGTTAGAGTTTTGCAGTTAGAGCACGGTGATGGCCTCAAAGCATGGTATTTTAACTTGTCTGAGAAACAATCGGCAACTAAAAACATTAAAATGAGGTCAGGCTGGTAGTTCCAGGTAAAAAGCACATCTTATTTGACCATCAAAGTTAAGTAATCAAGCAACTAAAGGGGCAAGTAACATAGCTCAGTTTACCCTTCTACAATCTCTGTACAATGAAAAAATAAAAAAGGCAAGAGTAGAAACAGAAAGAACCAGAAAAATGATGCAATGGGGTCACAAGAAGTCATCTAGATAATGATCTGAAATTGAGTAATAATATTCTCTATCATCATTGCTGGTATAGTTTCAATTAAAAATAATACAACAGCTAATATTTATATATATAAATCTTAGCATTTCTGATATTTCTAGGATACAGTCCATAAAAATGGAGTTACTAGGACAGTAGTAAAAAGGTCAAGCCTTTTTAAAGTCCACAAAGATTTCACCAATTCATATCAAGAGATATACCAACATATTATCAAAACCAATATACAAGTTAACACAGATGAATAAAAAATTTCATGTTAATTTGACAAACCAAGAACTCCTGTGGCATGAATTATCTATAACACTAAAAATTACTAAAATTTACTCTCCATATTTATTAGTAATTTGTACTAATTATGAAAACTTTTTGTTCCTTTTTTCAAGGGTGCGGTTGTCGTTTTAATTTTTACTATTTCTTTTTTTTTTAATTTTTTTATTATTATTTATTCAATCATGTGTGTGTGTGTGTAGAACCACGGGAGAATTCGGGAACTACCATGGACACCTCCACCTCCTTGTTTACTCTGCCCCAGGATTCACAGGCTCCGCCCTACCAGGACCAGACACGCAGGCCCCGCTTCCGCTGGCATCTATACGTAGGGTCTAGGATCCGAACTCAGGACCTTCTGCCTGCAAGGCAGAGGCTTAACCCCTGAGCCACCTCTCCAGCCCCTACTATTTCTTTTTTTCAAACAATGTCTCATGTAGTCCTTGCTGTCCTTGGAGTTGTCATGTAGCTGAAGATACCCTTGAACTTTTGATCCTGTTGCTTCCATTTCCCCAGTTCTGGGATTACAGGCATGTACCACACCAGCTTAAATGATGCTAGAGATTATTAAATTCAGGGCCTCATGTATGTTAGGAAGCACTCTACCAACCAAGCTATATCCCAAGCCAATGTTTACTGTTTATCGAGACACTGTTTTTACAAAATATATTAAATTGGGGGCTGGAGAGGTGGCTCAGGGGTTAAGCCTCTGCCTTACAGGCGGAAGGTCCTGAGTTCGGATCCTAGACCCCACATATAGACGCCGGGCCAAAGCGGGGGTGGCCTGCGTTTCTGGTCCTAAGGCGGAGCCTGTGAATCCCGGGGCAGAGTAAACAAGGAGGAGGTGGAGGCGGTCCATGGTGGTTTCCAAATTCCGCCTGTGGTTCTACACACACACACACACACACACACACACACACACACGCATGCGCGCGTGCACACACACGCATTCACGCACAATTGAATAAATAATAAATAAAAAAATATTAAATTTAAAGCTAGCTTTCAAATGTTATACTTTTTTCACGTTGTAATTAAATTCATTAGAAATTCAATTGGAGCAGTCCAACAATCCATTTGTTCTAACTCCACGTAATTAACAGTCTCTGCTTTAACTGTTCTCTGAACTCATGTTAAAATTCCACTCAAATTCATTAATTGAAACTTTTTTCATCTAATTCACAATTTTATTATAACTTTTATTGGGCAACAACTTCTTCCTCCATTGTACTTTTTTCTTTACCTCTTTTTCAAAAGATATTATTTATATATGTTTTCAAACCTACTGGAACGTGATGAAAAATTATGAAGCCAAGTAGAGGGGTACACACAATAATCAGCTACTTGGGAAGCTAAGTGAGTGTAATAAATTCAAGGGCTAACCTGGGCAACACAGTGACTCATTTCAAACAAAATAAATAAAAAATTATTTCTACACTGATTAATAGCAGCAATGGTTAAAGTAATTTATAACCTTGTCCTTATTGTCTCTGTAATGGAGAGTAAATCAAAATAAATTCCAGCAGAATATATGAATTGTGTTTTTGTTGCCAGGAAAAACAAAAAATAAAGCAAAAAAAAAGTTGCTAAATTTGCAACTTGTATCATACAAAGTAATAGAAAAAGAAGAAATTCACTCAACCAAGGATTTGAGGCATTTGTCTAGTATGCATGAGGCCCCGTGTTCAATCTTAATCACTACCCCTGCAAAAGAAAACCATTCATCTACATAAATAATAATTTAAAAAAAACCTACTTCTTAAAGCCTAATGAACTTGGTGTTCATTAGGTAACACCAAGTAACTATATAATATACTAAGTAAATATTCATTCATACCCGTCTCACTAATTGCTCTCCTCCTAGATGAGGTAGATGGTCTGGAAACCAAATCTGAAGATGAAGGTTTCTCTTCCTGTGGTTCTTGCTCAGGGTCCTAAGCATCAAGAAAAAGATAAAACACAATGAAAGTAAACATACCACAACACTGGGAAGCTACAAATTGTTTTATGTAACCTTGATTTTTCAAGAAACACTGTATTAGAACGAGACATTGATTTAAACATTACCTTTAGATCACTCCCACCTTCAAGAAGACATCTGTTTTCATTCATAGATGTGGCAGAGTCCAATGACTCTAAAAGAAAATAAAAACAGAATCACAAATGAAAAGCAATTCAACAGGTATCAATCAAACAAACCCCATACCTTTCAACAAACATTAACTATGTATTTCTCAAGTGTCATTTGTATGCTAAATATTGGAGACATAAATGAAAGAATTCAAATCTAATACAGAAAATATATTGACCGGCTTAAAGTAAGTATTATAAGCATCTTATACTACACTAGCAGAGAAGACAAAGAAATGTTATTTGGTAGACAGGTCTGAGGACCGAGAATCAGGACAGATGTTCATAACAGAGTATGTGGAAATAGGGCTATAAAAAGCACTTAGGACCAAGGAAACACCATATGAGAATACATCCAGAAACAACTACTTCCTGTTGCATGGGACTGAAATGAGTTCGTTTTCACTACAACAGAAGCAGAACCAGAAAGAGCTATATATTTCAAATCAAAAAGCACGAAGGTGTTGACGAGCAGTGTGCTTGCTCATTTCTTCTCAGAAGCTACCTTGGAATCTTCCCTAAAGCAGCTCTGCAGCCTGTCACCAATAAGGATCCTATTCCAAGAAATAAAACTAATTTTCCAGCTCATAAAACTATTCTCTTCAGTGAACAACCAATTAGAAAACCCTTAAATAAGGAGCAACAAACCATTCTGGCAAAACAGGAAAGAAACAAAAAAGCTGGAATGATGGTACACAGCTACAGTCCCAGCTATTCAGGCTGAGACAGGATTGTGTATCCGAGGCCAGCCTATTTTTGATAGTGAAGGCAAAAAAAAAAAAAAAAAAGGTGTTAAGGAGATCACAAGATTTTATTGGGGGGTATTTGTTTTTAAAAAGGGGGTACTGGAGAGATGGCTCAGGGGTTAAGACTGCCTCAAAAGCAAAAAGTCCTTAGTTCAGATCCCAGGTCCCATGTAAAGACGCCAGGCAGATAGAGTAGCGGCCTATACTTCCAGACTCTGGTGGGCAAAACCTGGGAAATCCCAGAGCAAAGCAAGGAGGTAGAAGCAATCCAGGATGATCCCCGAAGTCACCTTTGACCCTCCACAGGGACACATGTGCTCCCACACACACACACAAAATCAATGAATAAGTAAGTTTTTTTAAAAAAGGACGGTATCATTTATCAAGAGACACACTGTAGAAAGGTGAAAGCTCTAGATGAGTAAACAATGAATTAAAATGAGTTACTTTAAGTAAGATAGGTACAACTGACAAACATAAAACAAAACATAAAAACTGAAGATTTGGCATATACAAAATTATTCAAGATCACAATAAAGTATCATTCACAACCACTTGCAACCATTTTCATCTCAATAGTGAAGTCATGTGAGTACTATGTGAAATGGTAAGTTACCATAGTTTAACTCTTTCTTATATTATACTGATTTTAAGTTCAACATGCAAACAGACTATTACCTAGATTATCTTGCTGCATTACATATAATAAAGTTGCAAAACAAATGCAATAGAAATGTTTGGGTGTAACAAAGTTCACAATTCTGACCTGCCATTTTTTAAATCACTTTTATTGTACTGAACCCTAAGAATGAAAATAATATAAAGTTATTCTTTAATTTTCTTAAAAACTTACTGAGATTCTAGAGAAAATTAAAAATGCTCCTATAGATGGTGCAACTGTGTATTTTGCCATCATTTTGATTTCACAAAGAGAGCCTTGGCCAGGAGTGGTGTCACACACCTGAATTTCCAACATTCATGAGACAGAGGCAGAAGGATCACAAATTCAAGGCCAGCCTGGGCTATTCTGTCCAAAAAAAAGAAGTCTTAAAAGAATGAAATGCCAAATTACCAGACCAACTGTTACTGTGTTCTGAGTTAAGATGTTGATGCTCTTTTCAAGCCCTGCCTTGGTATAGTTTTTAATTCCAATACATAGCAACACATTAACATGATATTATTATATATAATATGCAAGCTGAATGGGACACAGGAAAAAAAATATAACTATATAATAAAACCACATGAACAATAAAACCTGAATATGGAAGACTGGGTTCACAAGGGAATAGTCAATTCATTCTGAGAATCAAACAAGCTTCTGAAAACAGTTCTTAATTATATTTAAAGATAAGCTTTATAGGAGATTTGCAGTGTTTATAGTCAGCTTCTACCAGCCCTTGTAAGTATACTACATTACATGGCAAGTGAAATGGTTCAGGAGATTAAGGCACTTCAGCCAAGTTCATTCCCCAAAATCCACCTGCTGGAGAGAAAAAAATCAACTCCTACAAGCTGTCCTCTGACCTCCACACATGTACTGTGACATGAGTACAGCATGGCTGCGCCCACCACATGCACACCAAACTAATGAAGAAAAAAAGCACACTAGCCAGATTTAATGGTGCATGGCTATAATCCTAGCACTTAGGGGGCTGAGGCTGAAGGACCAATACTTCTATAGTCTGGACTGTGCAGTGAGTGGGATCTTGTCTCAAAAAAAATAAATGAAAATCACAAAAAACATTACACCTCTTTCTAACTCAGTGACTATAATCTGAAAATGTTCTCGTTTGTGCTTTTGAAATAAGCAACTGCTACCAATCAGTTTTCCCATGGAAAGAGAGTTGCTAAACAATATCAGAACACTATTGTACACGTACATCTTTACAGAATGAAACCCAGCTAAGGTACATCACCTAAGAACTTCAAGAACTAAAATGCCACTTACCTAAAAATCGACAGAGTTTTGTCTAGTACAGAAAAAGGTAAGAAAGGAAGGAAAAGAGGGAGGAGGAGAAGATTGGCTATTGGTCCTTCTTAGACCCTGGTATTACTTCCCAAAGCACTGACATGTTTGTCAAGGTTTGATCTCACTTCTACTAAGCAGCTTTTAATACTATCTTTCAAAATAAATCCTAACTGATATCTCAATGTTCCACAGCTACAGCAGGGCATTCAACTTTGTAACTTTTATAACCTTGTAACTTTTACAATGCTCTTAGTTTATACTTTCACTATAATTACACATAAAATAATCTTTAAAGAGAATCACGAGGCTCAGGGATGTAACCTGAATACTAGAACCTTTACCTAGCATAGGTGAGACCTTGGGGGCTCAATCTCCAATACTTCTGAATGAGTAAATGTCAAATGGACTGTAATCCTAGCTACTGGGGGAAGGTTAGAATGGAGGCTGTGAGTTCTAGACCAGCCTGGATAATTTAAAGAGACTTCTCAAAAAAAGAGTGAATGAAGAATGTAGGGGCTGAGAAGATGGTTCAGTGGATAAAATGCTTGCTGTACAAGCACGAGGACCACAGTTCAGATCCACAGAACCCATGTCAGCCACCTGTAATCTCAGTGCTTGGAAGGCAGAGACAGGAGTTCTCCAGAATAGACCAACTAGCCAGACTAGTTGGAATTGCTGAACTTCAGATTTGGCAAAGGTTCCTGTCTCAATAAAGTGGAAAGCATTATCATTCAATATCAATCCTGAACCGCCCACCACACACAAACACAAGCTCATAAATATAAAAACATGCATACATACGTGCAGACACACTACATATACATACACATAATTACAAAATATATAACATCTTTGTGATATTTTATTTCACTTTTGTTTTGCAATGCTGGCTATTACAGGCAGGGTCACAGCACAAGTTAACCAAGCACTGCACAACTGAGCATATCCCTCTAGCCCTTAAAATATAGTTATGGTATGTTTATGGTACTCAAAATTAACTTACCTTGCTGATTTACTACTACCAAGTTTCTGTAGATCATTGTATATATTTTCCTTATAAGAAAAAAGAAAATCAAAAGTTTTAATTTTAAAGTAAATGTTTACTAAGCTGAACTTAACCAGATCTTTAAAATATAATAGAAAAATTTACCTGTGCTCTTTCACTGAGAAGCTTGGCACTCCAAACAAATCTCCTAGAAGATCATTTGAACAATATACAATATGTTGTTGCTTCTCATCATATAATCTTTTAGTCATAATATACTGGCCAAGATAAAATATAACCTGAAAAAGAAATATGAGACTTCTGAGCCTTAAAGGAAACGGAAAGTTATTTTCAAATACAGTCAATAATGCCCCATGTGTCTGAACAGAATTAAATAATCCAGCAACTGTACTCACTACCACATAGAACAGCAAATATTTTATATTCTATTAGAAACTTTTTTTAAACATTTTTCTTTTAATTTGATGGAAGTAAAAAATAACTTTTTTTGTTTGTTTTTATTGGATTTAAATGTTTTCTTTTTTCTTTCTGGCAAACTTGAATTTTGTCCAGAAATCTAAATACTAACATATGAGGAAAGGAAAGCAAACTACAAGTTATAAAAAAAAATAATTAAAATTTAGCATTGAGTTAGAGTTAACTGGTAAATAGTTACAAATACTATATAACTGAATAGCATACTAAAGTCATTCCAGAGGAAAGACAATAGAAAAATAACGTCTTCTCAACAGATTGAAAGATTATTAAGTTATTAATCTGGTTATTATTAATCCGAAATAATAGTAAAAATAATGGCCCCAATCACTAACATAATCAAGTTTCATTATATTCTGTGTTTACCAGGTTAAGTCAAAGCAAGCAATGTTTTTAAGTTATCCTAATACAAGCCCCCATCAACCACCAAAATGCACACAGAATTTTACAGTTTCAATATTGTTTTAAAGTATAATTTCATCATTCTGTTATTCCACAGAATTATGGAATCAGAAAGGAGGAGGGTGGGAGATGTGCAAAAGGTGAAGTATGACCTTCTGGTTTGACATCCCTCAAATCCACAAAATAAAAATGAGGAAACCGACCCCAGGTCTTCTGACTCCTATTCAAATGCACTTTCTACTACCCTATATTGGGTTTCATTACTTTCACAAGTGCCCTAGAACAAAGATCCAAGCATTAGCATCAGCTAATATACAGTCAGCCTTTTGTATCCACAAGTCCCATCTCTTCTACAGACTCAACCATATTTTTATATTATAGATAACCTAGAAATGCTTTAAAGTCAATGGGAGATTGTGCATAGATTCCATGTAAAACCTGTTCCATTTTATTATATGAGGAACTTGGGAGAAGAGGTACCAAAACCAATTTCCTGCAGAGAGCAGCAAAAGGCTCTGCTGTGCTACTTACTGCTCATGAGCATTCTATTTCTCTACTATGACCCTGATGGATCTTCTCATGTCAATTTACAGCTAAGTTCAACTATTTTTGTTTTCTTAACTGAGTATATACCCAAGGTCAATTTCAAGTTAACAGCCCTAAAAATACCACTTTACTTGGCACTTCTCTATATGGACTTAACTAGGTAAGTGGGAGTCAAATCCTCAAGGGGTATTTCTACAAGACTATGGATTAGAGACACGACAGACAGGCAGTAGGAAAGAAAAAAAAAAAGTCTAGATTCTTTCTATCAGTGCCACTCGAGAAGTTTATAAAAGTGTACTAGAAAAAAAGATTGTGGAATCTCCTCCCACCCCATCAACCTGTCATAAGAAAGGAACTTTACTGTAATAGACAGGCACCACAGTCTTAAAGTGGGAAAGATGATAACTGATACATCTCATTCACACTGAAATTGTGTTTAACTGTCCAGTCTCTCATTGAAAATCATGTGTCCATGAACATTTTCAAGGTAAATAACAATACACTGAAATGTGATTACCTGTGAAACAGAGTATGTGCTCATGAAACATCTCACCTCTGTCCCAGAATTTCAGTGCATTATATTGTACTCTTCTATCTCCAGTGCAGGAGTTTATACCATGGATCCAGAGATGCCCAAGAAATTTGTAGAATCCAAGGGCTCCATTACTTTGAATGAAAAATTTTTTCTTCTACCTTTATTTTCACTAATTTGTATTGAAATTTAGTTTTTCCATTCAATAATGAATACAGGAAACAAATCACAATTGCATGCAGTATCTGCGATTTGTCACCAATAAAAAACAAGTTTCCCTATTATACTATGCTTGTGGTAAACAAATCAAAATACTATTTTATTACTATATCGAAATTTTATTTATTAGACTTGCTCAATCTCAATGCAATGTTAATTTAAAATGTATCACAAGTTTACTGTTTTCATAAATTTATAATTATGGTAGATAACTACTAACATCAACTTGCCAACTGAAGGCTTCAGCTTTGCGCACACTTGTAAAGAATTAGGAGTCGAATTCTAAGTAAGCCTGTAGAATGTTTAATTGATGGGTAGACTCAGTCCATGGTAACATGGAGGGAGCGGGTTAAGAAAGCTGGGACTCTTCAGCATACTTGGACAGACATGCTGTCTGGCAACAGAAGTTTGCCCCTCTCTCAGCAATCCTGTGGATATGATATGGCTAAGTCCCTTGGACCCTGGGGTTGGTGTGAAACTCTCCTGCCAAGCTGGATTAAGAACTGTAACTAGGTAATCATAAACCAAAATAAAACCCCATAAGTGTGAATTTATCAGCAACATGCAGAGTAACTGCAAAAATAATTTTAGTTTGATATGTTTCCTTTGTAATTATGTATTTTATTTCACTAATTTAAAAGTGATTCTGAAGAGTTACCAATCTGAGACTTTTATCAGTCTGCCAAATGAGTTCACAGCACAAAAATATAGAGAACCCTACAGAACCTTTTCCGATTTCCTAGATAAGAAATGAAATTCATATAACAAAGAATTACAATTTTCAGCTTCAAAATACTACTTAAATGATCACAGTATTACTGATTATATATATATAAAATCTTTCTATTTGACAATTTCTCCCATGATCTTAAAAACTACTCAGTCTAGCTATACATAATTAATAAGACATTAATCTCTTTATCTTCCAGTTCTGCTTACCTCTTTCATAGTGTAAGTATCTTTTTGCGCGCCAACAGACTTTAACAACTTCAAAAGCAAAGGCTTTGGTCTAACCTATAGAGAAATAAGTGCTGCTATTACACTTACAAGATTTCAAAACAATAAGCCCCTGCAGAAAATATGTATAGAAAGTTCAATGAAGATAACAAGCACCAAGCACCATGTTTAACAATTATACAAAATCAGGACTCAAAAAGTTACTAGTTTTTACACCAAATGTAACAGGCTATGCAAAATAAATGAACACAACACGCTAAAGAAAGATTAGGGGAAAAAAAACACTAGGGAAAAGCCTAATTATTATACCAATACCATGAAATCATTAAATAGCATTAGCTGTAGTAATTTTTAAAAAGTACTAAGAATGTGAATACTATTCTTTTAGCTCTAGTACACTGCTTACTGCTTCACAATTATAAAGGCCAAGATCCAGTAGGTTTACAGGACTAGACATCCAGACAGCGATGTGCAAATTTACAGTAACCAAAAGAATACATTTTTAGGATGAGTCCTATGACCTATCTACAGACCAGATTTCTGACTATTAGAGAACATAAATAATTAATCCGACCTGACAAAGATCATGAACAGTTCTGAGACTGACTCATGTTTCCTCAGTATAGTCAGCATTTTCTTCCTGTGACTTACACTTCAAACATCTCCTAAGCATCTACATTACACCAAACAAGGATAGAGGTAGTACCAAAAAAATAAATAAATAAAATAAAAGAGATATGACTTGTATTTGAAGAGCATGCTAATAGATCAGGGTTCAATTTTTGTTTTCCTGTAAAGGACCAGAAAATTCTTTTTCCATGTTAAATGATCTATCCAACTTTAAAAACATTAGGTACTATATAAACTAATTCCAATAAACATTGGAATTACTTACAAAGACAGGCTAAATTTAACCAAAAGCCATAACTTGCCTGACCCTAATCTAGAAATTTACCAAACAGTACTGAGAAAATAACTAGCAAACTGCCACCTCCAGAGTGGCCACTTAGCCCACCCTGGCAAGTAATATATTTGCAGCCAGTACAGCAACACCATGAGACACCTTGAAAAAGGCACTGAATTTGTTACAGCCACCAAAGTCAGAAATCAAGTTGATTAGCATCTACCTTCAAGATGCTCCTGTTCACAATATTAATGAGCATGCTTCATTTTCAGTTATATTGCACAACTAAAATTTATTTGAAGGTGTCCTTGGGATGTCCGATAGGAATAGTTATTTTTATGCTGCTGTTGTTGCAATGATTGCTTTGCGTGTGATGCCTGGCCCTCTTTATACTGGAATGAAGGCTTATGATGGTAGCAGGAAGACAAACAGGATTAAAGTCAACATCCATCACCTTTTGAGAGCATTAAGTCTATTTTTAAAATATGGCAAATGTTTCTGGGGTATGAATAAACTTGAGTGCATGTTTGAAAGGCTGGCATGGGGGCTGGTTTGATGGTTTAGAGGGTAAAAGCTCTTGCTACCGAGCCTGACAGCCTAATTTGTCCTAGAACCCACATGGTGGAAAGAGAGAAACAACTCCCACAAGCTGTTCTCTGACCCCCAACACAAACACCACAGCAAAGAAGATACAGGAAATATTTGCATAGTCTTGATATAGAAAAGTTCTTCCAAAGTATTAAAAGAAAATTAAAGTCAACTAAAAGTAACAAATCTGACTTTATAAAAATATTCTTGGGGACTAGAGAGATGGTTCAGGGGTTAAGAGTCTGCCTCATAAGCAGAAGGTCCTGAGTTCAGATTCCAGGGTAGCAGCCTGCACTTTGGCCCTAGTGGGAGGATACTGGGAAACCCCAGAGGAAAGCAAAAAGGAGTTAGAAGCAATCCAGGATCATTCCCAAAATCACACTTGGTCTTCTCCACAGTGACACACAGTGCCCTCTGATACACACACACAAAATAAAAACTTTAAAAACAAGTAAATAAATAAAAATATTCTTTGGGTAGCAATATGGCTCAGTAGTAAGAGTCTGTCTTGCAAGCAGAAGGACCTGAGTTTGGATCCCAGTTCCCACATAAAAAATACCAGGAGGGAAATGGCAGCATCCTGTACGTCTGGACCTGGTAGGCAGAGCCTGGGAAATCCCAGAGAAGAGCAAAAAAATAGGTAGAAGCAATCCAGAATGAATCCTGAAGTCACACTTGACCCTTCACAGGGATACACAGTACCCTCTGACACACAAAATTAATTTAAAAAATATTCTTAATGATATCCAACTTCTAAAAGTTGTCCTCTGACTTCCACGTATGTTGCATAGCATGCATATACCTACTCTTTCTCTAGTAAATGTATCAAAAATACATTCTCAATGAGGAAAAACATCTAATTACATGCAGTATTTGTAAGCAACAAAAGTTAATTAATTAAACTATTGGGAAAAATGCAGAGGGAAAGTTCTAAGAGAAAGAAATAAAAAATGGGCAGAGAAATAAATAAAAAATTTTTGGAGGGGGGATAATAGCACACTATTGAGCACACTGCAAGAAGATAACGGACTAAAAATACCACTTGTAGCCTAAACAAGTTATTTTAAAAAATGAAATGTGTCCAATTTCAAAGATTTGGAACAAATAAGTTGAAATGATATCAGAGTTATCTTTTCCAGACCTTCCAAAAATCAGTAATAATCAAGACTGGATCACAGTTTACTATATATATTATACAAAGAACTAGCAAAAAAGACTGTAAGATTTCCAACAAAGAAGTGGTTAACATCAAAGGTTCCATCCCAGAAATGCTGATTACTCTGATGTGATCATTTGCACTGCACAGTGTTTATATGTCAACTTATTACAGTATATTTCACAAATTTGTAGTTATATGTCAAATTAAAAAAGCTGAGAAGAATGGAACCAGTAATATGGGGGTGAAAAGGAACTAAATTCACTGTATTTACATGTATAAAACAGTCAAAGAATAAAAAAATAGCAATGAAAACAAAGCTGGCAATATTTGGGACACACTGGCAGGAATGGAGACATAGCCTTTTGCTGAGCAAGTTACCAGTTAGCAATAAAACGTGCACTAATTCAGGTCATAATTCCTTATCTGTCTCATAGAAATAATTCCGTAAGACTGATGTTAGGATGACGAACAAAGCAGAACTCTTTCATTACTAAAGAACAGGAAGCATGAATCAGGTCAGGCATTATGTCATCAAAGACGGACTGGATGAAACAGTGGGCCGCACAAGTAAAGCAGAAGGGAGTCTGGCAGGGGAGAGTAGGGGAAAAGGGAGGGGGATGGATTTGGGACTAAGAGTTAAAAATTCACTATATTCATGCATACAACATTAAGGAGAAAAAAAGGAGGCAATTTAAGGGCTAAGAATGTTGCTCAGTGGTAGAGCTACTTATACCACTCTCCAAGACCCTGGGTTCAAGTTTTGGTACAAAAATGGCGAAAAAACTATGAAGGCATAAACAATAAAAATGCCCTGCTTCCAAATACTGTGTAACCACTAAAAATAATTCTGTAGCTTGACAAGTTGCACAACACCCCTATGTATTAATGTATGTTACAGAATACTTAAAAGACAAGACAAATATTTAATTTTTTATGATTCTCTAATGTCTAAAACTCTAACCAAAAACAGGATAAGTTGTGACTTCTTGAAGCCATTAAAAAAAAAAAAAGGTTGGGACAGGCCAAACTAGGAAAAAAAGAAAAAACCCACAATGGCTCATATAATAAGCATAAAGTCAGCGCCCACAGTTAATGTAATCTGTGTCAGAGGAAGGGCTATGAAAATACAGTTTCTGCAGTTAACTGTTTCTAATACAATCCCACCTGAGAAGTAGAATTTAAACTGAACAAGGACACATCCATTTTCAACAATCTCGCGTTCCATGGAATTGACTTGATCACCTCCTAAAACAAGGCATTTTTTTACACTTGAGACAAAAATACCAACCAGGGTCTCTTGCTCCGCAGCAGGAATCTGTGAGGTGCTTACAGCACCATCAGTAGGCACAGACATGTTGGTATTGCACATTGGCCTACAGGTAGGGAAAAAAAAAAAAAACACGATAAAAACTTGCAATGACAAGAGACATCTGCGGAAAAAAAATCATGTCTATCAAGGAGGCAGAAAAGGTCTTTGGCAGCATCTTGCACGTACACACACGCACACGGCTCCTAGCAGGCTGCTCCTTACCTGGTGGACAGAACCGCTGCGCCACGCTGCGCCGGCTGCGACTCGGCGTCTCTCGCGCTCCGGGCAGCACCGCTGCGAAAAGGCGCAGTTTAAATAGCCGCAGCGGCAGGCAAGTCAGGGCTTAGCTCCCGCGCCGCACGCGGAACGTGTCCGAACTTGACCGGCCCGTAGGAAGGGCTGAGTCAACCTGCCCGCGGAACCGCCCAGACGCGGCGGCGCGGGCCAGCCCGAGGCACCTGCTGCACCGACCCCCGCGCGGCCGCGCAGCGCCGCCGCACTTCCGGGAGACCCCGGCCGCCGCACTTCCGGGAGACCCCGGCCTGCCGCACTTCCGGGAGACCCCCACCCCCCGCCCCCGCCCCCGCCCCGCCTCCCGCGCTCGTGTGCCTTCGCCCACCCAGCCTCGCCCCGCAGCGCAGCGCGGCCCGCCGCCGCCGCCCCGAGGCCGGCGAGCCGGAGCCGTCCTCCGCGGCCCAGCGCGGGGTGCGTACCTGCCGAGCCCGCGCCTCGCCGCCCCGGCTCCTTCACGGGGCGCGCCGCCGCCCGCCGCCCCGGGCCTCGGCGACCATGCCGCTCGGGGCCCGCGCCTCTGCGGCGCTCGGAGGCCGGCGAGGAGTGAGGCCCCTGGCCGAGAACTCGGCGGGACCTCGGCCGACGCCTCCACCGCCGCGCCTCGACTTCCACGGGCCCCAACAAAGCGGAGGTCGGCGATGCGCGCCCCCTACCGCTCGCGGGAGCGCGCTGAAAGCCGCGGCCCATCCGCGTCTGCGTGCGCGCGCCCGGCGCCGCCGCGTCGACCAATGAGGATGGGCTTCGGCGAGGGCGCGGGCCCTGCGCGTGCGCACTGGGCGCGCGGACGCCGCGCAGAGTCGTCTCCGCGGGCTGGAGCTGTTTTGTGTGTTTCGTGTGTTTACACCTCCCGCGCGGAAACCGGGCAAGCGCGTGTTCAAAAATATCCACTACTACCGAAAAGAAACCAAAAATAACAGCTGTGTGTTATTTTAAACCCTGGTTGCCCACAGCTGAAGTTGCACACACATGAGATCTTTCCAGACTTTTTGAAAAAAATTGGAAACAGATGCGCGGGCTTACACTCCCGGTGAATGCGAATGTTCTAGCTGGTGCTTCTCGTGGGCGCACTTTATAATAGCACCCCGAGGTACTGCAGGAAGAGGCCCCGAGGCCACTTCTTGAGTTGTAGTGACTACTGTGAGAGGGAAAGGGAGACGAGATGAAGCATCCTGTTAGCCCAGCTCCACAAGTGGAGTCCTCGTAGGCAGCCAGGCATTTTTAACTTACACTGTAAGAATGTATGACTGCAGGTGTGGATCACTAGTTAATCACATTGCATAGTCCAGTCCCCAGCATAAACAATGCAATCTTTTTTTTTAATGTCCTAAAAGCAGTTGTGATGCATGCCTGTGTTCTTAGATAAGCAGGAAGCCGAGCCAAGAACATCATGTAATACCAGGAGTTCATGGCCATTCTGGACAACACAACCATACCCTGCCTCAAAAATGAAAGCAGTGATATGCCCACTGATATATGACTCGTGCTCCAGCAAATACTCAGGCCCATGCCATCAAAGGCAGCCCAGATGAAACTCAGTGGGCCACTCATGTGAAAAAACAAAATAGGGAGAGAAGGACTTAAAAGTGGGGGGTGGAGGGAGTTGGGGGTTGGGGTGTGAAAATTTATCACAAATTCACTGTGTTGTTGTATGAAAAACTAAAACAATAAAACTTAAGGAGATGGGTTGGAAAGATGGCTCAGGGGTTAAGCCTCTGCCTTAGGCAGAGGGTCCTGAGTTCAGATCCCAGATCCCATGTACAAACGCTGGGCAGAGGCGGGGGCCGCCTGCGCTTCGGATTCTGGTGGGTGGAGTCTGTGAATCCCGGGGCAGAGTAAACAAAAGAGGAAGTAGAAGCAATCCATGATGATTCCCGAACTCACCCTTGGTTCTACACATACATATGTACACACACACACACACACACACACACACACGCACACAATTGAATAAAAAAAAAAATTTAAGGAAAGAAAAGGAGTTTTGTTCTTTTGGACCCGCAAGTTTTACTGGTGAACTTTCTATAGCTACTGGAGGAGGAAAATTAATCAAAGGCCTCATCAACTTGTGAGATCTGCAAGTTACAATAAAAAAAATCACCATGGCAACAAGTGACCACCAGTGTACTAGTGCCATGAGTTTCAAGAAGACAACCTACAGCTTTCTGCTTCAACTTAAGGCACATTTGTCAAAACAGGAACACATTCCTGTAACTGTTAACCAGAACAAGAACCTAGAAAAGGGAAGGAAATGGGTCACTAGAGAACAACAATCTATGAGCCTTCAGTTAGGAAGATAGTATACCAAACTGCTCTGTAAACACGTTATACCCATGGGTAGAAAGAACACTCAACCTAGATGTCTTCTACAACAGAATGTGTTTATTACTGAAAAATACCACCTGCCAAAATACAGAAAATAAGGGTCTGCTGACTGCTTGTCCCCAGACAGGACATAGAAGCCTCACCCCCCACCCCCACCCCCACCCCGCTCCAAGGGCCAGGGACCTTTGTGGAAGAGGGGACTTATAAGGGGAAAAGGAGGGGTGATAGGTTTTGGGACTAGGGGTTGAAAATTTCATGAAGTCATTATATTCACATGTATAACATTAAAAACAAGATTAAAAATAAATGTGATGAGAATTAGGACTTCAAGCTCAGTAGGCAGCGCACGCAGACTTGGGGCATATAAGCAAACTGTCTTCACAAGACCACCATGAGCACATTTAAGCTCAGAATGACTTTCTACACTAATCTCCCTCACACACACACACACACACACATACTCAAAAAGTTCTCTCAGCAGACTAATTAGAGCAGAAAGGAAAGAACTAGAATTAGTGCTTTTCTAATAAAGCCAGAAAAGAGGAAGGATTTAATCCCCATCGAAGATTGGGAATATAGGGCCAGCAGATAGCTCAGTGGAGTAAGGCAATTGCTCACAAACCTGGGCACCTGAGTTCCATCGATAGAACCCATATGGTGGAGAGATCTGACTTCCAAAGTTGTCCTCTGACCCCACCCATGTGCCATGAGTATGCCTCTTCCGCCGCCCCATCTCTTAGATAAATACATAAATAAAATATTGGGAATGTGCTCAAAAGTCAGAGCCTCTGTTTAGCATGTACAGTGTCCTGGATTCCTCCACCCCAGAAACCTCTCAGGGACTTGGTACTCAGATCATACTGCGTGTACTATGGGAGAACAAAATATGCCGCCCTAAAATATACTTGATGATGTATTTTTAGGTGACTATTTAAAGAAAAGGCAGAAGAATCGCTCTGAAAAGCAGTCCCTTTGCCAGGGGAATGCACATCTATTTACATCAGTGAAACACAAAACAGATGCAAACAGTAGCAGTTCCCTCAGACATGTCTGCCTAGGTCATTTTACAGTTAAACAGGCCATGCGGATGTTTGCTCAAACTGAGATTGCCATGGACTGCCACCTGTGCTTCTGAGCACAACAGACTGTCACCTGCTCTTCTGAGAGGCGAACTCACATTCCAGTTCTTTATCTGCATAGCAAGACAGTCTTCGGTTGTGCATCCTTCCTTTCACCTGCTGGCCACCTGCTCCCAGAAGCACGGACACTCTATTTCTGTCCGTAGCTCAGGACATTAGCTAAGCTCTGGTCATTTGGCCTGATTTTGAGTCCTGTATTTTGTGAGTAGGCATATAACAAAATTGTTTGCAATCTCAATTTTAGCTTGTCTATTGTTTAAGTTGCTGAAGGAAGGCTTGACTTCCCTGTAGTACCAAGCACTACCAAAGGCCCCACGTGGACAACACGAGCGTACCCCTTGCTGAAATGGATCCTAGCAAGATGGTTCCGCTTCCAGCTAAAGAGAATGATGGCATCACTGGGAAAATGAGACCGCAGGGGGCAAAGAGTCAAGCTTTCTAGAGTATTTGGTGAGCTATCACAGAATAAAAAGCTCAGGAGTAGCACGTCTGGAACCATTCAGACTGAAGACCAAGTTTCAAACAGCAAAGAACTAAAGGGAACAAATAGGAGTCAAGCAACCCCAGGGCAAACGGAATGGTTGCTCCCAAATCTGGCAATATCTCAAGGCCCGGAAGCCCACACGGTGGAAGGAGAAGACTGACTTCTGAAAGTTGGCCTCTGACATCTACCATGTGCAACCTCGGCATGCAAGAGTTTTTTCCTCTCTCTGTGACCTGCACTTCCTGCCTTAGAAGGTGGAGCCTGGGAAACCCCAGAGCAAAGTCAAAAGGAGGTAGAGCAATCCAGGATGGTTCCTGAAGTCATCCTTGAGCCTCCACAAGCACACACAGTGCCTTCTGATACACACACACACACACACACACACACACACACGCACACGCACACAAGGGGGGGCACAAAAAGGAAGTACTCTTTAAAAAAAAAAAAGTTCAATAGAAAGGAAGTGAGATTAATCGCCATTCAGAAAATCCTTATTAGACATTACTACCATCTCACTATAGATAGTGGATGAAGTCCTGAAGCAGGAGAAGCCTTCTGTTCTGGGGCAATGAAGGAATTTCTTGTTCTTACAGTGTGGTGGGTTCACACCATGGCTTGTCTATGTGCTGGAGTCCTGGAAGAAGGCACTAGATAAGAGAATAAAGGGAGCCTGCAGCTGCTGAGTGGGAGGCCGACTACTCAGCCGCGGGAGAGCTGCGCTGTAGCAGGAGCAGCTGTGTGCGTAGCTGTGCTGTGTGGGAGGAAGAGAGAAGGGGGCAGCAGCCAGGGGGATCTAAGACCTAAACAATTAAGTTGCAATGAGGAAATGAGAAAGCAAACCGGATCTCTGTCTAAAACAGTTGCTATTGCATTGAAGATTAGCTCAGTTGGTAAAATGACTCTCAATAGGCACTACACCCTGGGTTCAAGCTCCAGTAATGAGAAGATGGCAGGCCTGCAGCTGCTGTTTGCCTGCATTCTCTGGCTGGCCTCACATCGCCCTTCATTGTGCTTACCTGAGGCTTTTTTGGTAGCAACTTGTGCTTATTTTTAATAACGTGTTCTTTTATCACTGTGTGTGTACATGTTATCAGCGCACCTGTGTCCATCAGAGGGTAACTTTATGGAGTCCATTCTCTGCTTTCACCTTTACATAGGTTCTAGGGACTAAATTTAGGTGATCATGCTCATGGTTGCACTTTTATCTGCTGAACTATCTTGTCAACCCGATAACATTGTTCTTAATCTCCACCTGTCAGAAAGCTGGAGATCTTCCGTGTCTGTGCAGTTCTGAGTATGTGCAGTTCTACCACTGAGCTCCACCTCCCCCCCCCATCCCCAACCACATACCCAATTCTTGACCTGAGATTCTGGTTCTCATGGGAGCAGTACAAGCCAAACTGGTTTAACAGCTTTTACCATAGAAGGTTTTAAGGGAGGAGCAGTGTCATAGTTAAGCACAGGTGTCAACTTGACTCTTGAGGGTTTGAGCTCTGGGCACAGTTGTAGAGAGTTGATGGTTGAGTTAAGCCCAGAGCAAACCTGAAGGAGATTGTCTAGCTGCTGGGGAAGACCCAGCCCATGGTGGATGGGATTAGGCCCTGGATAAATCACAGAGAGCTGGTTGAGAGAGTGGCATCCTTCTGTATACTTGGCCAGACATGCTAGTCTGGCAAGTAAGGATTGTCCATCTCTCAGCCGTTATGGTGGCCAGTTCCCTCAGCCCTGGTGTTGGTGTGTGCTCTCCCGTCAAGCTGGACTAAGAACTGTAACCGGACTGTCGTAAGAAAGTAAACTCCTTGTTCCCTTAAGCTGTGTGATGGTCATTTATCAGCAACCATGCAGGCGGACTGCAACAGAATTTGGTACCCAGGAAGTGGGGTGTTGCTGATAAATCTGACTATGTGGATTTTGGGGCTTTTGAACGGTTCTGCTGGACAAAGTTGGAAATTCTTGAAAATTTTCACTTTGTGGATTTACAAATACCGTTCTTCAGCGTTTAGTGGGCCAATTGCTGAGATACATTGTTTGGGCCCAATTTGTGATGAGGGAAACAAGGACTTTGGTAAAACTGAATATAAGGACGATGGACTGGTTTGCTTGACAGAGGAGAGCTGTGTTGGCAACCTTGGAGGTTTGGATGTACAAAGGGCAGGCAGCAGAATATCTGCTGCTGTTGGACAAATGAGTATCAGTGAAGGAAAACCTAGTGACTTGCATTGAGACGGTGGAGGACGTGGAAACCACCGTATGGCAAGTTCATGGTTTGGAAGCTCAGATTCCTTCAGGGGGCGAAAGCCCAAGTTCAAGCTGTTTCTTGCCCTTTGCAAGTTTGGTTGCCTAGAAGAGAGGCTTTTCCAGCGTCAGTGCGTTGAAGTTGGTGCAGCTGTGGCTCCAGTGGACTAAGCTGCGTTTCAACCTCGCTTCGGAATCTGGCAGCGTCCCTCAGGTGATGCTGGTTTTCATGTACTACTGAAGGGTTCATGGAGAGCAGCAAAAGCTTGGCACCAAGTGGCAGGCGTAGAGTCCTGCAAGAGATGGTGAAGCTTAAAGCTGCAGAGGAGAACCCAGAGTTGTATTGAGATGCCAGAACTGTGGGACTGTTGCTGAGGACAACTGCAAGTAGAGATTCAGCCTGGTTCAGAGGAACTCTGCTTTTACAACTTCGAGCTGCAGACAGGGACTGGGAATGACTCGAATCTTTGAGCCGCCTTGATTACATAATGAGCAGCAGAAGATGGACTCTGAAGTTCAGGATGCGGTGATTTGCTGGACTTTGATCTTTTTAATGTTTTCTTACTGTTTTAAGATCCTTCTGTTTTAATGTTTTAAAATATTGGAACTGAAGTTTTAATGAGAGAACATTTTAAATTTGTCCATGGAATGTATTTATATTTTAACATCTGTGGGGACAAGGAAAGGTTACAGTTTAAAAGTGCTATTGTTTTTGTGTCAAGTTGACAAGGGGTGGAGTGTCATAGTTAAGCACAGGTGTCAACTTGACTCTTGAGGGTTTGAGCTCTGGGCACAGTTGTAGAGAGTTGATGGTTGAGTTAAGCCCAGAGCAAACCTGAAGGAGATTGTCTAGCTGCTGGGGAAGACCCAGCCCATGGTGGATGGGATTAGGCCCTGGATAAATCACAGAGAGCTGGTTGAGAGAGTGGCATCCTTCTGTATACTTGGCCAGACATGCTAGTCTGGCAAGTAAGGATTGTCCATCTCTCAGCCGTTATGGTGGCCAGTTCCCTCGACCCTGGTGTTGGTGTGTGCTCTCCCGTCAAGCTGGACTAAGAACTGTAACCGGACTGTCGTAAGAAAGTAAACTCCTTGTTCCCTTAAGCTGTGTGATGGTCATTTATCAGCAACCATGCAGGCGGACTGCAACAAGCAGGAACAGCAGAAGTCATCATTTGAAGGAACAAAGTTTATGCTTTCCCATATGTCCCCTAAGTCCAAGACAGTCATCATATCTTGTTTCCATCGGAAGATGTTTAGTGAAGGTGAGCAACTTCCTCACTCTTTGGAGTGGAAACGTTTGCTGGAGTTTCTCCCAAGTCAAATAGGCATGGGAGAAGATGGTAGGTTTGCATGGTAAAAAAAAAAAGTTATTCCCCACAAGGCTTAGTGGCATGCAACTTGTGATAGTGAAGGCTGAGTGTCAACTTGACACACCTGGTATTAACTAAAATCAGCTGAGAGCACACCTGAAAGATAACTGAGACCACTTGAAGGGATTTTACCTGCCTTAGATCCCATCGGAACCTCCATAGATCTCATAGGAACCTCCCAGTAATGGACCACATGAAAGCCACAGAACAGAGTACAGAGAAGTAGGAAACTCTCTGAAGCTGTAGGAATCCTCCAGCCTTCAGCCTCTACCCTCGGGCCTACTGGGCTGAGCAGCTACTGGCAGCCATCATTGGACTACCTTGGCCACATTTCGTAAGCCAACTCAATACATTCCCTTTATGTATATATTCATTCTGTGAATTCCGTGACTCTAGGGAATTCTGACTAATACACACCTCTAGCCTGATTACCTGGAAAGCTGAGTGTGGTACTATGATCTTTTTCCTCTAGAAATAACATGATCACTCCTTCACCATGTTGGAGTAGAGGTTACACGCCTGATAATCATGGCAACTGACTGAACAGAACATTATGGCAATGGTATTGGAGCTATTGTCACTTTCTAGTAAAAGGTGGGACAGAAGGGTCACTGGATCCTCACTTGAGATTCCAGCCATTATTCCTTCCCGCCAGCCTGTCTGTTATTGACACCCTGTCCAGGGCTCACATCTCCCCAGGAAAAGTTAAACAACACTTCCTCTTGGGCATGGCTTGAGGGCATGCTTTTGTCTGTGATCAGACTATGCCCAACTCCTCTCTGCTGCCCACTAACCTATCTAGTTCTTCAGATTTTTCAGTGACTTTTTTTTTTTTTTTTTTTACAGATTTTCCCTTCTAAACCCTTCAAAGTTAACGCTGCTTTCTAGTGCTTACAACTGAGGACTGTTGACTGATACAATTTTTTTCCATTGAGTGAATAAATATGACACAACACAGAACTTAGAACCTGGAACCCCTGGCAGCTTAGGCAGAGATGGTTTCAAAAGACAGAGTCACATGGGCTTCAAATCAAGATGTTGCAAAAGTAGCAATGTCTGGTAGCAAGATCGATTAGTCTTTGGTAAGCTGCAGTGGTCTGGCCATGGCCAATGGGTGCCCTGAGCCAATCACAGGTCAGGCAATTCCTTCCTTGGAGAGCAGTGTCTTATCAACGCATGTCACACTCTTGTTAGTTGCTGAGGGCCTTAGAATTCTCTAATAGTCACACCACAAATCTGTACTGACAGTTACTTGGGATACTAAGACAGAAGACTTGAAATGTCAGGATCTACATTGGCTATACAGCGAGTTCAAGGCCAGCCTCCACAACTTAATGAGCCTATGTCTCAAAGCAAAAAGGAAAATCGGAGTGGGGGGGTTGTCTGAGGATGTAACTCAGTAGTGGAACATGTATTAGTATGTGTGAGGATCTAGTTCACTGTCCATTACTAAGGGGGAAACAATGCTTTAATCACAGCTAGCTCCAGATATCTCACTGCTGATCTGCCCAGTGGCTAAAAACACACTTGTGGGCTGGGGAGACAGCTCGGTGGTAATGCACCAGCTACAATAAATAGAAGGACCAGAGCTCTGATCTCCAGACCCCACATGAAATGCCAAGTGGGAGTGACTGTCTGCCTACACAATTCCAGCTGTAGAAAACAGAATAGCAAGTTAGCGAGACAGACTGGATTACTGGTGAGCTCTGAATTTAACTAGAGACCCTGTCTCAAAAAGAAAAGGTAGAAGAACAACCAAGGGTATTTCCCCATATCAGCCTTAGGCCTACACACACACACTCTCACACACACACACACACACACACACACACACACACATACACATATGTACCCATACACATGTGAACATACATATACATGCACCCATGCTGACACGTACACATAAAAATGGAAAGAAAAAACCAACCCTGCTTCTGTGTGATAGGAGCTGCCTCGTGGGTATGTAGGCACTAGCACTTTTTTTGCCCTGGCTAAATCTAGAAAACTACAGCCGCTAACCTCAATTCAGGTCACAGCGACATTAGGTTTTTGATTTGTCCCCCCCCCCCCAAATGCCAGGGTATTCTTTGTTTCTTTATTGTGAGCCAGCATTCTCATTCCACAGATTATGCCTGACATTTGATTTCATTCTGTTTTCTAGAACCAAGATAACAGCAGAAAATTAGGCCAAAGTAGCAAAAAGATCAGACTTTGTATTACATTACACCCAACTGGTGATGGTTCAGGTATAATAAGTACACTTGTTCTCCTTGGCTGAAGCAAACAGTACAGCTGCCTCATGGCACTAATTGGTTTTGACCGTAGATGGCATGATAAATATTGTAGAGACTCGTTATACAAGCACACAGGGCACTTGCACATTTAACTCACCACAACTCAGAGGAGTAGACAGAAAAATAGCACTTTTGCTTACATATATTCCTGGAGTTGCTCCTACGATTTAATAGGAAAAAATTAAATGTTGGGTATTATTTAAATCTGGTCCGATGAAAATAAATTAGTTTAGGTAGTGTCCATCCTCTTGAAACAGAAATGCTCAATCTTTTAGGTTCTCTCCCTACTTTTCTGAGTTGGCTTCCTAATGTTTACAGGGAGGGGCCACCAGTCAAGAGCTCTACTGTGCGACTGACCACCGCTGCTTTCCAGCCTGGTTTCCTTGCGACTCCACATTCCAGTAGCCTCTGATACTACAACCTGCACTTGTGTCCCCAGAAGTGAAGTCTGACCCCACATGCTTGCTCTGTGAGCCCCCTTGGCTTTAGGCATCCTTACCATTAGATTTGGGGGCATCCTCCTTCATTTCTAATAAAAAAATCTTTCTTGATTTCAAATTATATATGTGTGTGTGTGTGTGTGTGTGTGTGTGTGTGTGTGTGTGTTCGCTCACTCTCTTATTTGACATTTAATGCACTTCCATGGTTCATGTATCAGTTATTGACCAGAATCGGCTGTTGTAATACTAACCACAAACACCTGAGAGTAAACTTCCGATCTAAACACCTCTCATTTTATTTTTAAAACTTTTTTATTATTATTTATTATTTATTCAATTGTGCATGTATGCATGTGTGTGCATGTATGTGTGTGTGTATAGAACCGCTTCCACCTGGCGTCTATACGTGGGGTCTAGGATCCGAACTCAGGACCTTCAGCCTCCAAGGCAGAAGCTTAACCCCTGAGCCACCTCTCCAGCCCCTCTTTTATTTTTAGACAAGAAAAGAACTCAACACCCAAACAAGAGACAATCTAGTGCAAGGAAGAGCAGTAAACAGACAACAGCAATCAACCAGAATGCAGAGTAGCGGCGACCCTGAAACGCACAGCTAGAATCAGACCAACCAAATCTCCTCCCAACCTATGGCTCAGGGAATCTTGCGGAAGAGTGTAAAGATGGGGCAGTCTACTGCTGGCCAAGAAATTCCACTTAAGACAGGGTTGCTGCCCAGAGGAACTGCAGTGAGATTTATTCTCACCAAACGCGCACAATGTCCAACATATCGACATTCCCCCATAGGCTAGTAAGGATCTCAGGAGAAACAGTGACATGCAGTGGTAACATTAGGGGCTAGGGCTAGACAGGTGAAGGGGTGTGCCCTTATCAGTGAGTTTACCTAAAGAAGGGCCACTTGGTCGACCACAGAGATCTGAGCCCCTACTAGAGCAGATAATCCAAAGGAAATCATAGGGCCCACAGAAGCAGACAGACAGGAGGGTAGGAGGGAGAGGGATGGATTAATGAAGGTAGGGGAGAATGAGAAAGGAGGATGAGGGAGGGGAAGGGGCAGGGACAATCACTCATGCTGGGGGGGTGGTTGTCAGGCCCAAGCCTGTTCTCTGGAGAATGATACATTAGCATCTGAAACGGGCTGTCATTAGGGGCTCCTTCCCTTGGGAGTTGAGTTTGCCTCTTGTCTGCAAGACAATGGCAGGTCTAACTCCTTCCCTTGGAGTTGAGTTTACCTCCTGTCTGTTCTTGGATCTCTTTTTTCTCAGGAGGCTGGGCTGTTACTTCCCCGGAAAACTCCTTCCTACAGATTTTTAAAAAAATATTTTTTATTTATTCAATTGTGCATGTGTGTATGTGTGTGTGTAGAACCACGGACGAATTGGGGAACCACCATGGACCACCTCCACCTCCTCCTTGTTTACTCTGCCCCGGGATTCACAGGCTCCGCCCTACGAGGACCAGAAGCGCAGGCCGCCCCCGCTTCTGCCCAGTGTCTATACGTGGGGTCTAGGATCCGAACTCAGGACCTTCAGCCTGCAAGGCAGAGGCTTAACCCCTGAGCCACCTCTTCAGCCCCCCTTCCTACAGATTTGAGATATGCAAATACACTGACCAAGTAGTTCTATTTTGAGGCATACATTGTCCATTCCCTTCTAGCAACAAGGTGTTTTACTCTATCTGGAGACATCATGTCTGGTCCCACAGCAAGTAGATGTCACTCCTGCCTTTAAACTGGAATGTATACGTTTTGCATAATCCTGTAAAGAATTCAGTCCTCCTCTTCTCTGATGTTTTCCTGAATTTGGCTCTGCTTCTTGATTGTTTTCCTATAAATACTCATGTATGCTACAATAAAGTTGGCTTGGATGATGGAGGACATCCTAGGCTCCCTCTGACCCATGTCTGATCAATTCCTACCGCTCCCACTTCTGTTTCCTGCACATAAGTCTGGGTTTACACTGGTTCATGGGCCCGCACACTTGTGAACTGGAAAAATAAAAATTAAAAAAAAAGAAAATTTCAATGAGCAATAAAAATGATGCTTGTTTAAAAAAAAAAAAAAGAAAGAAAAATGTTGTTGTAAGGATAAAACCCCTTCGACCCTCCTTAATCCCTGTCCCTTCCGACCCAGAGGCCAGTTAGGTTCATCAGCTGACTTTGCTCCTTCTTGTTTCTTTTGTACATTTACACACACTTACATCTGGCCCTTAGAAAATGTGCATGATGAAGAAAAAAAGCCAAAAAACCCCCAGCAAAAACCCACCATTTTCTTGTCTACACACACTTCTGTGACTAGATATCAAAGAATTCTCAAGCAGATACTCACTGGGTGTCCTCTAACTATATTCTGACACTTCCCACATGAATTAGAGTCAGATGGAGGATAGGACATCAAGAACTAACAATAGGGCTGCAAGACGGCTCAGCAGGCAAGGCTCCGGCTTGCAAAGCTGGTGGATTGAGAGAGTTGTTCTCTGACCTTCACCCATGCCCCATGATGTGCATGCATGTTCTCTCTCTCTCTCTTTCTCTCTCTCTCTCTCTTTCTTTCTCTCTCTCTCCCTCTCTCTCTCTCTCTCTGGGTGCCTCACCCATTTCTAGCATAGAAACTCACATCTCATTTTCTCATTTTCAAGGGAGTTTTGTTTTGTTTTGGCAGTACTGGGAATTGAAAGCAGGGCCTCACTAATGTTCTACCACCTGAATTCAGCCCATATTCGAGTTTTGCAGAACGTAAATCTCCAGCCACCCTTTCTTAGTGGTTGATGGGTGAGGCCGAAAGCTCCAAACCTCTACTTACTTTGCTTTTCCGATGACACACCCCATCCTGAACTATCCAGGGGTCCCAGCCCAAGCCTTCCCTATTAACAGTAAACTCTAGTGTGATCAAAAGGGGCTCAGTTATGACTGGAGAAAGAGGTTTTAATCCCTGGGGCTTTCCAAGGGTTATGGAAACTATAAAACGGGAGCCAGAGGCAAAGACAAAATATATTTCCTATTCTTTGGTGGTCAATTCATATTCTTTTTACATAAAATATTCATTATATTCTTTTTCTATAAAAAATATTTTATTTGCAACTTGGTTGTTTGCCCAGTGGGATGCATGGAGAGCAAGCAGGTCTGCGCCCCACTCTATGGAGATGAGCTCTCAACCATGTGATCTATGCTGGACTCTGTAAACCTTCTCCTTTGTCTTCCCAAATAGCTGGGATTACTAGTATGTACTGTACTGGCTTTGTCCCGTTCTTTTAACATGCACTGTTGCATGTGTTGCATTAGTTTGAGTGTACATTTTATTAGCCATTCTTCTCTATTCATTGATTATCTCAATATTTCCATTTTTTTTCTTGAAGAACTCTGCAAGGGACATGCTTGTACATGTTCTGTTCTGCAGAGCTCAGTTCTTTTAAGAGGCAGAGGTCAGTATCTAGAATGCTGAGTCATACTGTCACCAGTGATAGTCACAGAGTCACTCCATCCCCCACCCCTATGGGAGTCTGAGAGCTCCCTCTTCCCTTTGGAACCTCCATTCAGGCAAAGTCAGGATTCCTGGCTTCATCACAGAAATGATTCCAGTATGAAGCAGAGCTGGAGATATATTAAAAGATTTTTTTAAATATAGATCTTAAGCACAGGTTTTATTAGAAAGATCCTGTGTGTGAGAGAGAAGAGAGGAGAAAGAAGGAAAGGAAGAAGGAAGGAAGGAAGGAAGGAAGGAAGGAAGGAAGGAAGAAAGGAAGGAAGGAAGGAAGGGAAAGAGAAGAAGAAAGAAAGAAAGAAAGAAGGAAAGAAACGAAGAAAGAGAAAGAAAGAAAGAAAGAAAGAAGAGAGAGAGGGAGGGAGGAAGGGAGCGGGGGAGGGAGGGAGGGAGGGAGGGAAGAGGAGAGAAGGAAGGAAAGAGGAGAGAAGGAGGGAGGAAAAAAGACTAGGCTCCCAATGTCCCCTTTACGGTCATCCCCTCAATGACTGTTAGTTCTTGCCTCCCACGAGTTCCATTATCTCCTAATGCCACCACAAATTGGTGACCAAACTATTATTACCTTTATTATACATAATATCCTGATGTGAATGAACTTAGCCATCTCCAAAAATACTCTACATGAAGCAAAGGCTTAGACACATTGCTGCTAAGCTAAGAGACACTACCATAAGCAAGATGTGTCCTTAAGAACAGGAATTCCCACCTTCAGGCTCAGGAAATGTCTCCTACGAAAGGGTGGATAGAAGCCAAGAGCCAGAAGACAGGGAGAAGGACCGAGAAATGCCGTCTCACTGACATGACACAGTCATTTTTTTTTTAAATTTTTTTTATTATTATTTATTCAACTGTGTGCATATGCGTGTGTATGTGCGCGAGCACGCGCACGTGTGTGTGTGTGTGTGTGTGTGTGTGTGTGTGTGTGTGTGTCTGTGTATGTGTAGAACCACGGACGAATTCGCGAACCACCATGGACGCCTCCACCTCCTTCTGCCCCGGGATTCACAGGCTCCGCCCTACCAGGACCAGAAGCGCAGGCCGCCCCCGCTTCCGCCTGGCGTCTATACGTGGGATTTGGGATCCGAACTCAGGACCTTCCGTCTGCAAGGCAGAGGCTTAACCCCTGAGCCACCTCTCCAGCCTCGACACAGTCATTTTTAAGGGTGGACTCGTAACAGCTGTGGTTACCCACACAGAGCCTGCTCAAGACTGGCCAATCAACAGTCAGGTTGGGCAGGTGAGGTAGTCAGGGTCCAGTGGATAGCTCCACGCCTATGCTCACACAGAGGACCTGGTTAATATCAGTGGGTCACAAAACAAAACACAAAGGGAGGAATGTGGGATGGGACTACTAGGGAAGAGGGAGGGTTGATTGGAGTGGAAAGTAGATAGGACAAGATAGAATGCGTGTATGCACATATGAAATTGTCAAAGAACACTTTAAAAAAATTTTAAATGAAAATTGCACAACTATTTTACAGCTTATCTGGAATCAAAATATAATAAAAGAGGGTTCTATTTATATATAAAAAGTATAGAAAAAGAGGACTTAAGCAAGAGGTTGATGATGATTATTGGCTGGATGGTAATGAGTTAACTGGAGTACAGTGGTTATAAGACCTAGTCTTTCCATGGCCTTAAAGAAATGTCCTCCATCGGTCTATTTATTCCTTTACTTCTAAACTGCACACCCTCTTTAAAGCTTCTCAGTGTGTAGTTCAGTGGTAGAGCAGTTGTCTAGTGTATACAAGGCCCTGGGTTCAACTTCCAGCACCTAAATACTTTCTGCCACCTAGACCCACAGAGAACTAATGAATAGTGTGCCCACCTTTCTGAATTAAGAAATGATTACTCTAGTGTGTAAGTCAGTCCTTTCCATGTAGCTTCAACAACATAATCCATAGTTTTATTTTTGCATGGGGATGGGGTATTTGTGTATGGGGATGTGTGCATGTGTACACATGTGTTGGAAGCCAGAGGTCAACTTCAAGTGTCTTGCTCCATTGGTCTTTAATTTTCGATGCAGTTTCTCCTTGAACCTGGATCTTGCTGATTAAGCTAGTCTAACTGGCCAGCAAACCCCGGGGATCCTCCTTCTCTGCCTCCCAGCTCTGGGATTACAGGTGTGCCCTGTCACACCCAGCTTCTCATGTGAATACTGAGGAGCCGAACTCAGGATGTCACGGTCACTCAGTGAGCACTTTACTGACTGAGCTGTCTCCCCAACCCAAACACGGTTTCTTTTCTTTGTTTATTTGTATTTAATCACAGGGAAATCTGGAAGGGTTCACATTGAGAGTACAGTAGTTGATAGGTATAAGGATCTTGTTGAAAAAGCTGTTTGTACTCAGAAATGTAAGACTAGCCATCATCCACTGGACGATCCACAGACAGCTTGTCTAGCAGAGGTTAGGTAGCACGTTAAAACCCCAGGCCTTTTCAGAAGATGGAGAACCTCAACGATTGGTGGACCAAAAGCTGTTGGACATTTGGGGGCTTTCCATTTTTTCCTGTTATCACTGATGCTGTGTTAAACTTCCCTGTCCACATTTCTTGTGCACGTCTTTAGTCCCTTGGGATAAACTCCTGTGAATGGTTCTGGGTTAAAAGGACATGGGCATCTTTATAGCTTTCGTCCGGATGCCTTCCAGAGAAAACTATGCCAGTTTCATGATCAACATAAGGTGATACTCCCTCACCCCCCACCTTCCCCCCACATGCACCCAGCAAGACTAAATTGGAAAGACATGAATTTGTAGGTCTCTATTAAAATTTTTAAAAAAACTTTTATCAATTTTATTTAAAAATTCCATTTGTGGCTAGAAGTTGACTCAGAAGGCAAAGGTGTCTCTGCACATGACCCTGTGGACCAGAATCCTCTCTCTAGATACACATGGGGAGGAGAGAACCAACTTCTAAACCTTAGTCTCTGACCTCCACGTGTGTGCCATACATGCTCTCTCTCTCTCTTCTCTCTCTCTCTGTCTCTTACACACACATAGAAAATTCTTTTTTTAATTTATTATTATTATTATTATTATTTATTCAATTGTGCGTGTGTGTATGTATGCGCGCGCGCGTGTGTGTATGTATGCACGTGCGTGTGTGTGTGTCTGTGTGTGTATGTATGTGTATGTATGTATGTGTGCGTGTAGAACCACGGATGAATTCGGGAACCACCATGGACTGCCTCCACCTCCTTCTTGTTTACTTTGCCCGGGGATTCACAGGCTCCGCCCTACCAGGACCAGAAACGCAGGCCGCTCCTGCTTCCGCCTGGCGTCTATACGTGGGATCTGGGATCCGAACTCAGGACCTTCCGTCTGCAAGGCAGAGGCTTAACCCCTGAGCCACCTCTCCAGCCCCAGAAAATTCTTTTTTATAGTTCCACTTTTCAGAATAATATAATAAGAATAATAATAGAATTATCTTCCCAGGCAGGGAGTTCACTTTCTACTACAGGGACTATTGGGATCTTGTTTTCAGGGCAACATTCCTGAGAGGCAGTGGGAGTACTCATCTGTAGTTTGCTTTCACTTTAACGTAGAGTGTGATAGAAAGAGGGAAGGTGGTAGAACTAATGGGGAAAGGCTGAGCGGAGGCAGGAAGCCCAGCGCCACCCCTCTAGCAGGGCCGCCTGAGCCAGCCGGCTCGCTTTCATGGTTGCTGTGCCTTGTGTTTCCTTAGAATATTTAACAACTGCGGCTTCCACGAACATCAGAGGAAGAGCCTACAGAGTCCGCCAGTACAATTACAGGCCGAGAGTAAGTTACTAGAGCTGAAAATGAGCAATCAGCATAGAATGTTTTTGTTTTAAAGGGAAAAGTCATGTGTTGCAACATGCTAAGTCACCAAGATCACAGTGTTCTGACCTTCAGATGTTACTCATTCCTTCCTTTCATTCTGCTCCCTCCCTAGCTTTCTAACTGGCCACAAGTGGTGAGGGTAAACAACCTCTTAGGTCAGTCTGAAATTAATCTACATTCTAGTGCGTGGCATCTCTGCAGCATTCCTGACCAGGTATTCTATTTTATTCCTCTCAGAATCTTTCGTATTTAAGGGATTTCCCTAAACTGCGTATATAATGTGAACAGCAAAGTTTGTGAGAAACCATAGATTGGTACTGGATCTCTTCCTTGGCCCAACAGACCAGACCAGCATACAGTGTGATTTCCATCACCGAGTTCTGATTAGCTACAGAGAAACCCAGCACTCATTAACTGGTTAACTGATTAAGCTTGTAGTTGTTATTTTGTTTGCAGTGTCTCACTTAAGTTTTTCTACAAATGTCTAATCATGCGCCTGGAAGGAATGAAGATATTCTAAAGAGACAGTGTGACCCTCCCTTAATTATCAAACTACTGAGACAATGAACACCAAGGAAATGGAATTTCCCCAGCAACTTCACACTGAGAGAAGAAAAAGGTGCAGTCTGGTATGGAGAAATCTATTTCCCAGGGAAAAAAAAAAAAAAGATTCCTCGTGGTTCTGTCAGCATGTCAGACCACTTGCAGAAAAGACTGGAGCCAAGAGACAGCGCTGGGAGAGTGACAGGTGGCACCCCCTCCTTGCCCAGGAGCGCTCAACGATGCAGACATCTTGTACTGTATTTAAATCTGATGTGGGGACTCCAAAGATGAACTTGGGGGGGAGGTCACTGGACTTCTTTATTTGCTCCTCTTCCCAGTGTGACCACACTGAATAATGAATCTGCTTTCTACTTTTCACTTTTTTAAAAAATTTTTATTACAGTGCCCTTCTTCTCCATCTCCCTTCCCTTCCCCTCTGTTATCCCCCATTCCACTTTCCCTCCTTCCCACTCCCCCCCTCCCTCTCACCCCTTTTCCTTCCCTCCTCCTCTCTTGGTGCCTCCTGCTTTCTCCCTCCGGTCCTCCAGAGCATCTGTTTATGTGGGCGCTGGATTTCCCTCTGAGTCTTCTACACTAGTGAGGGTTCAGGACTCAGCGACACAGCTTGGAGCCCCTTCTTGGGCTGCCTGCTAGTATGGAAACTCTATTCTTATTGTTTGACCTCCTTTCCTCTAAGGATCCTACTGCCTGAAGCCTTCTCCCCTATAATCCATGCTAGACTTTGGGGAGTTGTTGACATGTCAGCCGTTGTGCAGGTCAGGCAACGTTCAATCACAGCATGGCTGTATCCTGGCTGCTGCAGCCTTGACTCGTGTGAAGTATCTTACATACTGTTGGTCCGCCCCATCTTTAGGCTCTTCGAATCTTGCTGCCCCCTCTTCCCCAAGGTTCCCTGAACTCTAGGACGGGGAGAGATTTGGCTGGTCTGGTTCCGGGTAAATATTGTAGGGTCTGTGGTGTTCTGAATCATGGTTTGTCATTGTTTTTGGTTTTTCTGCTCTTCACTTTTACTGGTCTGTTTAGTTGACATACTGAGGATGGCTAGCATAGCCCAGCTGGTTGGGACCGCCACGGCCTAGCTTCTGACCCTGACTATTCTGGTCACACTTGGCTGAAATTCTTAGAATCTACTCTGGCTCTGGGAGGACCTGATTCACCAGTGCTATTTGTCTTGTGTTCTGTTTCTCAAGTGAACTTTAACCTTTTAAACAATGCTAAGCAGCTCTGTTGGGAAGCAGGGTAAGGCAGGGCAGGATCACAGTCCCCAAAACTCAGGAGATCAAGGCCTGCCTGGACAGCCAGCAGCCGGGAGACCCTTTGGTTATGAAAATAAGTAAGTGGAAAGGAAGGAAGTTTCCAGTTTCTCTGTAGCAGATTTAGATTGAAAAACAAACAAACAAACAAACAAAAAAAAACAGTGGCTCCATCTTAACAACCAGAAAGTGAAGCCACAGGACTGGTATCTGTTAGCATCTGTGTTAAAAATGTTCTTGTATTGGTTGGTTACTTTAACTGAAGACAAAAACCTGAATGAACCACATAAAAACACAAAGAAATAATAATTAAATAAATTGTATTCTAGTTTTAAGAATTACTTGAGTAGTTTGCCACAGTTGAAAATAAAGTTAAAGGGCTGGAGAGGTGGCTCAGGGGTTAAGCTTCCGCCTTGCAGGCGGAAGGTCCTGAGTTCAGGATCCCAGATCCCACGTATAGACGCCAGGCAGAAGCGGGGGCGGCCTGCGCTTCTGGTCCTGGTAGGGCGGAGCCTGTGAATCCCGGGGCAGAAGGAGGTGGAGGCGTCCATGGTGGTTCGCGAATTCGTCCGTGGTTCTACACACACACATACACACATGCGCGCACATACATACACACACACGCACAATTGAATAAATAATAATAAAAAAAAATTAAAAAAAAAAAAAAAAGAAAAGAAAATAAAGTTAAAAAAACAAAGGAAGGAAAGTGTGTATGTAGACTGGAACTTTACTAAGTAAAAATGAAGGCAATAATTTGATTAGTGTATATATATATTAGTGTATATATATATATTAGTGTATATATATATTAGTGATATATATATATATCTTGAAAGACCAGTCATGTCAAGAGTCCATCTCCAGCAAGTTCTTGAGTTAAATAAAGCAATCTTCCTTGCCAGAAATTGAAACAGTTCAAGTGGGAATTTGGTTAAGACATTTAATTCATATACTGTTAGGGTTTGTGGAATAGTATAAGACATTTAAAAGAGTTTCATAAAAATAATATATGATCCCTCCACTTTTTGAAATTGAATTGTAGTGAGGGAGAAATAGCAGAAGAAGATCAATACATAAATGCAAACTGGGAAGGCACCGGAAGAAGAGATGGCCAGGCTAGTGAGTACCAAACAGCCACGGTGAGTCTTGGCCGCCGGATCCCACAGAACTGCAGCAGGGATAGTTGCTGGTGGGCTCATATTCACGTGCATGCCACCAGGTCCCACATTAATATCTGGCCATATTCTGGCAGTAAGGTGAGAGCTCCACGGTGTAAGGAACTCTTCCATTTCTTTCTACTCTTCTGAGGAGAGTACAGTATGATGATGCATGCAGGAAAACTCTTTTTAGTCTGCTTTTGGTCTTTGCTTGTTTTGAAACAGGGTCTCACTATGTATCCAAGCTGGTTTTGGACTCACAGCAATCCTCCTGCCTTAGCCTCCAGAATGTTTGGATTGCAGTCATGAGGCAGAGACCTCTCAGTCCTTGCTGTTGACTGAATGAAGGAATAGCTCTTGTCTAGAGTTGTAGCTCAGTAGTTGAGCACATGCTAAGCCCAGAGTTTGAGCTACCCCACACTGTGAAGGAAAGAAGGAAGGGAGAGAGGGAAGGAGGGAAAGAAAAGGGGAAGAATAGAGGGAGGGAAGGAGAAAGAAGGGAGGAAGAAAGGGAAGAAGAAAGAGAAGAAAGAGAGAGAGAGAGAAAGAGAGGAAAGAAGGAATGTTTTTGTTTTTTCGGCTAATGTTTGAAGTTGGAAAAGTCTCTTGGATAGCTTGTGTCACTATTTCTAGCTCCTAAACCACTGCCTGGCATAATTAGTGGTCAATAAGCTGTGGTTAGTGAATAAAGGACCAAATGAATGAGGGTACAGATATGACTCACTGTAGAGCCTAGTATTTATGAGGACGTGGGTTCAAGCCCCGCGCCCACCCCTCTACACAAAATGAATGAGCCAATTCTCATTATACTGACATGTACCCAGTTAAACCATTCATTCAGTCACTCAACAGGTAATCACTGGACACGCATCATGTGCTAGGCCTTGTGCCAGTGCTGGATGTAAAGGCCAACAGAAATGGAACAGACTCTGCCATCGTGACACTCATCATTTAGTAAGAACTAGAGAAGTCAGAGAGCGAGTACTGAACTGGCAGGTCCTGTATCTTTGATGTAAGAGGGGAAAGGAAGGCTCATGGCTTAACCATGTAATTTCCAGAAGCATGGAGCAAGTTTCTTGATGTACATATGCTACATTTCTGCTGTTGGGCCGAGGTTGCCCCTGAATCCTGGACAGGCTAGTAGAAGGCAGCACAGGTTACACTTCTGTTGCAATCCACAGGACAGAATGGCTAATCTTAAGCACTAAGTCTGACCCCACTGATAATGACCCTGGTGTCTATGGATGTATCTGGCTGATGGGAAGCAAAGCAGGGAAAAGTCCCAAAGATGAAACAGAAGTCAGGAGCATCTCTGGAACCACACAATGGACCTATCATCCTTGCTTGTGAAAGTTCTTTCCTGACAGTTGGATAGCCTCACCCTGGGGTCTCAGGTAGACTTGCTTCACAGGAGGACTTCAACCTCTCTCCTCTCTGTACAGACCTGCCGATGTATCCCAGAAGTAGGAAAAGACACTCAATGACCACCAGCTTTTACCAAACATGGTAACCGAACGTTGCTTTTTGTTTATAACTCATTTGGAAAAGAAGCAATGAGTTTGCGATTGTGCAAGTCAAGAGAAACATCAGGGGAATTATTCAGAGGAATTCCTTTGCACCAGGTTTACAGCTACTATTCTCATGTGGTGATTCCAGTGAGGTGGCAGAGTGACTTAGACAACTTCTGCTTTTCCAGACCCAGAGCAAAGGCACAAGTAAAATAATTTCTTTCCCTCTCCTGTGTTTGGAACCCAAGACGTCCTGCAAGTACACTTCCTGAGAGTAGGAAGTAAAGATGTGAAACACTTCCGCCAGAAGCAGACTGAAGTCAGTAAACTTGCCTAATAGATCAGCTGGCCCTGCAGTAATCTGGATACTGTGTTACCGTAAGTCCCACACACATTCTTTCCAAGTACCTGCGGGTCACTGTGACGATGAACAGAGATCTTACAGTCAGAAATTTAGGGGCTGGAGAGATGACTCAGGTGTTAAGACTCTGACTCACAAGCAGAAGGACTTGAGTTTGGATCCCTGATCCCATGTGAAAAAGCCAGACTGATGGCAGCGCGGGTCTGCACTTCCTTTTCTAGAAGGAAGAGCCTGGGAAAGCACAAAGCAAAGCGAAAAGGAGGTAGAAGCAATCCAGGGTGATTCCCCAAGTCACCCTTGGTCCTTCAGTGGGACACCCAATGCACCCCCTCCCCGCCAAGTAAAAGGGGAAAAAAAGTAGATTTTTTAAGTGTTTTTTGCTTTTTTTGGGGGGGGGGTAGGTCTCATTGAGTTCAAGTTGGCCTCCAGTTTGTTATGTAGCTGAGGATAACCTTGAACTTCCAGTCTTCCTTCAGACCTCCTGAGTGCTAGGATTGCTAGCATGTATCACTACAGCCAGTGTTCTGCGGTGCTGGAGACTGGACCCAGGGCTTCATGTATATTAGCCAAGCACTCTACCCACTGAGCCACGTCTCCAAATCTCTTAACACTGACAAACCACCTTTTGTCATTTTACAATACTTAATTCTGATGTGTCCAGAGTATCAAGTGATTATGTTTCAACACATAGATGTTGAGTCAGGTGACCTGCTTTGAGGAGGCTTTGGAATTCACTACAGGTGAGATTACAAGTATTAGGACTAGACTCTGGTCCCAGACAGAAAGAGCTAGTGTGGCTTGGGAGGTAGAAAGGGCATTTACAATGACACCATTTACAAAATGTCACAGAAAGTGTAACAAATGAAGAATGAGTTAACAGGATTAATGGCTCAGAGGGTAAAAACACTTGCCATGCAAGTCTGACAGTTTGGGTTTGATCCCTTAATCTGTTTAAAAACAGCCAGAAGTAGAGGTATGCATTTTTTTTATAGATTTTCTCTCTTTTAAAAATGATTTATTCAATTATGCATGAGTGTGTGTGTATGTAGAACCACAGGTGAATTTGGGAACCACCATGGACCACCTCCACCTCCTCCTTGTTTACTCTGCCCCAGGATTCACAGGCTCCGCCCTACCAGGACCAGAAACGCAGGCCGCCCCTACTTCCGTCGGCATCTATATGTGGGGTCTAGGATCTGAACTCAGGACCTTCTGCCTGCAAGGCAGAGGCTTAACCCCTGAGCCATCTCTCCAGCCCCCCAAGGTGTGCATTTGTAACTCTAGCACTCCTTGCTGAGATGGAAGGCAGAGGCAGGAGTATGTTGCAGCCAAGCACTGTACCAATCAAGCCATATCCCTGGCCCCTAAGCACGCAATTTTTAACGATGTATTTTTTCTTAAATTTTTTTTCAAGTTTTGTAAGCTGTCTTGACAGCCCAACTTCTGTTAACGATGGCACCTAAGGTTTGAAGGAATGTGGTGGTTCCCTAGCTTATGAAAAGGAAGTTTGTCCTCTCCAACGTCTGCTTTTTAGACAGAGCACTGATTCACGGGGAATAGACCTGAACTTGGCTCACACAAAATGAATGTAGTCAGGAGACGGAGGGGAGGAATTAGAAAGCCTTGTTTAAACTGTGGGTTTAGTGAAAGTCTTTAGGAAGGACAATTTTTGGTGGAACTTTTAGGGGCGAGACTCACTTTGAGGATAATGCGTGTGATCGCGTGTGAGGTACAGACGAAGAGTTCGTTATTCCTGCAAACTGACAAGAAATGTATCACTAGGAAGATCTGTGATAATGCTGCTTGCCGAGTGATCTTGAATGTCATGTTGAAAATTCCTACAGTCAGCAAAAATTCTTCGTAAGATGCCAACAGTGAGGCTTTGTTAGTATAAGTAGACATTTGTTTTGCTGAAATAAATCCATTGCCCTTATAGCAGGACTGTTTATACACCTTGGCCTACAGCCCATAACCACTGAAGCTAATAAAAACATCACTGCACAGCATTTCTCTAATCAATGTGTCTCCTGTTGACCTGCCTTCCCCTGTCCCCCAGCTTTGAACGAAGCACTTGGCAAACCATGATCTTTCTTCGGCCTCTTCCTTGAGGAAGAAAACAACTTTTAAAAACATGTGTCTCTGGGGCCAGCAAGATGGCTTGGTGCTCGCAGTGGCTAAGTGTGAGCTGGTGCTTAGGGGACCGTGGAAGCCAGACAGCACGCGTTCAATCCTCAGGGTGCACATAAGGAGGAGAGAACCGACTCCACAAAGTTCCACATTTGTGCTCTGGCCCGATATTAACATTAAAAAATTGCAAGTTAATACAAAACGTCTTTAAGTAACAAGATTACTCCATGTTGTTGGGCCATCTTATTTTGCGTTTTCTAGCTGTTGGATTTTCTTTGTTTTTTTCCCTCCTTTCCAACTTTCTGTTGAAGAGGTGAAGAAGAAAGGATGGATGTTCCTACTGTTTACCAAGTTCTTTCTCTGCTGGAGAAAAAAAGCAGGAACTCCTTGCAAAAATGTGTGCTATGACACACACACACCTGCACGCATACACTAAATAAACTTTTTTTAATAAGTGGAGACTATGTGTGTCATCTTACTCTTGGACATATTCCCAAAGAATTTTATCTCCTACTGCAGAGACACTTGTATGTCCATATTTGTTGTAGCTCTATTCACAATGGTAAGGAAATGGAATGGATAGTGAAATTGTTCATATACACAATGGGTATGGATAGTAAATGGATGAATGGATAGTGAAATTGTTCATATACACAATGGGATCTATTCAGGTATCGAGTAAAAAGAAAGTATGAAATTTGCTGACAAATGATGGAACTGGAAAGTACTATACTGAGTGAAGTAACCCAGATACACATGTTCTCTCTTATATGTAGATTCTAGTGTTGAACTTTCAGATTTGTTTACTTATAGCCAGAAAACTAGAAGGGGACCATCAAGTGAGGAGTTGAGAAGACTTTAAAGGAGGGGAGCCAGAAGAATACAGGTGGTACAAAGGTTGGAAAGGGATTAGTGGGGATAAAAGCTTAAGGGGAAGGAGGACAAGGAGAGAGGGAACAAGAAAAGCTGGTGGACGAGCAAGGAGCACTAAGGATGGATGATACAGCCAGATAGAAACATATGATAGTATGAATAGAGATGGTCTACATGTGGTAGGGGGTGTGGAGGAATAAAAGAAACTGCTCTAAGATGCTCTTCTCTGAGTCACAGGAGATTGAACAGAATTCCCAGCACTGAGGGAGGTCTCAGCATCCCTTGAGACCATATGGGCTTTTGCCATTGCTCTTGGGTTTTGTTGCAGCTACTGTTCATGTTGCTCATACAATGGCAGAAACCAAAGAACTTAGGGAACAAGGGTTTCTACTCTTCCTTACCATACTTGGCTACACTCATGAGCTTGTCATGAAAGCAGGAGGAGCTGAGTTCTGATGCTGGCACTCAGAACAGGCCAGGTGTCGTGATGGGTGTCTGAAACTCAGTGGCCAGCAAGCCTAGTTGAATCAGTAAGCCTGAGACCCTGTCTCAAAAGATAAGGTGTGTGTGCACGGGTGTGTGTGTGTGTGTGTGTGTGTGATAACAGAAGACACCAGATGTTGATTTCTGATCTCCATAGGCTCATACACCTCCCCAACCCTCCCAATACACACACACACACACAATGAAAATGAGATGGAGCTACTCTTCAGCTTCTCCTGCTTTGACTGAGCAAAGTCCAGAAATGTATCAGCAGATTAAGTCAGGGGGACAGTGAGGTCGAGGTGTCTGCAGCTGGTGGATAAAATTCAGCATTGAAATTTAATGGTGGCTCTTCTAGTCTTCCTTCTCTTTCTCTCTGTTGAGGTACTAGCTAGGGCTGGGGAATCTTCACGGGAATTAACAAGTAGTACATTTGTTCGGTGTGTAAGTCCCTGGTGTAAGCAGTCTAGAATGCTGAGAGCAAGGATGAGGCAGTTACCTAATAAGAAACATGTGACTTGGAGACGTGGCTCAGTGGTAGAAAGCTTGCCTGGTAGGTGTGAGGTAATGGGCTTCATTACCAGCATAAGTGGTGTATGTAAAATTCTGATTTTTATCTTTGTGTGTGTGTGTGTGTATGTGTGTGTGTGTGTTGTGTGTATGTATGAGTACATGTATGTACACGAGAGTGTACAAAAAGGACACTTGAATGTGCCCATGGAGACCCAAGGGTGACATTTCGAATTATCTTGGATTGCTCTTCCATCTTATTGCTTTCCTGGGCTCTGTCTTCCAGGGCTGTCATTTCCACACATTTTTACCTAGATCTGGGGATTTGAACTCCGGTCTTTTTGATTGAGAGGCAAAGGCTTTAACCATGAGCCATCTCCTCAGCCCTGCATAAAATTCTGAGAAAAGCCTTATAAGGAAGTGAAAGAAGGCTAAAGGTCAGCTGAGAGAAGCACTTCCAGGCAGAATTTGAGCAAGTACTCTAAGGTGGGGCCCACAGTGCCTCAGACCAGCAGGAAGACCTGCAAGGTTGGGACAGAGGAGACCAGGTGAGGGAGGACACAGATTACGTGCTAGCTGTTCCTAGAGGAATGTGGCTAAGTCAACAGCAGCGCTGTTGCAGGACTTCAGAGAGTTATTGGACAGGTCTCCTCTGCTTGTTCAGAACTGGTGATCTGACACCAGGTTATGGGGAACAAGGGACAATGTAGGGAGGTCATTGCGATAGGGGATGGTGGGTTCTGGATATTTGCAACAAGTAAATTGCTGTCAGAAAAACAAGAGAAAGAGGAGCATTGATAAAGACTCCAAGATGTCTTCTTGGACACATGCTAACATAATGAGGAGGTGGGCTGGGGGAAGGGCAGTTTGATGTGACCACATTGAGTTCACCATAGAGACCACTGGACAGATAAACAATATGGCGCTTGCTCTTGTTCTTCTGCTAAAAAGGGTGACTGAGAAGGCCTGAAGATTCAAAGCCAAGTAAACAAGGTCAAGCAAATCTATTCACCACGTTCTCCCAAATTTTGGCTGTCTCTCCCCAATGGGTTGGCTGGTCCTTCCCAATCCTGTGAGAAGGATCGGTGCTTCACTTTTGATCTTCTAGAATAGAAAACATTACTTTTAGCCATATGTGGAATGCAGGTGCTCAGGAAAACGCTAGCTCCCGCAATTTTGTGAGACCCTGTCTTAAAACAGATTTCATTTAAAAACGGTGGGAGGGATTAAGGATGCGGCTTCGTGGTAAAGCACTTACCTCGTAAGTTTCCTGGGTTCGGTAACCATAACCAGATGACAAAGATCAAAAAAATATTCTAAAGTAATGCTTATGCTTCGCACTTGGCTGTGCAGACTGTTGATACCAAGCAACCCAGGAAATTGGAATTTCCCCCCAGAAATCTCAAGATTGAATGAGGCCATTCGATGAGGGGAAGGGACTTCACAGGGTATAAAAATTTGTCTAATCCAAAGAGAGGCTGGTGGGTGAGCCTGCAGCCTAGCTCTTGCCCTCTATGTAAAACCAAACCTCATGTCAGAACCTGGAAGGTGAGCTTTGCAGCAACACTGGATATTCCCATTTCCAATAAAGCCGCACTAAGTAAATTTCCCTCTTCTGTTTTTCACTGCTAATTTGATTTTTTGAAAAATTAATTTATAGAGGGCAACTGCCGAACTGAGGCGGGCTGTTACTCCAGGTGTGGTAACATAAGTAGGGGAGAGAGAGAGAGCGAGAGGGAGGGGGAGAGGGAGGGAGAAGGGGAGGGGGAGAGGGGAAAGAAGAAGTGGAGGGGAAGGAGAGGGAAGAGAGGAGAGGGGGAAGGGGGGAAAGGGGAAAGAAAAGTGGGAGGGGAAGGAGATGGGGAGGGAGGGGAGAGAAGGGGAGGGAGAGGAGGGGGGGGAGAATACAAAAATCACAAATCGTAACCTCATCTTATTCTGACACTTTTGGTAAGGAAATTACTGTAGGTAATTGGGGTAATTTCACATTTGCACCAGGAGAGGCCGACATTGAGTTGGAGTGGAGGTGACAGGCCTTGCCAGAGTTCTCCAGAGCCTCACGGAGCAGGAGTAGTACAGAGAAGTAATAGCTCATGGATTCCTTGGTCAACCCTCTGAATTTCGGAACGTCAAAAGGCTGTTGGTGGAGGGCAAGACTCGGGCTAGCACCCCCGGGAGAGAGCTGAGTATAAGCACTGCATGGCTGTCCCCAGGATGTTTCTCACATCTGCCGCCCCGTGATGGTAAGACCTTTCCTTCCAGAAGTTCCTCATGTCCCATACCTCGTACCCAGGCTACTGTCCTGTGGCATGTGTGTTCTTGAAGCATCTGGGCCTGGTGTATAACTGGTTTCCAGATGCCACGAGAGACAAAAAGTAGACAGACCGAGGATTGCACAGAATGTAATTTATTGACAAAAGTATGGCTAAAAGGGGTTGGAGAGATGGCTCAGGAGTTATGTCTCTGCCTTACAAGCAGAAGGTCCTGAGTTCAGATCCCAGATCCCACATAAAAACACCAGGCAGAAATGGAGGCAGCCTGCACTTACAGCCCTGGAAAGTGGAGATTAGAAACTCCAGAGCAAAGCAAAGAGGTAGCACAATCCAGGATGATTTCTGAAGTCACCCTTGGGCCACCAGAGGCACACACACATTGCCCTCTGATAGACACAGATACACACAAAAAAATAAAAATAAAAAGTATGGTTAAGGCCAGTGACTATCTTATGATTGGCTCAGAGGGGATGGAATATGTCAGTCAGGACAGGAAAGTGATTTCTATGCAGCCCTGGTGCACCCAGTTTACCAAAGACCACAGATAGGCTAGAGAGATGGCTCAGGGGTTAAAGCCTTGGTCTCACAAGCAAAAGGACCTTCAGATCCCACATAAAAATGATAGTGAAAACTTTCAACCCTGGAAGGCAGAGCCTGGGAAACCCCAGTGTAAACCATTAAGGAGGCAGAGCAATCCAGGATGATTACTAAAGTCACCCTTGCACCTCTACAGATGCACTCGCGCGTGCGTGCACGCGCGCGCGCACACACCCACACACACACACACACACACACACACACACACACGGTAGAGGATTCTCAACACCCTGACAAGATGCAGCCTAGAGCATTAGAAGAGCAGTGAAGTGGACAACAGCCAGTCATAATGCAGAGTACTGGCGACCCAGGAAGGCTCACCTACAATCAGACCAACTTAATCTCTCCTCATCCTAAGTCCTGCCTTGAGTGGGATGTCTTGTCCAATGGTAAACCTTCCCATCTTTAGGCTCTTACACTCTCACCTCCTCTTCTGTCGAGATCCTCTATCTTTGTTGTAGAAAACAACTTCTAGGCTGAGTGTTGTGTTCTTCAAATCTATGAGTATAAGAGCAGCTATTTGGTGTACTGGCTTCCTACCTATTGGTTCATTGGCTGTTTTTCCCTATTGATCTGTTTCCTTCCCTTTTTGGTTCTTGTTCTAGTTAACAGTAAGAGAAATGTGTTCCATTCTGACAAGCAAGTCTTGAGTTCAACTAGAAAGCTGTTGTTGTCTCCTTGATGGTCATGCCACTATTACACTGGTGGTCACCTCTTACCATGGTGAATTTTTACTGCAACTTGCAGATCTCATGAGATGATGACTGTGATTATTTCTCTCCCCCGGCAGCTTCTACAGTATTCCTTGGTATTATGTAAGCTATTCAGCAAGGAAGAATGTTTCAGACCAGGTCCGGTTGACATATTTTGACCATGTTCTTATGACCCATATATGTTGCACTTTCAGTACTAGGTTGGAAAGCAACCATGGCAAAAGTCTATCTATAATGTTTAGGGGCCTCTCTGACCAACATTTGATCAGGAAGTGTCACATTCCTGTTACTTCTTTAATAGTTTTAATTGCCACTGGGTTTAAAGAAAGGAACAATAGGCAGTCCTTATGCAGAGGAGCACAGAGTGAGGAAAACGAGGGAAAAAAAGCCTTGAGTCGATCCACTTAGGGTTTTACTTTTCAACCTGGAGCAGGAAACTGGAGTTGGCACCGATGGCATGGACGCAGAGTGCAGCACTACTAATGAGACTCTCCTCACCGATTTCCACTCAATAGTGACTCTCAGGATAGGAAGTGGCACTAAGCAAAACTAGTCACATGCAGCCTTTTGTTTTTTAGATTTTTCAAAATACATTTCCAAAATAATGTGTTAAAATTATGAACTGATGGAAATATTCTACTATGAACAGAATATTTCATTATAGACTTCACAGTGTGTAGGCATTTAACGAAATGCAATTGATGACATTTGTTTCTAGAGTCATAGTCATGTTTTAAGGACCATTAAACTAGAAAAACTATGTTTTTCTTGAAAGATGATAATTATTAATCACAAATGAGGTTACTTCCAATGCAGGACAGATCTAAGGACTGACATTTCTTCACAGTTTCCATTTTATATAAAGATGATTTTAACATGCTTACAATTATCAGTAGTGAGTAGATTCACAGACCATCTTAATCCATTACCACCATGTTGCAGGATTGCTCTGCTGGGATCTGTATGTGCCCAGATTTTTGTGTTCAGGAGTCCAAGATGGAAACCAGAACATGTGTACATGATTAGGGAGGAGTTTATTAGAGGAAAGAATGGAACTCGCAGACTCCAGATGTGGAGTGCCATAAGGGGCAGGTGCCCACATCCAGATTTTTAACAGAAGAGCAAAAGCTCCCCAGAAATGTTCAAAGTGCCAACTGGGTGAAGGGCCTGTCACAGGAACACCGTTGCCAGGCAGCAGAGAATCTCACGTCTAACCTCTAGAATGGAAGCAAGTGAACTGAGAAGGTTCTGGTTGGAAGCCAACCACTTTGTATCTTGTTCCCCCACATACACCTGTATTTTTGTTACATAAAACATTTGATTTTCACAGACAAGCCCAATGAGTCTTGGGCATTCTCCAAAAACTTCAGTCCTTGCTTTTCAACTTTGTAATGTAAGGTTGGAGCCTGATTGTTACTACGGAAGTCCTGGCTGTGGACTCAGACCTCATGGATCAAGAGACTCTGCCTTCTAGAACTTTTGAGACCATCTCTCCCATACCAAACACTGACTTGATTCTGAGGAAAAAAGAGGAACCAGGAAAATAGGAAACTGAGTGAGGGGGAGTAAGACGTGGTTGATTCTGCTTGACACTTGGTTTTAAAAGAAAAACAACTGAATCTTTAGCCAGGAATGGTGGGGTTCACACCTGAGCCCCCAGCAAAGGGAAGTAGAAGGATCAGTTTAAAGTCTTCTTCAGTGATGACTTCAGGGTCAGCATGGCTGATTGAAAACAGTCTTACAGAAATTAGAATGATCTGGGTAATGTGCTGTGCTCTAAATTAAACACAGCATGGAAAAAATTTCCCCCAAATAATTCACTTAATTGGTAATAATTCACCTCCTAGTTGACTTCGTCTGAAGTACAAAGCAGCTCTGAGGAATCAAAAATCCTGTCTTGTAACACAAAGCAGTGTGAAGTAAACTTCACCTGCCATGAGGAAGCGAGTTGTGAGTGTAACGCTGATGTTTTGAAATAAAAGTTTGACATAAATGATTTCACACAGCAAAGTTTTGTTGTTGTATGATGCGTGCGTGTGTGTGAGTGGGTGGGGAAGGTGTGCCCGGCACACGTGGAAGGGTCAGAGGACAACTGTGTGGAGTTGGCTCACTGAGCTGCTGTCCTCTGTGTACTCTAGACCAGCTGGACCACGTGAGTTTGTGCTGGTTCTAGTGCTTTTACTTGCTGAGTCATCCCACCAGCTCCGCCTCATGCTGTTTTAAAGGGGAGCTTGGATTTTGCTTTGTTAGTTGCAGATCTGGAAACGGACAGACCAGCACTGACATGATACACACACACACACTCACACAAACTTCTTAGCATTCTAACTTGCAAAGGCAAAAAGAAAAAACCAAAAGGTGCCTTTTATTTATTAATAGGTAAGACTTGAAATTGAGTCATTTGGCATAGGATACAAAGTAAATCCAATTATATTTGGCAACAGGACAAATTCCCAGCGCTGTCTGTGCTCCGTTCTGGTCACTGGTGCAGTTTTCCCCCGGAGTTTTCATTTCAGCGTTTTCAGAGTAAAAACAAGTACTGGACTGCAGTCTAGCAGTACACAATTTCATTTACATAAACACACCCTCCCCTGTCCAGCTTTAACTTTGCTACTATATCTCTACCAAGTGTCACTTACTAGAACCCCACAGTTACTCTAACTATCCTCAGGCCCAAGATTTTATTTACAGTTCAGAATTTATACACAGCACAAATCCAGTCAGTTGTTCTTAGTGCCCGGCAGTCAGATAATCACTCTGCTTTCTCCAGCTTTGGGAACCATGAAAAATGTGTATTAAACAATATGGGAGCTTACATGGTAAAGACTTAGCGCTTGCACTTCTTAACACAATGAAGTATGTTAATGTAAGCTGACATGAAAAACAGTACCTAAAATGAAAACACATATGCCAATCGCATAACGGACCACAAAGTGAGTGTTGCAGTTCACCTGCTGATAAATGACCATCAAATGGCTTAAGGGAACAAGGGTTTATTCTCTCTTACGATTCCTGGTTACAGTTCTCAGTCCAGGTTGACAGGAGTGCTCACGCCAATACCAGGCCGAGGGAATTGGCCACACCATCTCTATGTAATGGCTGAGAGGGACAATCCTTACTTGCCAGATCAAGCCAAGTATACAAAAGGATGCCGATTCTCTCAACCAGCTCTCCGTGATTTATTCCAGGGCCTAATCCCATCCACCATGGGCTGGGCCTTCACCATCAGCTAGACAATCTCCTTCAGGTTTGCTCTGGGCTTAACTACCAATTCTCCACAAATGTGTCCAGAGCTCAAACCCTCAATCGTCAAGTTGACACCTGTGTCCAACCATGACAGTAAGATTCTACAGAGTGAGTTCTTTAGTTTAAATGGGTCAGGGAAAAACCCTAAAGCGTGTGTGTGTGTGTGTGTGTGTATCTAAAATGTATGTGTGTATGCACACACATACACACATATTTTTTTCTCCAGTTTTTATTTGTTGTGTGAAAAAAGGTCTCGGTCCTCTGAGTCCTGGGGATTTTAGGAGTGCAAGCCTTGGTGCCACCCAGAAGATTCCTGTTTGTGGTTTTTTGTTTTTGGTGGTTAGGGATGAAACCCAAGCTTTTGGTAATTAATATACAAAATATTTAAGATAAAATACATGTAATGTCCAGAGAAAGAACAATTTTAAGAGGAATGACCTGACTCCAAAGCATTGCTAGATTAGCAAAGGCTGCTCTGAATGAGAAAATGTCAAGATGTTGGAAGCAGAACCGTATTTTTGCAATTACACATATAGCACTGTAGTTGTAGTTTAGGTGATAATATATATTTCACCTTTCACTTGCTTTTGTTTTCACTTGCTGTATGAAAAAGAAGGCAGGACATAACCATTCAGGCTCCAAGGCCACAGGTTGCTGGCTGCTTTCCTGTGGAGGACAGCGAACGGGGTGGGGGTGGGAGAAGTAGGAGGGCTCCACTGGAAATTACTCAAGACAAAATGCTCAACGCAGTTCCCAGGATAGGAAGGAAACCTATTCCATGTTCAATCTTCTTTAAACAAAAAAGTTCTCTTCCCAGAGAACGAACCTCGGGCCCCACACATGCGATGTAAGAACTCTGCTACCGTGACAGACCCCCTAATCTTACACCCTTTTCTTTGAGCCGCTTCAACATGTTTTAAAAAAACGAACCAATGAACAACTCCACTTAGAGTATCTAGAGTTCACTGAATGCTTAGAACCAAAATAAGACCAATAAAACAGTAATATAAGTATATAATGTATGACTTTTTTTTGAGACAGGGTAGAGGTTGCCCAAGCTCAAGCAACTGTGCTTAGTCTCCCAAGCAGCAACCATCCCGAGTGCACGACGCATGCCCTGCCTTGTATGTACGATTTCTTACAGTGATTTTCTACTAAAAAAGCAGTATTTAAGAATTGGATTTTGTTTCATGACCGTCTTCTCCATTACGCTCTCCTTTCTATGAACAGTTCATTTCTACAAATGAAACAATAAAGAAGCTAAACTAAACCAAATCAAATAGAAATGCTAGGTTTTGATTCTGTCTGGATGCCTCAGTGGAACAGCTTGAGTAAGCTCAAGGCCTCTGGGTTCAAAGCCCAGCCCTGCTCAAACGCCCTAACACGATAATGAGTCTTGCATCGGAACTCGCCAACTGCTGCTGGGCTTCACGTGCACTTCCTCAGCAAAGCACACACTGAAAAGTCGGAATACATCTGTGGGTGCAACACCAGCTCCCTCGTCACAGAGCTCGTTTTCACATATTTTTATTGGTATAATTGAGCCATCCTAGGCACATACCTCTTATCTTTATTTTTTAATGGTACCAGAGATTGAACCTAGAGTCTCCTGCACACTAGACAAGCACTACCTACATTTCTAGCTGAACGATATTTCCAGCCTCCTACAATGATCTTTGAAATGAATCTTAAAAGGTCTTGGTTTTAGAAAATAAGTTTTTTTTAAAAAAGGTACTGAATAAAATTCCAATTACATCTTAAAAATCATTCAATAAGCTTTGTTCCACAATTTGTTCTCATTTTGGAAGTTAACTTACACACTTGACAAATTTTATCTTCTTGGTGCAGCTTTGTTTCTCCACCAAATTCAGGGACGTTGGGCCAGCTTGGTTTTGCTTCCTTCCTGTTCATTAAGTTTAAAATGGGTGTAAGCAAGGATGCCAAATAGCGTACATAAAATGCCAAGGCCCTGGTTGACGGATAGTGGGTCCTTAAATAAAATGTACCCTCCACATAAGGTGATGCAGAACTTGAAGTGTCCAAACATGTTGTAGCTGAGGTGCTCAGATAAGGAGAAAAAGACCGAACAAGTGAGGTATCAGGTTTACAGCAAATACATAAACACGCGCAGCAGAAACAAACTTCGAGCAATGCTGACTACACAGCAACTACCCATTTATACAACAGGAACTTGGGGCAGTGCTGGACCAGTTAGATTCCTACTTGCTCAGGTTTTAACAATTAAAAAATTACAAAACGAGGACTCTGTATTCTCCCAGGTTTGATCTAAGTAAGTGACAAGAGTGTACAAGAGTTCCCGTTGATCCTGCCAAAGAGACACAGCACAAGTGAGGGAGGAACTTCAGAGCACAGTGTCCAGGTTACGATTATGTTGGGCAGTGGCCCCGTGACACCCCATCCCTGGCAGTGAGCTGAGCCATGAGAGGCGCCAGGCAGCTAGCTCACTGGGAGCCCTGCTGGTAGCCCAAGGACAGAGGGCCAGGGTAGGGGCAGGACAGGCCAACCTGCTAGGTGCCGCCTGCCACCCCAGACCTCACCTCTATCTTCGCTGCCTTCTTACCATCCCCATTTTACAGCTGTGGAGGCTTGGGGTGTTCGTGACTTCCCCATACCAAGATCACGGAGTTGGGTCCAAACAGATGGGTGTATTCAACTCCAGCATCACACACACACACACACACACACACACACACACACACAAGTCAATCAATCAATCAATAAATTTTTAAAAGTAAGGATGTTATCAGATAAAACCAAGAACAACACAACTCTTCAGGTAGATGTAACAGGAAGCAAGCTGCTACCAAATCCAGTTATTTGCTTTGCTGCCCAAGAACAGACAAGCCAGAGGAAACCCTGAGGTCCATAGAAGTAGACAGGCAGTGGGGCATAGATTGATGAAGGGAAGGGAGGGAAATGGGAGAAAGGGAGGATAGAGGGAAGCAGGAATAAGTACTCAATATGCTTGTAAAACTAGAAAAGTAAAATAATAATAAAGAAAGAAGGGTGAATGGTGCTTCTGTAACAGGGCCAACAGGTCAGGCTCTTAACTAGTAACTGCCAAAGTGCAACGCTGATCTGTTTCCCAAGCCACTGTTCATGCACGCAGGAGCTTGGCGCACTCGCTTGGACTCTAGGTGTTAATGTGCACCCTCATCTGATGTGGGTTTGTGTTCCACGTGGATGCACAGGTGTGCACAGAGGCCAGAGGAGGGTGTGTGTGTCCTGTTATGTCACTCTCTGCCTTACTCCCTTGAGACAGGATCTCTCACTGAACTTGGTGCTCGACTGGTCGCCAACAAGTCTCCACGCAGTTGCTAGGTCCATAGATGCATGTGGTTACACTGGCTTTTGATGTGGGTGCCAGGAATTAGAACTCGGGTCTTCATGCCTGCACCGTATGGTGCTCTTTCCTTCTTAGCCTCGCCTCAGTGTCTCTGCTCCTTTCCTCATCCTCCTCCTCCTTTCAGAGCAGGGGACCAAACCCAGGGTCTCATGTACACTGGGTAACCACCTATTGCTGAGCTGCCAACCCAAGCCATTTCGTAAGTGAGAGCACTGTCCAGCCCAAAGTCTGAGAGCACTGAGGGTGCGAAGTCCTGTTTTCGTCTCTTCTCAATGTGGCAGCCCACAACCCTGCTAGAGCTCGAGGAAATCATGCCACATCTCTGCCCAACTCCAGGGGCTTCAGTATGGTCCCTACTGAACGCCACTCGGTCCACTCCTGGCTCCCGTGCTCCCTCCCCTCTGCTGCACAGGCAGCCTTGCTCTCGGGGTGCTCACGGGCTGCTGCCTGGGACTGCAATGCTCCTCCTGCTGTCCGCACACAGAAACCCCATCCCCTTCACTCTATCCTCTTGACTAGCGCGCTGTACCTCCAGCCTTGTCCCCAACATCTCGCAACTGCCTTCCTGCTTTTTCTATGCCACCCACTTTGTGTGTGTGTGAATATATTTAAGAATTCGTTGATTGTTTTTAACCAGGGCCCGGTCTTGGATGCCTTGATTTGGCAGCAACTTCTAGACTCGATACTGCACTTGCTCAGCTGAGTGCTTTTTCTCTCCCTTTTCTGGAGTGGAAACTGAACACCATGCTGGCTCACGCTGGCAAGTACTCCACCACTGAGCGACATCCCTTGCCCTTCACTGTGTGTCTTAAGTAAGCTATTTAGCCTGCTATTGAACCTTGTCTGGAAAGATGGACTTACCTCACTGAGGTGTAATGAGAATTACATGGATCTGTTTAAACAATTGTAATGGGCATAAAATAAAGTATTTTGAATATTATTATCAGTCATTTAATGATAGTTGGTAAATGTGCTATTTACACCTTTGACACGTCAGTGTTTACTCATTCATATAAATCGGCATGCTTTTTTGTTTTGTTTTGTTTTCAAACAGGGTCTTACTCTGTAGCCTGGGCTGGCCCCGAACTCAAAAACCTGCCTCGTTCACTAGAGAGCTGAGATTACAGGTGTGAGCCACCACACCCGGCTTTAAATCAGTATATTCACTTATAAAACATTATGAAACTACTTATTGACACTCACCTATGAGGAGGGCAAAGTGTGATGCAAAGAGGAGGGCTGGCAGCAGAATGTTCACGTGAAAGCCCTTGAACTGGCCTTCAGCCTATGATTTCACTTTTTCATTTGGAATAGTGAAGAATCCAATTTAAATACAGACACTGCTATCAATTAAATACAGACACACCCCAAAATCAGGTGCCAAGGGTATGGAATTATCTTTTGTTATATAAGCTAAGTACGCTTCTACTTCATTGCTAAACATAATCAGAAACTCATTGAAACCCAAGCCTCCACCCCATTATTCACTCAATAAATACCATTCAGACTTACTATCTGCAAGGCTTGGTGCTAAGTCAATATTTGTAAGGGAAAAGGTCACTACTACTTAAGAAATTTCAAAAACATTCCTTCTATAGGAAGCAAAGTAATTTTGCCAGTTCTTACAAAATTCCACAGGCCCTAATGTGTGGAAAGAGTAAAAAAATTAAAACAATCCACTTTACTCAACAAAAGCAATACAACAGCTAAGACTCAAAGGAAGGGCCAACCAGGCAGCTCAGGGGGTCAAAGTGCTTGCTGAGCAAGTCTGATGACCTTCATTCCATCCCCAGAACCCACCTGAAAGTGGAGGGAGAGAACTGACTCCACGAAGACAGCCTGACTGCCCTGCATGTGCACTCGCAGACATCACACACAATACTAATAATTAAACAAAATTAAAGAGACTCAAATGTGACGATTTAGGAAAACGAAGATTATATACACTTGCAAGTTATTATGAAAAGGATACGTGACTGGTGACGTGTTCCCAATGATCCAATATATCGATAAGTTCACCATGAAAGCTATTATTCCAGAGAGCAGCACCATAAGCTACAATGAAACCAACAGAACCATTAGAACCAAGTCAAAATGTATTTCATTACATATTTTGAAAATTCAAACTTCTATTATTAAAAACAAGATTAGCCAGCCGGACGGACGGAGAGGACTGGAGGACCGCTGGTAGCTCAAGGCCTGGTCTATCCAGGGCTCCAGGTTGGTCAGGCCTACACAGTGAGACACCTTCTCAACAAAACAAAATGCTCACAAAAAACAAAGAGAACCAACTTGAGAAACAACAGGAATTGAGACTAAATGGACACATAATGTTCAAAAATGTAACTGCCCATGAATCCACGAAAAAGTCTGCAATAACCTGACTTTGAAGTCAGTGTGGTGGTACATACCAGTAAACCCACCTGTAAATCCAGCTCTCCGGAGTAAGAGGCAGGAGGATGAAGAGTTTCAAATAGTCTCAGCTATGCAATACGTTTGAGGCCAGCCTGGGCTATACAATACTCTGTCTCAAGAAAACAAAAAGAGCTAGATTTTGGTTATTCACCTAAGGAAGAAATATTGCAATTTCTTTGGTTATTTGGGGAAAGAATCTCCCTATGTTCTAGGCTAGCCCCAAGCCTCGGGCTCAAGGACTGCTCCTGTCTAACTCTTTAGCAGCTGAAACTATAGCCATATATGCTAAGTCCAGCTGCAGCACAATCTTACTGAAAGAAATAAATAGGCATGATAGAAAAATGAGAAAATGAAAATAAGTCAAAAGCATTATAATCCCAACCGTGACATGTTAACATTGTGGTATGTACACTTGTGGATTTTTATCTGATGAAATGCTCATTTTTATTCTTACTTAAATCAAATCAATAGGCATTTATCGAGTATAATAAAAGCAAAATTCCTGACCTTACAGGACCTGAAGATACACAATAAAAATTATGATAACCAAAATGTAAACACTTTTTAATAAACTAAGAATGTTCTAAATATTTTATATATCTCATTTAATTGTCACAAAGAGAAGTAGGTATAGAAATAATTTTTTTTTTTAAACAGAGCACAGAAGAGTGAAGTGACTGGCCCGTGTCACACGGTGCTGAGACTGAACACTGCCCACCGCTCTGCTCTGCTGCCTCGGCTTGTGCAGGACAGAGCTCAGGGAAGAGTCACAGCTCAGAAAGGAAGGACTCAAGGCGGGGCTGCGCTCTCCCGGCGCCCCGGGCACCCACACCCGCTTCTGGGGCATGCCAAGGCAGAACAAAGTTCTGAGGTAAGATAAAGTCTTTGGATCCCAAGAGCACCAGAGATTGAAAGGTTGCAAGGGGTGTGGCTCCCAACAGAGGAGGGCAGAGGGTGAAGTGTGGGCAGGTGTGCCCGAGAGGGAGCAGAGGGCACAGGACATGAGGAATGGGCTGGACCGGGACGGCTGTGCTCTGTGCAAACCTGCCCGTGCCTTCATGTGAAAATCAATGTCATTTTTTATCTTTCAAGAGAAGTTAGAGAAAACACTGGCTGTGACTTAAACTATTAAGAGGTTTTATCACTTTTTATATTAGCACCACCTGAGGAATTCGATTTGTGTTCTACTTAGGTAAATACATAAAGGACGGTTATCTGTTAGTCCAGTTAGAAGGGAATGTGCCCCAAAGATTTCAAGACCTGTTTCTAGAGCGGAGGGATGGCTTGGTGAGCACAAGTGCTTGCTGAGCGAGCCTGCCAGGCTGAGCTCAGATCCCGGTAAAAAGCAGACACGGCAGCCCAAGCCTCTGCAATACCTGCTCGCTGGAAGGGGACATGAGAATCTCCAGAAGCTCGGAGGCCAAGGAGCCTGGCTTCCGCAAGGTCTTAGTCAGGGAAGAAAGGGGAGGATCCAACGCCGAGGGCTGTCCTGACCTCCACACTCATGTGTATCCACAGTCCCTCGTGTCAGACACACTCACACCCACACACAACTGTTACTCTTCCTAAAAGCAGACATAAAGTGCATCACTGTTAATGTCGGTTCACAGAACTTCATGTTCCTATTTTGCAACGACTTGGCCCACCATTAAAAAGATGAGTGTGTACCCTCCTTGAGTCATGAATGCGCCTGGGAACATGAGGGAATGAGGTGACTTCCTCTCACACTGAATGGCCCTAGTTTGCAGTGTTCCTTGGGCCAGGATTACTTTTTATAACTTTTCTGAACTTGCCTCTTCGTCGTGACCGTGGATGGCTATTGCTGAAAGCACCTCTCATAATTCCAATGGTCCAATCCGCCATGACTGAAGAAAGATAATCTGGATCCTGGGACTTTTGTAAAACATGAAGAACTATCTGAGAAGGGTCAGTGATTCCTGCTTTAGAAAAGTACCTATGCCATTGTCTCATGGGCAGGAGAGTGCTTTTGAATGATGGTAGCACTCAGTAAGTGTTTGCTGAGCAAGCATGAGGGCCTGAGTTCAGGTCACTAACACGCGCATAAAAGCAGAGTGTGGTTCTGTAACCCCAGTGCTGGGGAGGGGGAGGCAAGACCAACAGATTCCCTGGAGCTCACTGGGAAGTCAGCCTAGCTGAATCAGCAAGCTGCAGGTTCAGTGGGAGTCTCTGTCTCAAAAAATGTTAAGGACGTGTAATTGAGGAAGACACCTGAGGTCATCCTCCGGCCTCCAGACGTGTGCACTGACACATGCACATATGCACACCCAAAGAAGTACACGACGCTTTCGCGCCCGCCCCCCCCCACGCACGCACGCACACACACACAAGCGCGCACGCGTGCGTGCATATGGAGTTTTGTATTTACATGGGCATGTAAAGAATTAATGCTACAATGTAATGACTTATTTTACAAGGTACATATGGGGTAATAAGATGCTAAAGGGTATACAGAGAAGAAAACTGAGGAAAGAATGTGAGATTAAAAACAACACTTATAGGGCTGGAGAGGTGGCTCAGGGGTTAAGCCTCCGCCTTGCAGGCAGAAGGTCCTGAGTTCGGATCCCAGATCCCACGTATAGACGCCAGGCGGAAGCGGGGGCGGCCTGTGCTTCTGGTCCTGGTAGGGCGGAGCCTGTGAATCCCGGGGCAGAAGGAGGTGGAGGCGTCCATGGTGGTTCGCGAATTCATCCGTGGTTCTACACACACACACACACACACACACACACACAGACACACACGCGCGCACATACACACGCATATGCACACAGTTGAATAAATAATAAAAAATTTTGAAAAAAAAAACACTTATAGTATGATTTCATCGTATAAAACCACCCATTCATACTCATACAGAAAGACACACACACATGCACACACACACTTACACACATATATAAAAACAATATCTCAAGTCTCAACAGTTTGCCAAAAAAAAAAAAGAAGAAGGAAAAAAAAAAAGAAAAAGAAAAGCCCAAGATCGTAAGATGGTCAGGACTCAGGACCTCAGTATGGTTGACTTCTAGGGGCCTCCACTTTCCTCATATTTTTATGTTAGAAATCTGTCCAAAGAGTATGTACTACTCACATCCATATTCATAAACAAAGCCAGTAAGACCACTTACATTGCAAAGATGTAACAGAAAGAGATAAAATAATGTGTGAGCTCCAGTTTAGCACAGGCAGTAACTAGGAGCCAGAAGATGTGACTCACAATCTGGTTCTGCCCCTCTCCAGCTTTCTTAGCCAAAGCCAGTCCCTTTACCTTCCTGAAAAAGAATCCTTCCCCTGCCTTCCTTAGAGGGAGGGCATCATGAAGTGAAATTCACGAATGAGACAGTCCTCTGAAAACTAAAATTTCCATTAATAATGGAGGAGTGGTTACGATCATGTTTTTTAGGCAATATAACAATGAGAACTTACCAAAGCAGAAACTGACCAGGGACCAAATATTCCTCCCTCTCCAAACACTGGCTCAAAGAAGGGCACGGCCACCAACAGCATGGCAGAGGACATGGGGGCCTGGTAGTACAGCAGCTGCATGGAGTTGACTTGCAGTTCATGCTGTTTGGCTCCCACCCACTGAAAAGTAGGAGATAAAATGAGTCAGGCACAAAAGAAAAGCATCACTCAATCAAAGACGCCATACTAAGTGTGCAGATGGAAACGAGGGCCCAAGTATTCAACAAGACTTCAAAGAGCAGTGAAGATATGCATACCCTCTAACACCTCGGACAAAAAGGAGCTACGCGAACACCACAGTAATCTATTCTCAATTCCTCAGAAAGGAAAATCGCATTATTTACTAGGAAAGTGAACGTACATGGGGAACACATATATCAGGGATAGTTGTTGGGAAAAGGAGGGAATGGGAAGGTGAGATGTGCAACTGGAATCACAGTGTTAGTGCTGCTTTCTTTCTAAAAATGGAAAAAATAAGCCGGGCTGGTAAGCAGTCAACTGATTAACTAGAACTTCCGTTACCCCAGGGGGAGGCTGGTGTTCAGCCTGATTGGCACGTAGATAGTTTACTTTAGAAATTCAATCAGTAGGAGAAGAAATTTTTCTCCCCCGGAACTTGTCTGTGGGTGGGATCCCCAGCCCTCACCAGGATACTTAGACCAATGGGATGACAAGCCCTATCCTGGCCTCACCCAGCCCAAACCTCACTCAGCCTCAGATGCTTCACAAAGGACTGAGAAGACCTTGAAGAGCCTCAATGTCTGAATAAGATCTGGCAGGAAGAGCCTGGCTTTTGAGTATCATCTACTTAAGTGTACCTCCCCTCCCCCCATCTACGTGTCCTGTGGCAAAAACTGTTTACAGGAATTAACCACAATTGGACTAGAAGGGCGGGATATTGGAACTACGCTCCTGCCAGTTTTAATCAAGACTTTCTGAGAATGTGAAGGACAGAGGATTGATTCTTCTGCACACGGCTCCTGGGGTAGAGCAGTGAGCAGACGCTGCCCATGCAGAAAGTGTGGGGCGGACAATGAGGGGAAACAGTGAGGGACAGAGAGTGAGGGGAGACAGTGAGGGGCAGAGAGTGAGGGGAGACAGTGAGGGGCAGAGAGTGAGGGGAGACAGTGAGGGGCAGAGAGTGAGGGGTGGGCAGTGAGGGGCAGAGAATGAGGGGCAGAGAATGAGGGGCAGAGAGTAAGGGGCCGGCAGACAGCGCAGGGCGGATGGCACAGGCTCGCCCCTCTTCAGCTCCTGCTCTGCCACAGAACTGCCTGGAATGCCCCTCCCATCCCCCTTGCACTCTCCGAAGCCTGGGTTCTGGCTGCTGCCTTGGATGCCCCACCCAAGGGCCATCGTTACCCTCATGTTCATATCCAAAGCACCCTCCGACCGATGCCCTTTCCTGCTAAAATCAACTGCTCTGACCTCTCTCCTTGATGAAGTCCTGGAATAAACTCAGAGTGCATGCTGGGCAAGGCTCTGCTACTGGGCTGCAAGCTGTCCTTCCCTGAGCACCTTTTTTTTTTTTTTTTAACTTTTTTATTATTTATTCAATTGTGTATGTATGTGTGTGTGCACGTGTATGTATGTATGTGTGTGTATGTATGTATGTGCGTGTAGAACCACGGACGAATTCGGGAATCCGGGATTCACAGGCTCCGCCCTACCAGGACCAGAAACGCAGGCCGCCCCAGCTTCTGCCTGGCGTCTATACGTGGGGTCTAGGATCCGAACTCAGGACCTTCCGCCTGCAAGGCAGAGGCTTAACCCCTGAGCCACCTCTCCAGCCCCCCTGAGCACCTTTTACCTCCTTACCTTCCAGCTTCCTCGTCTTGGCCTGCAGTGCTTAAAATCAAGCTTCTTCCATCTGCTTGTGTTTCGTGTTACTCGGATTAATCTATGCTCTCCAAAGATCCAATTCCTTACTGTCCTGGCTCTCAGATTCTGCAGGTGTAAGTCTTCCTCCAGAAGCTCTCACCTTCCCTTGCCCACCAGTGCCCCAGCCCAGGCCCTTCCTACGTTTCCCTGCACGCGCCCCAGGTTCCTAACGGTGCTGCCTGTCACTCATTCTTCCTTCTCTTGTGCATCCTTCATGGCCATGAGAGTGGGTTTTCTTAACAAAGGGAATGACCAAGTCACTCTCCAACCTAAATCCTTTGCAGGTGTCTGTAGTATAAAGACACCATCTCAGAGTGACAATCAAGTCTCTGCCATTTGGTTTTAGCCATTCAACCTCAACTTCCCACGATGCATCTACAGGCTAGGTTCACCAAACAAATCATGAGCTTCTCAAATGCCCTGCACCTTTTCATATATTGTAAGGGAAAACCTGCTGTGCTTCACTTTGGAGGAAACTTCCATTCCTCCTTCAGTTCAAATACACTTCCGCTGAAGCCTTGCCTAGTCATGCCAGGGTAGCACTGCCCTGTCTTCTATGATGCTCCTTGGGACCTTTCCCTTTCCTGAAGGACACCAGCCTCTACACATGCTCATCAGGGATACACATAAAGGAGAAAGGATGCTGAACGACCGAGCCACATCCTGCAGCTAAAGCCGAGAATCAATGGCTCTTCCTTCATTTAATCTTTGCAGCAGCAGCAGAAATACCTTAGAAACTATAGCAACTACAGCAAGTAGATACAACTTCCTTTAAAAAGGAGCATTTACTGTTTAATAATGATAGACCCTTTTCCCATATGTTAGTCTATAAACCTCCCTTATTCTATCCCAATGCAGTATCTGCCTCAGAATACGGACTCTTTTGATTCAAATCCACAGCAATTTTGAAACTTAGATGAGCAAATATGGCTACAATGTCACATCAAGCACTGTAAACTGTTATGTTTAAGGGCTATAAAAATTTTTTTAATATTTTACAAATAAGCAGGCGCAGTAGGACATAACCCTGTCTCAAAACGTATAAAGACATCCGAAGAACACTTGCTTAGCATGTGCAAGGTTCTGGGAGGGAGAAAGGAAGGGGGGAGGGAAGGAGGAAGGGAGGAAAGGGGGCAGAAGGAGAGATGGAATGAGGAAGGGCGAGAGAGGAAGGGAGAAATAAAGGATGGGAGAGTGGGAGGAAGGAGGGAAAAAGATGAAGAGGAGGAGTGGAGTGTTGTTAGGGAGCCCCATGGCAGAGTACTTTCCTAGAAGGCAAGAGGTCCTGGGTTGAATCCCTCAGGATTTGGAGTACTCCCTACTCCAGAGGGTAAATCCTTAGCACTCCCAATTCCACAGAGTATTCATGCACGCACACAAGGTTTTCTTAACAATGTTTCTAAAATGGTCACTACTGAGAGCTAAGATGCTAGAGGATGTAGCACTAAACCAATATTCCTAACAAGAATGCCTCTATCACTTGTGGGCGTTTGTGAAAACAGGTGTTAACATTGATTACACATTTTAACTCTTCCCCATGCAGACAAACCCAGAATTTCCAGACCAAGGTTTTCAGTATAGAGAAAATACTGTTTTCTGTACCCTGCACCATGCTATTTTTTTTTCTCACTATATAAGAAACAGAAAACATACTTGTTGAGATTTTATGGTACTGAAGTGAATCCATGAAAAAAAATTTTAAATGAACTGGCCTCAAGCAAGGCAGTGTGCACAAGAAAAAAAAAAAAACCCACAAAGCACTCTATTGACAAATTATTATATAGAAGCCAATATAGATGTTGTCACAGCATGTTTTTAAAAGCAAAAAAAAAAAAATCTGTAAAGCTCAATTTTTGAAACTGTGCTTATACCTTCATAGCAACTTTAAATTAAAGAATAAATGACAAATATACTCAATGCAGTTAGGAAGCAAAAAGTCTTAGTGCTCATTTATAAAGACTTCCCAGAAAAAAAAAAAACTTTTCCAAACTTAGATGGTAAAATATGGGTATTATACACTTACAAACAGGCATTTGGTGAGCATCATACACCCATGTCTCTGTCTCCTTTCGCCTCTTCACCTGGCGTCAGACAACTTATGCTCTTAAGCTCTCTTCCCAACAGTTTATTGTCTCTATACTGTATTTTCTAAACCTTGGGATACAGCTTCAATATTATGAAATCTGCTAAAAAGGCACATAAAGAAAAAAAAAATTACCAACCACTTGATAAAGGGATGTAACTAAAACACCAAGAGCAGCAAACACCATTCCCAGGAAATTAAACTTCACATCGTAATAAGAATTTAGGATTACACCTAAAGTTATAGGAATCTGTAAAGAAAAAGAAGTAAATGCTATTCAGATTCAATTCAAGAATGACGTCTTACAAAGCTAAGTGTAAACACATGATTGGGGAACAGTGAATTGTGTATTTTCTTAACTTGGGAAAACTGATAGTTACTATAATTACACACGTTTACATATAACTTTGATTTGAGGTAAATAATAGGTCCATGCATTAAGGAAATACCACTGACATTTGCAGGTAAATACATGAATTTCCAACTAGTTTCTCAACAACTTATACATAACAAGAAAAGGATTAAAACCAGAATTCTTTCAAAGCACTGAGGGATGAAACTACTTCAGTGACTTCCTTTTTATTCAAAGACCCAGAAACACCTCTGCAGTATGTTGCAGAGATTATTTTATGCTAAACCTTTCTCGGTGTTCTAAGAGGTTTGATTCCCGTTCAGCTTGAGCTTCTCAGAGTCTCAAACGCTAAGTCGTACCACTGAAGACAGCTTTCTTTTCCCACCAATGTCAACATTTAAAGATTTCCAACTAAGGGTAGTTGTAAACAAACTACCCACGGGAGCACCCGCTTCGAGACCAAGGTGGCCTTTCTTACCCCTCCCCAATATAAGCCTGTCGTTCCCAAGCTCGTGGAGCGGGACTCGTGCTTGGATTCCAGAAGGAAGGAGCGGGCGCCCGGCTAAGCAAGTGTTTTCGAATTTCCCGGGGAGAGAGGCGATCGGGCGGCGGCTCGGCTCGCAGCCGCTACTCACCAGCGTGAGCTGTATCCTGGTGGAGAAGCTTTTCTGGTAGCAGAGGGTCTGGATGGCTATGATCACCGGCGTGGTCATGGCCTTGGCCAGCTGATAGGTGCCTATGGTGTTGTTCTGCAGAGAGAGGTTGGTGAACACCACAAAGCCGCAGAAGCTGAGCGCCAGGAGCAGCAGCTTGGAGGGCGGCAGGCTTTTGGGGGCAAAGATGTCCAGCTTCTGGCAGATGTACAAGCCTAGCCAGGTGACCATGAAATGCACCAGCGTCAGGCTCATGTTGGGGAAGCCGTGGTGCACATAGATCCATTTGTTGAGGAACACGATGCAGATGGACACCAGCAGGTTGAACAGCAGCCCGGCGGCGATTCGCCCGTGGCCCCGCACCCGGTCCGCGAGCGATGCCATGACGCCCGGCGCGGGCGGAGCAGCGGAGTCGGGGCTGTCCAGTCTCCCGGACGGATGCCCGGCCGGTCACCGACGGCTCGTTCCCTCCGCCGCCGCGTCGGCGCCGGGCTCGCAATCGGGCCGGGGAGAGGCATGCACCGGTCAGATCTCCGGCGAGCGCCGGACCCTGTTCGCTCTCAGCAGCCGCCGCCGCCCAGCGAGCTGTGGGGACGCGGCAGCACGTCCCACCCCGCGCCCACGTGACTCGGGCAGGACTTCCGCCCCCGCGCCGGGCGGGGCCGCGCAGGCGCGCTGGGCGCCGTCGGGAGCTCCCGCCAGCACTCGGGGTCTAGTCGACCTGAACTGTCAGTTTCTTAAACTTGTAGAATGAGCTGTGCAGACGTGTCGGTCGACTTTACAATCTCATTCCTCGCTGCAGAGGGAAAGTGTTACTTCTTGAAAGCACATTTTAAAGTCCAAGCGGTGGGATCAGCTGTCATAGCTTTAGAACTCAATTTTAATAGTATTGTGGTGTGTGCACATCCACGTTATTTACATTTAAACTACAGATACCAGTTTGTTTTTTTATTTATTCAATTGTGCATGTGTGTGTGTGTGTGTGTGTGTGTGTGTAGAATCACGGGCGAATTCGGGAACCACCGAGGACCACCTCCACCTCCTCCCTGTTTACTCTGCCCCGGGATTCACAGGCTCCGCCCTACCAGGACCAGAAACGCAGGAGGCCCCCGCTTCCGCCTAGCGTCTATACGTGGGGTCTAGGATCCGAACTCAGGACCTTCCGCCTGCAAGGCAGAGGCTTAACCTCTGAGCCACCTCTCCAGCCCTCAGATACCAGTTTTTAAAGTCTCAAATAAAAACTAAGAAGTACATTTCCTGCTTTTCCACAACTTAGCATCATCAGCATCAAATATTAAGTCCAAGCCTAAATTGTACCTAATTATTAAGAGCGCAAATTTGTATTCATATTAAAGAATGAGCATGATTTTACTATTCTACAAAGTCAAATATGAGTTATTTTCTACAATTTTATAGAAAATGTGGAAAACTTGCTTTTCCTTCATCCATTCTTTAAGCCTCTGAGAGGGTCTCACACAGCCCAGAGCTTTTGGGGAGCTGTTCTTCCCTACTACCTTGTTTGTGAGGCCAGGTCTACCTTGTTGCTGTGCAGCACAAGTCAGCTTGCAGCCCATTCTCCTCAGCAGAAGTGCTGGAACTGCAGAGCTACCACGTCAGGCTTCTGTGAGTCTGGGGATAGAACTCTGCTCACTGGGTTTGTACAAGCACTTTCACCTCTGGTCCAAAAGTCTCATTTTTCTTAATATAAATCGGTGCATTTTTGTGTGTGCCTGTGTATACCATAGCATGTGACTAGTCAGAGAACATTTTTCAGGAACTGGGTCTCTCCTTCCACCTTGTGGATTCCTGGGATCCAATTCTCCATGTCAAGTTTGCATGGCAAATGAATTACTCCTTGAGCCATCTTGCTGGCTTTTGGAATTTTTTTTTCAAGTTAGAGAAAGAGAGAGAGAGAGAGAGAGAGAGAGAGAGAGAGAGAGAGAGAGAGAGAGAGAGAGAGAGAGAGAGAGAACATGCATGACATGGCTCATAGGTGAAGGTCAGGGGCCAACTTTTCAGTCAGTTCTCTCCATCTACCATGTGGGTTTCCGGGGATTGAACTCAGGTCATCAAGTTTGTGAGTAGGCTCACATCAGGTTGCTGAGCTAGCTCACTAGCCCATTGGAATCTTTTAAATATATGCATTTCCTTCATTAGTATTGGTCTTTTTTATATAGTCACTAATGAATTCAGTGTTGTGTGGTAGGTACTATTTTAAGTATTTACATGTTCCAACTTACTTTAACTTGCAGATTTTATGAAGTATAATGATATATATGCATGAAATTGTCATAATGAAACTCATTATTTTGTATCCTAACTAAATTTGTTTTTAATTACCAGGTTTTCTGAATATGAATTAGTAAACTAGAAATGTTTTTCAATACCTAGCATATTTTAAGCTAGAGTCACCTTATTAATTTTTATATTTAGAAAAGTATTAAGGTTTGTAATGAGAAATTAAATACCTGGCATCTATTTTGTCTTCTTTATATATGGAATTTATGATTACAGGTAAATTAAAAATTAAGCTTATGTTATATATAAATATGTTATCACATTACATACAAAGAGATAAAATCAGTGTGTAGAACTGAAAATTTTAATTTTTGAATACTTTCATTAAAAAACGCTTAAGGAAATACTGTATAATACATACAATTTTTTCAGTGTCATAATAATATTCTGCAAAGTACAAAATTCAAATGCCTAAATTTTATATTTTTCCGCAGAACAGAATGCCAAAGAAAATCCTTTAATTACAAATAGATTTATAAAACTCAACCAACCAACCAACCAACCAACCAACCAACCAACCAACCAACCAACCAAACAAACAAACAAACCATTTATCATGGAAATCAAGGAGTGGCTGAATCATGACTGAATCTCATATCCTAGTGGGTCAAGCCCCTGGTCTAGAAGCATCAGAGAAGATTCCCTTAACTTCTGCAGCAGTTTCCTTAGTTCTTCCTTAGAAAATACCTGATATTAAAAAATAAAAGAATTAAAAAAATGAAACAAACAAGAACTTTTTTGAATTTAATCAATCTGATCTGCTTAAGATAAGAAATTCTTCCTAAAACTGATGCGACTAGACTCTAGTAAGCTAGAGACGAGTGGTCCATGAATCTCAATAGATTTCTCAGGTTCAGTCTGTACATTTCTGTTTACAAAAACATATGCATTAAAATGAACCATTATTTTTAGAAAAATCTAAGAACTAAAAAATGTAAACATGTCTTCACAGATCAATCACTAAACTTTAAAGCCATGAATGCTCTTGCTCTCACCAGATACAGCTTGTGGCGCTCAGAGGACACCATGTCTGCTAACTGCAGGCACTCCTGGTACTGCCCAGTACTGTGCAAGATGGTGTGAAGCAGAAAACACAACATTGGCAGACAAAGCTTTCTCAGTAACATCATCTGGTGTGTTCTTTCATGGTCTTCCTCAGCGTCCTACAAGAGACAATGGGTAATCATTTAACAACTTTAGGCTACATACCTTAACACCACCAGATACGGTGGCTCACACCTATCACCCCAAATCCCTGCCCTGGAGATGCTGAGATTGAGGATCAGCGTACTGGTGTATAGCAGTGAGCTGCAGCCTGGGCTACAGAGTGAGAGTGCGAAACTCTCAAAAATACGAAAACAAACAACAAAGTCAGTTCAGTTTGGAATCTACAGATTCAATCAACCACAGATGAAAAAGACCAGGAAAAGCATTCCACTTATACTATAAAAGTATCTTCATTTTTATATTCATTCTTGTCCCTGTTCCCTAGCAATAGCTACATTGTAACAACACCTACAGTATAATGGGTGCAAGTAACCTGGAAAAGATTTACAGATCAGAGGGTATGTGTGGATTATAGGAAAATACTGTGTTATTTTATGTGACAAAATGGTACAATTTTATATCCATGGTGTGCTTGCATGCCATGCCATGTGTGTGTAGAGTCAGAGGACAACTTGGAAGTCGATTCTCTCCACCATTTAGGCTTGGGAACCAAAGGCGGGTCACCAGGTTGATTTGCAGATGTCTTTACCTACTGAGTCTTCTCATTGGCCCAAGCAACTTTGTTTCATATTTTTGCAATGCTGTGGATCCAACACAGGGTCTTGTGCATATTGGGAAAGTGTTCTATCCCCAGACCAATCTTCTCTTTATTTGAACTCAAAATACACATGATTTGTACATTCTTATGACATTTAATAACTGTCATGGTTTCAAATGCACATTGTCCCCCACAGGCTCATGTGTTCGAATCTTTATTTGGGAAGGTCATGGCACCTTTGGGAGGTGGAGCATTACTAGAGGAAGGCAGTCACAAGGGGTGGGCCTTCAGGTTGATTATCTCTGCTCTGCTTGAGTGAGTCTACTCTTGAGCTTGAGGCAGTTTTGCAGCTCTTAGCCTCCTTGATAGACATGACCTAGTCCTACTCCAGCGTCTGCCAGCCAGCTATGCCTTTCCCACCATGAAGGAAGTATCTCCCCTCTGGAACTGTAAGCTGAATAAATCTCCCTTTTTCTCCCATAAGTTGTTTGAGCCTCAGTGTTGTCTCACAGAAACAGAGAAGAATAACTGGTAAAATAGCATTTTTGCAAGGAAAGTTGAGGCTGCCTTTGATTCCAAATCCTTTCTGGGATTACGGGTGTGTGCCAACACTCATGGCTTATGGCATTTAATGCTTTTGTAATGGTTCTCACTCCAGGTCACACATCACAGCATGGGGTAGAATACTAAGCTATTTAAAGCTGATTCATTTAAATGGACAGTTCAGAGGTGAAATCTACTGCTTTACTGTCTCACATTATTAGAGTTATCTGTTCTAAATTAAGTCAAATATACCCATAATTAAAATTTTAGAAATGTGGGGGTAGACATTTGTAATCCCAGCAGTCAGGAGGCTGTGGCAAGCTCTAGGACAGCCAAGTATAGAGCGAGTTCTAGGCTTGCCTGAATTCTAGAGCAAGACCCTATCTTGAAAAAGTAATGAACTCAACAACCAAGTAAATAAACAAACATTTTGGCCCAGCATTTCAAATAATGCTCCTATTTGCAACATAGTACTTTCAGTTAAGCTTACAATGTGGGACATTTAGATGTAAAACTGTATAAAGCTACACATAGACAGAATACTGTAAAAGGGCCATGCATGCGGATTGGTTACTGTTGCCTTTAAAGCTATAAACAACACACACAGCTTACCTCTCTGACATCTACCATCCAGCCTCCATCAACGAACAATAAGACATTATACATTTTCTCCTTTACATCAGCAGTTAGGGCGTCCAAATGCCCTTTCCAAATACTGTAATCCATCTGCAGAACAAACAGAAAGCAGACTCAATGGATGAAGACCAACAAATGATGAATTTTTTTTGAGGATCAAGGCAGAGTTTATTAGAAGAAAGAATGGAACTCATGGAAATGAATCCGTGAGGGGAAAGAGATCCACGAGGGGCAAGAGAGCCCCAAATGATGTATTCTAAAAGTACAGATAGAACACCATTCTTAAAAGTTGAACTTCTAGCCAGTCAAACAAAAAAATAGCTATTAACAGAACAGCAGATACATAAAATATTAAAATGGTAAGCTGTAAATGAATACTAGTATCATCTAAAGGTATTTTTCACTATTAAGTACCTACTGAAAAGTGGCTAAACAGATTTTTTTTTCTTTAAAGTAGAGTATATAATAGAAAGATCACCTGTTATAACTGCTGAAGAAATAACCTTTCTAGACACACACACATGTCTAAGATAAAACAGGCTCATTGGAAATCCATATTTCACTTACTTCGTATTTCTTTTCTTTGTGTTCATAAGCCACTTTCTCTGTAAAAGTTGGTTGGGCTATCAAAGTAGGTTTTTGTGGAGCTGAATTCATATGTTTAAACCATTCATTAAAGGTTTCATGGGCTTCCTAAAATGTAAAGTTGAAAAAAAAAAGAAAGAAAGAAAAGTTGTCAACTTTTGAGACAGGATCTTACTCGTAGCTCAGGATGGCCTGGGATTCACTACAAAGCCTGTCCAGCCTTGAACTCATGGCACTTCTCTTATCTTAGCTTCCTAAATGCTGAGATTAAACAAAGTTTTCCTTTAAAAGATGTGGTTCTTAAAATAATTTTGTAGTTACCAAGAAACCCTTCACTATTTACCTCTTGCACACACACACACACACACACACACACACACACACACACACACACACAAATTATGACTATGCAGGTGTTCTGAAGTAACAAGCAGAGTACATTGTTACGTTTTTTGCTGTTGTTTACTCTTAACTCACACCTGCTCACATGCATCCTGCCATCTATCACCCTATGAAATACAGGTTTACTTATATTCTTGACTAGCCTGTTAGTTTCTACATGACAAAGCATACTATTCAAAAATTCAGCCCTGCTCCTTAATCTGTAGTACTTGATTACTTACTAAATAAATTTCAAGTGAGTATGCTATTGCTTTACTGTTGACAAATACAGAACATCTATTTTTCTTTTTTAGTTGTTGCCAAAAGCAGAAATAGTAAAGTTGAGACAAGCATGCACACAATTTTAGGAAAAATGTAAGTTCCAGATATCATACACTCTATTTAATTTTGGTTGGTTGGCAATTGGTAGAGAATCATGCTAATGAAGACAAGGGCACAATCCCATGTCCTCCCTGCTGTGAATCAGTTGGCGCTGCTTCTGCAGCAGCCCCACGGAAGAGAGAGCGAGTGAGAAAGGGCACCATGAGGCCGCAGCTCAGGCTCACCAGATAAGCCCGGATGCATAGGTGCTCTCGAATAGCATTGTCGTCTTCTGCAGGAAGTGGACTTTCCATTCCTTGCTCCTCCCACTGATTATAGATTTCTGCTATGGAATCCTGAGGGATTTTCACAAATACTTCTTTTGCAGCTTCATGTTTCTTTGATGCTATAAAAGAACACATGATTTTTAATATGTGTGGATTTCTGGGAAATGATTTTCTTACAGGGTCAAAGCACTGGTTTATGTCTTTTACACTTTAGATCCCAAAATGAACTTTAATCCTGGGATTAATGCTGGGGATCAGTATAGGCCTGGAGTTAATAGGCTGCTCAATAATTATCTTCTAAACAAATGGATGATTACACCCAGATAAAGAGCACATTCAGATGGTTTCTCTGCTGGTCCCTGGACTGCAGAGGGCACAGGGCTCCAGGGACATGCTGCCTTCCAGATATCTGTGTGCTCAATGACTGACCAACTGTCTCACATTCCTATTTCCCTATGTTTTCCTAAATAAACAAAACATTCCTCTGCAAGAACAAAACAAAATTTTAAAAAACGAATGGATCAAAACAGAAAATGTTAAAGAACATCACCTACCTAGGAATTTTCTCATTATTGCATTGCCTTGCTTCAGTGCTTCGGCCCTCTGGGCTGGGTCAAATACCAGCCAGTCAATTACATCAATCTTTAAACGATCTTCCTGCTCATTTAAAGGGACAAGAAAAAGAAATTGAAAGAGTCAGTTTGGAAAAGATATTTTTCAAACTAGTAGACTTCACAATTGCACTTCTAACGAGCAACATTTTTGTTCAAGTTACAAAAATTAATGGGTGTGTCTAACTTTCCTTAGTTTGTACTACTTAATAGCTCTATTACATTATGGAAAAAACTCACAGGACTATGAATCTGGAGAAGAATCCTTCATATTCCTGCTCACTTAGTCATGTGATACTTTAAACTGCTATTCCCTTTTATTTCATTAAAATAGGGACTGGACTACAGAGATGGCCTGAAGGTTAAGACTTTGCCTAACAAGCAAAAGATCCCATATAAAAATGCCTGAGGGTGGGGTGGGGTGATGGGGTGTATTTTAAGGGAAAGTTCACCAAGAAACCAGAGGAAGGATTATTAGAAATTACATAATGGTCTCTATCCCCACCTGCCCAAATTACCTCTGTAGTCCCAGTGTCTAGTGATGGGGCCAAGTCATGGTGGCTAAATTCACCAGTATCTTTCTTTCGAATATTCTCGACTACAGTTTTTGTTATTGTTGCAACATCCAAATCTAAAAAAAAAATTTAAAGTCACAAAAAATAATCATCAGTACTAATATTCTCTGAACAGTCACAATGATTCAGTAAATTTGGAACAATACTTTGTGTGTAGAGTACTGGGGATGGAGCCAATGACGTTATACAATTTCTTATTAAGAAAGTATTTTATCATTGAGCTACATCTCCAGCTCCTCATGTAAAATTCTTTTAAAACAAAGCATATATATTTGAAAGAATTCATAAAAGAAAATGCCACAATTAAATAGTATTTTAGCTGGGTGTCTCATGCCGGCAGCCCCTGTACTCATGAAGACCACCATGAGGACCAGCCCGAGGCCAGCCTGGCTAGAGAAAGCCCTGTCTAAAAAAAAAAAGCAAAAGCAAGCCAACTTTTTACACAAGTCATATTACGTTATTTCAGCCCCTAAAAAGACCTTCGTCTTTTTACATTTAATACAAAGGTCAGAATCAGAATGAAAACCTGCCGACACAGGCCAGTGGACGCAGGAAGTAAATACAATCAAACCACCTGCAAAGATGCATGTACAAAAGGAAACGATGGAGCCTCGACTCCTGCTCCTCTACCTGCTTCCCTGGCCAATTCCAGGCAGTGGTGGCGCTGCTCAAGCTCCGTGACCCCTTCCAGAAATAACGCATACTGGGCGACAGCAAGGTCTCGAGGCAAATGACAGGTATAAAATGCAATGAGGTTTGTGTGTTTCTCACTTATTAAAAGCTAAGGAACAGAAAAAGAGCAAAGTAGGTCAAAAATTAGCAGTGCTTTGAAAAAAGTACATTAAAAATTTCAAACATGTTCAAGAAAGGATCTGTGTTGCAAATCATTCTTTTTAAATTTAAAGATCTCTATAGCTCACTTCTTTATCACTGTGTATTAAACATTCTTATTTTGATATTTGGTTTCATTAAAAAAAGGAAAAACAGAATTGAATTATAGATGCTAAAAGTTTACCTGTATGTATGTCTTTAAAACTTCAATAGAAACTTCTTCCTTTATAAGAAAAAAAAACATAATTCAATTGTAAAGATTATATTATTTTATAATTATAGTTTCTAATAAAAATTCTCCTTTGAAATGGTTTAAGCAATTTAATATTCACCCTGAATGATAATTATGCACAAGCCAAGTGCTTAGCAAAACTCATGCATTATAATTCCCCTTGACCACAGGCCCTTGTGGGTAGTTACTGTTATTGTCCACTTTTTACAGAAGATCAGATTTAATTTACCTAGCATTACAGTTAGAAATTACTGAGCAAAGATGTGAATTCAAGATTCCTTCTTCACAGCTTAAGCTTCCAACCACTGTCAATTTGCTTTGACATGTACTCTTACCCAAATGTTATTGGACACTTAGAAAGAAGACAGGGAAGGACAGAGGGAGGAGAGGAGGAAGGAAGGAAGGAAGGAAAGAAAGAATAAAGGAAGGGAGGGAGGACAGACAGAAAGAGAGAACTTAAAGTTTGTTTCAGTTAGCTTAGCTGGATGATTTAAAGTTGGATATTAATGAGGACCAAATTCTTAAAAATCAGATAACTACTAGTCCCATGAGGCATGGCCTGGACACTAGCAGGTCATTCACAGGGAGTTACCACTGGGTGACCCTGTGATTTCTGCGCACTGAAAACCATTTCTAGAACACAACAACAAAAGCAAATTTGTTTTCCTGAAGACAGGTGTGTAACATCGACCAGGCAAAGAAGGGTAAGTTGTTTATTATTTACTTTGGTCTGCAGTCCCAGAGTGCGAAAAAACAAAATGAGGTGAGTCATAAAGCGGAGGAGGTGTCCAGGTAGACTGCTTCTGCTCTTGGAAAGCCACTTGCTAAACTCCTCCATCAAACCTACAAGCCATCAAAGCAAAGATTCAACAGTCAGAAGAAAGTTAGGACATTCATGCCACTCTTAAAGTGCTATTAAGTCATTGCACAATTGCTAAGAGCCATCATATAATCCTCTAAACATCAGGTTAAACTCAAGTTTTACTCTAAAACAACAAGTAAATAATTGCATTCAAGAAGGCACATGTACATAAAGACTAAAAGATGTAGTGAGTCATATGCACTGTTTTCAAAACTTTTACAAAAAGTATTATTAAAAATATAAACTGAGATAAGGTAAAACAAAACTGTATCTTACCATCAATGTCTCCCAGGATAAGGAATTTTTGAACTATATGATAATGTTCTTGATTCTCTTCTAGAACTCTCTGAAAAAAATTTTACATTCACATAAATCACCTAGTTGTCACTCTGAAGGAGTACTACACTAAAAATGAATTAAAAAAAAAAACACTAAAGTCAAACAGGATGGCACATAGGTACTTTCAGCACTTGGGAGGCAGAGGCAGAAATGCTGAGAGTTTGAAGCCAGCATGGGCAACATGGCAAGAATGTGGCTGGTCAAACTATAGTATGACCACACTACCCCAAACCCCCACACCAAAAAAAGGTAGCTAAAATATAATAATTAATTTGAAGAGATTATCATTAAATAGAAAAAATAATCAACTGTGGAGTGATAAGATTTATACTGGAACATCTATCTATCTATGCTTATTTGAAAGGCGACAGGAGAGCTGGGATGTAGCTAGAAGGCTGTCAGGCAGGTGCAGGGGTTCCATCCCAGACTGAAGTTAAAGGTCCACTGCGTAGCCAGTGCCAGTTCAACCTGGCTACATGACACCTCTCAAAACCAAAAACAAACCATACAACCGTCATGCTGAAGTAAGAAAAACCATGGAAAAAGGCACAGGAGGATTATGTTGTGTCTAAGGCATTAAGAACAGGCGTTGCAAGGAAATTACCCAGCTTTGCTTACAAATCTTAACATGTGCATGCATGCCATGGCACACATACATACGTCAGAGGACAACTTTTGAAAGTCTGTTCTCTCCTTCTACCATGTGGGCTCTAACTGGGGTCACAATGTTTGTGGGTAGGCGCCTTACTTTCTCAGTCATCTCACCAACCAAAGTATTATTTTTTAAGGTCTCTTATTTTAATTATTGGCACAGAAAAGGTGGGAAAGGAGAACAAAATGGCACATATTTTTCTCCCAGTTAGCTAAATTTTACAACTGCATAATATTTATTTCTCATTCCAGACATTCTACTATTTTAAGAGGTACATATTAGAATTTACCTTTTTATCAGTAGCTTGAAGTTCTTCAAAAACCTTTTCTAAGGTCCAACTTTAAAAGAGAGAAAAAAGGAATAGAATAGTAATATGAAAAGTGGCTGCAAAATAAAACTCCAAAGAACAGAGTATAAATCACCACAACTAAGATCAAGCCAGCACACTCACTTTGTTTCTGAATAATCTCTTGGGAGTTCTTCGGTTTCATCCAGAGTCATTACTGATGTCCTGATCTCCTGTTCCACCAGACTGTCCACCATCACCCGGAAGTAGGCCCACACGGTGTCTTCCCACGTGTCACAGACAGGAAGAAGCTTTTTCCCCAGTCCAAAACAGAAACAGAAACAATCAACCAGAAAGAAAGGAAAGCCAATTACATCTGTTCATAAAGACTTTAAAACCACTGTGTAATGATGTAAAACACTAAGGATCTTAAAAATTAATAACTCCTTTTTCTCCCAAACTATAACTAGTAAGAAGTTTGAACTATTAAGATTTTTTGGGCTGTCAAGATGGCTCAGTGGGTAGAGGCACTTGAGCACAAACCTGGTGACGTGAATTTAATCCCTGGAGCCCACATGATGGAAGGAGAGAACCAATTTCTCAATGTTTCCCTCTGACTTCTAAATGTACTCTGTGGTTTTCTCAGTCTTTGTCTCTCAAATACATAAATAAAAATATAAACAAAAAAGGATTTTTCCTCCTCATACCAATACAAAAGGCTTTTCAATTGATTACAGTGTCCCTAAAGATGTTAAAATCTAAAAAGGGTGGTGAGAAATACCTAAGAAGTCATTGGGTCATACGAGGATATTTCTAATGTAGTTTTGGGCATTAGGAGTCAATAAATATGTGTTACAACTAAACCGACAATGTTTAGATGTGATTTCATCCATGAAATCATCATACAAGAGCAAGTACGGTAGCATATTTGTAATCCCAGCACTGGGGAGACAGAAGCAATAGGGGAACAAGTTCAAGGCCAGCATGGACTACAAAACAAGACCTTATCTCAAAAACTCAAGCAAAACAAAACAAACGAATTGTAAGTTTGAGGCAAACCTGAACTATATATCAAGAAATGTTTTGAAAAGCCATACATACAAATCATGCATGCTACTTTCATGTTTTGTTTATTCATTTACTTATGAACGTGTGAGATACATACAGCACATGGTCTGAGGAGGTCAGAGGACAGCTTTGTGGAGTCAGTTCTCCCTCTCCACCTGTGGGTTCCACAGACTGAACTCAGGTTGATCAGATAGTGTTTTTACCCACTGAGCCACCCGCTGGCCAGCACTGCTACTGTTATGACAGAGTACAAGCCTGCTCTCTCCCGCTCTCTAATAAATTAAGTGAATAATAAAGTCAAATTTAAAGAAACTTTCAAAAGATTACTTAAATTTATAGGATTTGTTATATGTAATTATTAGACTATTTACATATAGTTTTATTTCAGTGAAAAAACATTAAATATTACCTGCTTGAGATTCCCACTTAACGCTGCATAAATTGCTCTTTCATATTTATTAAAAAGCTCCTAAAATACAATGAATAAAAACATCCTTGAAGTAATTATTTTCCTTGGTAAGTTAGTTTTCCTCATAATCTGGGATTCTGTAATTTCTTCTGGACTGAACCTATTCATTTGATAGTCTCCCAGCTTTAGTGAAAGATCTAGTGCAATAACAAGCAGGAACGTCTCTTAGTTTGATGAAATAAGAAAAAGTCAAATGTTCAAATCTCACAGACTGAAAACAGGGCCACCTCTAACATAACCAAACTTTACCCAGTGTAGAACCTGTACAGGTAATGTCTCTACAATGTTTCTAAGTAACTGAGACTTTCTTGATGCTGCCCTAGGAACAGCTGAACAAGGCGCATGTATCAGTCTACATCTGATTCCTAATAGAATGAGTCATATTCATCACATTGTCCCATATTTATTATTTTGCGCCTGCCTGTCCTGTTCCCATCAGGGATGCTGAACAGTTTTGCATCTTCCCTTCCCACGCCCATCAGTCTATCTTAGGCCAGGCCTCATTCATGCAGTGGCTGAGCCATGAACTTTCAGGGCCAGTGTTCACTGCCATGCTGATCTTAAAACCCTCTGACATGTGCCCCTAACCTTCTGACATCCAATCTGATAAGCAATTTCAGGTTAATTTAGTGTGATATTTTTATATCTTTTAATATTTGGCAGATTCTACCATTTTATTGGCTTTTTATCTTTTTATGTATCACTGACAAAATGTTACTTTCTTAACTCCATTCTCCCATAAGCCCCGTGAGTGTTTTGCACAATCTGAGTGCTGTAAGGACTCTTAAGAACACTTATGTCATGTCAAAACAGAAGTGACTTTGTTCCCTTTTATGGGGCTTCTACTCCACCCGGTACACTTAACCATTCCTCTACTTTCCCACCCAGTCATTTACCCTAGTTCCCTCACATTGCCATTCTTGACAACCCAAATCTGCTAATTTAAAAAAAGTTAAATTCAGATAATCATCTTTAAGCTGACCCAAGTATTTTTCTCTAAAGATTCCTGTGACACTTCCTTTATGTTTGTATTTAATTCCCAGTACTTAGTGAGTGCTTGAATAATTCTGACAAGAATTTCACTATAACTTCTGTGAAAGTAGGAACTTGAGTCTTATACATTGAACACTGCATAGTTCCTCTACAGGGAAAATCAGAATAGGTGAAAATTTTCTCTTACATCTTCTGCCATCCTCCAACAACTAATTTTCCAGATTCGTCTATATGGATTCCCTTCTACAGGTTCTAGCTCTGTTCCTACAAAACAGTAAAAAAAAATTATAATTTAAAATGTCCTATTTCGATTCCTTCTAAAAGAAAGGCTACTGTTCACAAAGACTGGCATTTGGTACAAATACCTTCATTCTTCTTTCAAAATAAAACCCACTGACATACCTCCATTAACATTAGGGTCGTGATACAGTTTCCAGCCTTCAAGAGTCGCAGCTCGCCATGCTTGACCGCAGCGTTTACAGAGTCGCTGTGCCTTTGGAAACAGGAAAGAACAATTAGTAACATCACCAAGGTAGTACCAAAAACCACTTGTATTTTCAGTAGAGACAATATGCAATTTAGGGCACAAAAGTTACAGAGCATGATGTAGGCAGGCAGTAATGGCATTAACTTTACCAATATATGCACATCTTTCTGTGGTCTGTTTCTTTTCTTTTTTCTTGGCTGTATAGGGATTGAACTCAAGGCTTTATGAATACAAAGCATGCATTCTACCAACTTTGCTACCTGTCCAGATATTTTTTCTTTTTGGTTTTAGGCCTAACAGGTTCCTGTGGAACCCACTGTCATGTAATTCTACTAGAAATAAATGATTGGATGACCCTTGATGTATGTAACAGTATTACAAAATCAGTTTCATTAGTGAGAAAGATGCTATCACTCATTTAGTCTATTGATGATATTTCCTTAAAGGTGCACAGATCGTGTCACCTAGTGTCAGACTCATTTTTGAATGCTTAAAAATCACAAGCAGAAAGCTCATTGTGGTGGCACATGTCTGCCATTCCAGCACTTGGGAGGTGGAGGACAAGGAGTTTCAGGCCAGCTGTGGGTACATACTGAATTCAAGACAGATAAACAAAACAGAAGAGAAATAATGATATAAGGTATACGTCAGTGATACAATACAATGTATTGAGGTTTGTTTAATAAGTTTGACCTGTTAAAGAATTTTCGGAGTTCTGCAAATTAAAGGGCACTGCTCTCCAAAGCTTTAAAGCTAAGTGTATCTTAGCACTGGGAATGACCAATGGAAAAGGTAGATCAGAAACAATATGAATGGGATTACAGCATAGAAGCAAGGAAGGGGGTTAGAAAGATCTCTGCCAACTTCAAGAGTCTATGGCTTTTTGAAATCAAATAAAATAGTGCTTGACTTACCTCTTCTGTCATTCCAGCACGAATTAGAGTGAAAAGATATTTGAGTAATCTAATTTCATCTTCTCTATCCAGATCATCAAGTGGCAGTTTCTGTCTAATTGGGGCATCAGGGTCCTGTAAAATAACAACCATTCACCAGCCATAAATCTTATGTGCTGACATACATATTTTTTATTTGTTCATTTGTACATTTATTCAGTCAATCAGTCAGTCGGTCACTCACTCACTCACTCATTCACTCACCCACCCACTCACTTATCCATGCAGTGCTGGTGATCAAACTCAGAGCACAGCAATTGCTAGTCAAGTACTCCAACACTAAGCCACAACCTCAACCCTACACCAACACACATTAACATCATCATCGTGTCTTAGATGATGTTTACTAAGATTTAGATACAGAAATAAATCCCTTTAAAACCCAGCCTAAGGAACATACAGAATGATACCACAAGGGCCCCTAATATTTATACTTGTCTGCTGTCCAACTTAAACTGTGTTTACTCATGATGATGCATGCCCGTCAGGTAAGCTCAGGATGCCACCCTAGCCTAGTTAACACAAGATGACTTGAGCTTTACTTGGTCATACCAAGAAGAATTAAATCTAGGTGATGAACAAACACAGAGGCAAAGCAGGTCTGTTCTGTGACTGATATAATTTAGTATACTTAGGGAGTAAGCCTACTGTGTTAGATACAGGTGTCAACTTGACAACTGAAGGCTAAGCAAAGCACATTTGTGGTAGTTGAGGTAAGTCCTAAGCAAGCCTATGGCAGATTATCTAATTGATGAAGGAAGACCCAGCCCACGGTGGGTCTGGACAGATGGAGGAGGAGAGGATTGGTTCAGTAGTCTGGCATACTTTTCATGTGTTGGCTAACTTGAGTCTAGTGAGTGAGGTTTTCTCCGCTCTCAGCAATCCCTATGGATAGGGTATGGCCAGTTCCCTCAGCTCCTAATGTTGGCATGAATGCTTCTTCTAAGCTGGACAGAGAATTGTAAACAAGAATAAAACCCCCCTCATTTCCCTAAGTTGCTTGGTCTTGAATTTATTGGCAGCATGCAGGGAAACTGTAACACCTATCAAGCACTCATATAAAACAACAATTGAATTAAGAAGGTAACTCAAGTAATAAGAGAGCTTATGTAGCATGCACAATACTCAATCTCAGTAGTGCAAAACAAAGTACAAAGAAATACAACAATATCCACCTCTACCCCATTCTCTCAAAAAATATAAACAAATTTCTGGGCTGAAGTGATGGCTTAGGGGTTAATCCTCTGCCTTGCAAGCAGAAGGTCCTGAGTTCAAATCCTGGAACCCATGTGAAAACATTGAGCGGAAATGGCAGTGACTTGTACTTCTCCTGGAATGAGAAGCCTGAGAAATTCTACAGCAAAGCGAAGAGGAGGCAGGACAATTTAGGGTGATTTTCAAAGTCACCCTTTGGCCTACATACACACTCATGGCCTACATACACACACACAAACATGTGAACGTGCACAAAAATAAAAATGCCTTAAAAATAAGCAAGCTTCTAATAAATAAAAATCTTGTAGAGTACTCAGAAAGCATTTGAAAGATTGTAAGTTCAAGGCCAGCATAATACATAACACAAACATTATCTCAAAAGAAAAGAAAAAAACAACTATTTTATCATTATTCCTACCTATCTTACTTACACAATTTCAAACACTTAGTATTAACGTACTGTCCTCAGTTTGGAGCAAGTAGCACATACAATCTATGTAGTGATTTCCAACGAAAAATGATTTCAAAATATTTAACTCAGAAAGACGATGGTTCTCATTGCCAGTGTTACTGAGGATGTGGTAGCATGAAGGACAGTTTAGAAATGGAATGTACAGTAGGTCAATTGGCCACCTGCCCAAGTGTTTGCAGACACAATCATTCAACTTTAGAATATGGTCTCTCTGGCAATAGGAAACAATTACTTTCTAATTGCCAAGTAAATGCTTTTTGGCTGTTGTTTGCTACTAGGTAATTTGACTTCCATTTACTTTAAGATATGGTACTTTGCACACAATTTTCATTATAAACTACTTTTGTTATCAGGGGAATTTTATTTATCAGTTTTTTTTTCAATTGCTACTTATTTCTCTGTCACTGTAAGCACCTGCATATCTCCAGCAGTCATAAAGCTCATTCCTTTAATTCTGTAATAGTTCAGCTCCTGTTATTTTCAAATCCACTATTATTCCTATTTTTTCACATTGTAAAAGTACCTTTCCAATATCGAACTATGAATCAATATCCCATCCCTTTCTATAGAAAGTTTTCAGAAAGTTTTCATGGTTTTGTAGTTGCAGAGTCAAACTCCAATGTAAGACTAAAATTAATTAATCAACATTTTTACTTTCATTGAGACAGAGTCTAGAGGCTGGAGATATGACTCAAGGATTAAGACATTGCCTCGAAAGCAAAAAGACCTGAGTTCGGATCTCAGATTCCATGTAATAACACCAGGAAGAAATGGTGGTCTGCATTTCCAGCTCTGCAAAGCACTTCTGACTCTGGAAGGTAAAGCCTTGGAAATCCCAGAGCAAAGTAAAAAGGAGGTAGAGTAATCCAGGATGAAGCCCAGAGTTACCCTTGAGCTTCCACAGGTGCACACAATGATCTCTGACATATGTAGTCACATACACACAAACATATACATACATACACATATATACACAATAAATTAAGTAAATAAATAAATAAAAAAAGACGACAGAGTCTCATGGAGACAAGCTGGTTTTGAACCTCTGCTTCTGCCTTAGCCTGTCAAGTGCTGGATGACAGGCGTGGGCCATTATGTCCAGCTTCATCTGTTTTCATGCTAGCATATTACTTTCCTTATCTTCCTTTTGACTTACAGCCATAGATGTGTTCAAATACACTACTCAGAATTCAAATGCAGCTTAACAGATTGAAACTTTTCAAAATGAAAATGTTAGTGTGCATACTTTCAAGTAACTAAAGGCAGGAACTAAACAAACAAAATTCTCAATCTTAAAAAAAAAAATCAGTAATCTTTGAAGAGAACCTTCATTTCCAAGAACACTTACCAATTCAGTGACAAGAGGGCGAATACTTCCTATAAAAGAAGGTAGCTGACGTTGTTTTAAGGTGTGAAGAGTATTTTCCCTAAAAAAAAAAAAATTTTAAAGTGGCCATTTAAACACGTCTGTATAACAGAAATAAAACAAAACAACTACAGAAAGAAGAAAGGACAACAAACTTAGAAAAACAGTAAAAGTTTCAAACACAGAAAAGCATTTTGCTTTAGAAGACTAATAATGATACTGAAAACTTGTTAAATGCCCTACTGGACATTTAATTGATCTGTTTTCATGAGGAATCTGCTTAAGTCTTTACCCTTTTTCAAACTGTTTATCTTTTTACCACAGAGTTGTAGGATGCTATGAGCTACATGTTCTGTTTCTACCAGTCTGTGGCTTGCACTTACTTTACTTCCTAACACAATTTCCTGTAACTGACTTTGAACTTCTGACCAATCTCTCTCTGACTCTAAGTACTGGGATTACAGACATGTGCACCACAACTAGCTAAGTAGCTGCCTCTTCCTCCTTCCTTTTTCTTCTTTTAAAAAAAGAAAAGAAAGGGTTATAGTAATAGCCCAGGTTGGACCTCAAATTTCTGATCTTACTACTTTAGTTTCCAAGCCCTGAGACTATAGATATGTGCCATTATACCCAGCTCTTAACTTCTTCTTCTTTTGTAATTTATTTTATTTTAGACACTGATGTGCACATATGCATGCCATAGTATAAGAGCGAAGATGAGACTTTCATAAGTCAGTTCTCTCCTTCTATTAAGTGGACTTCTGGGGATAGAACTCAAGAAACCAGTTGCCTTACCCCTGAACTATCTCACTGACCCCTCAATTCTTTGCGTGTGTGTGTGTGTGTGTGTGTGTGTGTGTGTGTGTGTGTAGAAGGCATGGTATGTACCTGTGGAGATCCAAGGATGACTCTGGGAAATTATCCTGGGTTGCTCTACCTCCTTATTGCTTTGCTCTGTTTTTCCAGACTCCTCCTTCTAAGGCCAGAAGTACAGGCCGCTGCCATGTCTGTCTGGCATTTTTATGTGGGTCTGGGATCTAAACTCAGGTCCTTTCACTTGTGAGGCAAAGGCTTAACCCCCAAGCCATCTCCCAATCCTATTGACTGGTGTCTTTTAAGAGGGAAGTTTTCAATTTTTATGGAGTCAAATATTTTCTGGATCACTGTTTTCTGTGGTATAAGAAATATCTGCTAATTCCAGGTGACAAAGGCATCTTCCTAGGTTTTCATCTAAAGTATCGTGGGCTGCCTGCCTTTAGATTCAAACTATGTCTCATTGTGAAACAACAGTTAGGTACTGTTAATGAGGAAGGTTAATCTTTTTAACACAGACAATATTTTCCTGCAGTTTAGTGAAAAAACCCTGCTCAACCGAACTGCTTTGATGCCTGGTGAAACAAATGATTATGTAAATGTGAGACTGTTGGGGGTTACTATCTCTGTCAGCTTTAAGAGGAGACCAGTTCATGAAAATGTTGCAAAAACTACTGTAAAGGGAAATTTAACTTGGAATTTTTTTCTATAAAAAAAATCAATATATCTTTCTTAAAAAAACTCAATTACTCAATCACTTTTTAAAAACTCACGATGTAGCCCAGTCTGCCTCTGAATTCACAAGTATCCTGCCTCTGTCTCTTGAGTGCCAGGACTTTGGCTTGTACCATGAGGCAGGCCTAGCACCAAGATTTCTTTTTTCCTCCCCAGTGCTAGAGATTGAACCCAGGGCCTCAATACTAGACAAAGAGTTACTCTCTTCAGATCCCAAGATTTAATCTTTAGCAAACATCAAGTAGCACTAATTTCCTAGCTAAATAAAGACACAATAATTATAGACTGTGAACATATAGGTCAGTCACTGAGATCAAACTACTGTATTTTTTCAAGTTCTGACATAAATTGCCCTTTTAACCTTAAGTAATATATTTTGGCTTTAAAGTTCTAAAATAATTTATAAATATTGAGAACATAGGAAAATTTAAAAAAAAAATTGCAAAGTAGCTGGAAGTAGGTCTTCACCATATAGCCTAGGCTAGCCTCACATTCACATTCTTTCTGCCTTCGTCTGTAGAATGATGGGATTATGGGCCTGTGACACCAGTTCAACAGAAATGTTAGTTTGATGCCCAAATTATGACTTTAAAAGAGCAGCAGCAGAGCACGGGGATGCACTCCTAGAATCTCCAACACCTAGGAGGCTGAGACAGGAGAATCACAGTAAGTTCTAGGGCAGTCTTAAAAGCACAGCAAGACTTTCTTAGAACAGGAACAATCAGCAAGGTTAATGTCTGAAACATGAAATGGACCATTGTAATCTTTTTTCTCAATGTTTCCATCCTATCAGAATAAAATCCAAAATACATAAAATGGCCTGCTCAACATCTCACACAATCAAGCTCTCTCTAGTCTCACTTTCTCTCTCCTTTACCTTTCAGGGTTCTGTGATTTAGTTCCTACTCAGACATTTGTACACCAGATTTCTATGTTCCCTCCCTCCCTCCCATCCATATGGTAGATGACCTTGTTACTCTACCACTCTGCACTATTCCCTGAGACAGGGTATCCCACTGAACCAGGAGCTAGCAGGTCTCCAGCAAACCTTAGCAATCCATTACAGTGTCTGTGGCATGACAATGCTGGGGTTATAGGTCATACATTTGATTTTTTACATGGGCACCAGGAATTGACTCAGGTCTTCATGCATACACAGCCAGCAGTCTTACCCAGAGCCATTTCCACAGCCCCTCTTTTCTTTTATTGAAACAGGGGTTATTTATGTTGGCTAGGCTAGCCTTGAATGCTGGGGCTCAAGCCCCCTAAGCTGCTTGGATTACAGGTGCATGCTACCATGCCTAGTTTCCTTTACTTTTGGAGTGTCTCTTAGCTTGCTACTTTCTGAGAGAGAGCCTCCCTTATTGCTCTTTTTACTGAAGATGAGCGCTCATTGTCATCCTCTGCTCATTGGCTCAATTCTAGATTTTTCAAAGTTCTTATTTCGCAAATCAGAGCTTTACCTGTTTAGTTCACAATTTGAACAAAGTAAAAACTGAGTAAATATAGAAAGATGAATGAACAAAATAAACAGTGACTACAAGAATAAAACCTTAGTGACTTACCAATATACTGATTTTGCATAAAACTCAATGTTATCAGAAAAATCTCCAATTTCATCTTTGGCAATACTCTCTAGCCAATCTACCACCAGCTAGGGGAGAAGAAAAAAAAAGGATCAATATTAATTATAAAATCTATATGCTTACTTGTAGTAGGGCTTCTCTTAATTTAAAGTACCTACAATACCAAGAAACAATTTTTCAGATAAATAAGATAAACAAACATATAACAAAATAATGTTTTCAATAGGAATAATCCCATTTTTAACAGTCGATTCCTGGAAATATGTTGCTATTTCAAAATTAAAGAATATTCCAAATTCCTTTTAATTACAAATGAAAAAAAATCAAATAAAAAGAAAATTAAGAAAAACATTTTAAGTTGAACCACTCTGGTACTATGTATTTTACCTTTTCCCCCATGCTTCTTTAAAACACTGAAACAGTTTAGGAGCTGGTGGATAAAAGTGCTTGCCTCCCAGCTTGATGCCCAGAGCTCACATAACAGGAGAGACCGAACTCTGCAAGCTGTCCTCTGACCACAACATTCGTGCTGTAGCAAACACCATCCTCAACACCTATAAATGAACGTAATTACAATCTTAAAACTTTTGAAATTCTAGCCGTACCTGACTTTGTCGGACAAGTGAGTCCCTCTGAAATAATGCTTCCACAACTGTCTTTTCACTGGCATTAATGGCCTACATAAAGAAAGAAAAGAAAAAGAGAAGTAATCTAGGAATATTATTTCAAATGAAAGAAAAAAGCCTATTAGGAATAATGTACTTAATTTCATGTACATGTTTTAATCACACTGAAAGATTATAATTATCTTTGAAAAATATTTATAAATAAATCTTAAGTTGCTAGATTTATTTCATCTACTCTTACCTGCCTTTGTTTCTCCTTTAAGTTTAATTTGTTATGTTTGGATTTTCTAAATACTGTCTCTGGGCTGGGGATATAGTAATTCTTATAGAGAGCTAATCTAGAACACACGAAGCTCTGAGTTCAATCCCCAGCACAAAAGAAAACACAAATTCTGTTTCTAAAAGATTATATTTTAAGGAAAAAGTACACACACCCACACACATGAAGAAAAAGGAAGAAAACAAAACAAAAGAGAAGAGAAAAAGAAAAGGTTAGTTCCATGGTTCCAACAGCTGAGAGGCTGAGGCAGGAAGATTGCCAAGAATGGAGTCAGCCTGAGTGACACAGCACCACCCACACACACAACAAAGCAAAAATAATCCCCAAAATGTGAGAGTCTAAACACACACACACACACACACACACACACACACACACACACATTCACAAAACTAAAGACAAAACAACAGAAATATTATCAGGTAGTGCTAAATAAATACCAAGAGGGTAAGACTTTGAGATCAGTTCAAGCACAGACAGCTATTTACCTATTAATTAATCTTTTATTCATGGGCAAAATAATTTTTCATTCTGATGGTAACAGAGAATAAGCCTAAGGCTTCATATACAATAAGCACATGTTCTACCCAAGTTTTATCCGATATGACTTGAGTTCCTTAACTGATACCAAAACATCATCTGACAAAAATATCTTTAGAAATGAGAAATAAAAAATACCATGCCAATGTAACTGTCACAGTTAGGCACAGGTGTCAACTTCACAGTTGAGGGTTTGAGCTTTGGACACATTTGGAGAATTAGTAGTTGAGTTAAGCTCAGAGCGAACCTGAAGGAGATTGTGTAGCTGATGGGGAAGACCCAGTCCATGGTGGGTGGGACTAGGCCCTGAACAGATGAATAAAATACTGGAAGTTGGCATCCTTCTGTATACTTGGCCAGACATGCTGGTCTGGCAAGTAAGGATTGTCCATCTCTTAGCGATTATGTGGTGATGGTGTGACCAGTTCCCTCGCCCTAGTGTCGGTGCATGTTTTCCCATCAAGCTGGACTGTGAACTGTAACTAGGAATCATAAGAAAGAATAAACCCCTTGTTCCCTTAAGCTGTTTGATGGCCATTTATCAGCAACCATGCAGGTGAACTGCAACAGTAACAGACTGTCCGATTTAAATGTCTGTTAAGTGACCACTTGCTTTAAAACCTAGAATACACGTACATTTATGTTCATAGCAGCTCTGTTCACAATAGCAAGAAATGAACTCAGCCCAGATGTCCAACAGTGGATGAATGGGTAACAAAAATGTTCATATACACTGTTCATTTAACTGTCAAGAAAAATGAATTAATGGCATTTGCTGATAAATGGATGAAGCTAGAAGAAATTTATATAAAGCAAAGTATCCCAGACACAGACAGACAGACACTGCATGTTTTCCCATATAAGTGGATCCTAGCATTGAACTTTCAGAATGACATAATCAAACAGAAATCAGGATTTAAAAAGCGCTGCTGAATTTAGGAGCTCACTGCATTGAGATCTACCCCCAACAGATCTATACAGGGCTGACACATCAATATTCCAATGAGGATCCCAGGAGAAACAATTACATTCAGTGGGAACCCTAGGGGTAGGTGCTAGATAGCTGAAGGGGAGAATTCCCATCTGTGCATTTACCCACTGAAGGGCAACTTACACTGTCACAGAGACTAAATCCTGGCTATTATTCAATGTAACAGAAAATTCAAGGCAAGCAATAATTATGTAACAATAACACAACTATGTACTACTAATAAGTATGGAAAAAAGAATCAATTGTTATTTGTAGAGAGCAGAATTGCCTACCTAGAAAACCAAAGAAAATCAATAGCAAACTATTAGATATCAGAACTACTTAAGTGACCTCAGTGAGCAGCCAAATGTAAGACACTCTTCTAAGATGTATGTATGTACTATGATGGAACAATGACTAGAAAAATACTAACAATATTTAGACACTTGCTGGAGCATGAATCACATCAGGCACATGACATCAAAAACAAACTAGATGAAGCACAGTGGGCCATACTAATGAAAAGATTTGAAAATCGGAGGGAATGTGGCAAGGGAGATTAAGGATTGTTAGGAGAAAAGGAGGGAGGATGGGAATAAGGGCTAAGGGGAGAGAAAAAAGAAAAAAAAGGAAATTATAAAAATATTTAGGTGAAAAGCAGACTAATAGGAATGCACAACTGATGATAATTTACTACAAAAATTAGTAATTAAAAATTTTGCAATTGTCTTTTTACTAAATATGGGTATTTAAAACATGAATTATTAATGAAACCAAAACAACAACAAAAATACAGCCTGTCTTGATGGTACAAACTGTAGCGCCCACACTTGGGAGGCTGAGTCAGAAGGATTAGGAGTTCAAGGTCATCTTCAACTACACGCAAAGCTCAAGGCCAGGCAGGGTGACACCAGACCTTGTTCATAAGGAACAGAACAAAACAAAACAAATGACTGGGATAAAGCTCACAGGCGGGCACTTGCCTAGCACATGACTCTGCTAGTACCAAAAAAACCTGAACCCCCAGAGGTTAAGTACAGCCACTTTTGCAATGATTCAGTGTGTAGACATGCACCTATATAATCCCAGCACTCCAGAGGCAGACAGGAGTAAATCTGAGGCCAGCCTGGGCTATACTGTCTCAAACTAACAAGGAAAACTAATAACAAAACTAAGGTGCAGTTTGATTATATGTGCAAGTATAAAGATGCACAGAAAAACATCTGGTAAGATACATACCAAATTGTTATGCCAAATAATCAGAGGAATAAGAAAAGAGTATACTTTTACCTTCTACTATAAATAACCTATTACATTATAAGTGAATCTTTTACATGCTTGTAAACTTTTTTAGATGCTGAAAGTGCAAACACTGGGTTGACAAATTCTACTGTGAAAAATATTTTCTCTAATTTTTAAAGAAAAAATAGGAAACTTACAGTAATTGCAAACATATTTTCATCTTCTAACGAAGACTGGATTCTGTCTCTGGGAGAAATAATGAAATAAAAAAGTGTTATTTCACACAAATGAACTTATCTTTAAACTACATGTGTAAGCCTGTATTCTATTAGATATAAACAAATGTTTCCAATTAATTTAATCTTCATAATTTAATGTAAGATATAAATCTAGTATTAAAACTTGACTTGGTGATTACTGATATAGTGGCCTTTAATGATAATCTGCTAATACGTGGACCTTTTTCACAAAACATTTTCATAGAGCAAAAATAATATCATGATTTTCTCAACACAAGAAACAGAATAAGGGCTGGAGAGGTGGCTCAGGGGTTAAGCTTCCGCCTTGCAGGCGGAAGCTCCTGAGTTCGGATCCCAGATCCCACGTATAGACGCCAGGCGGAAGCGGGGACGGCCTGTGCTTCTGGTCCTGGTAGGGCGGAGCCTGTGAATCCCGGGGCAGAAGGAGGTGGAGGCGTCCATGGTGGTTCGCGAATTCGTCCGTGGTTCTACACACACACACACACACACACACACAGACGCGCGCACATACACACATATGCACACAGTTGAATAAATAATAAAAAAAAAAAATAAAAAAAAAAAAAGAAAGAAACAGAATAAAACCCGAAGCCACCAAGCTTCCCTTTCTTCCTTCTTTCCCTTCTCCTTGGCTCTGAGCCAGCTATTGCTATGTCGCCATGGATTGCCTCAAACTCTTAACCCTCTTGTCTTTGCCTCCTACTCCTGCAGGAATAACAGGAGCACAATACTACTGCTAACTACAGATCTAATGGCTTGTAGGTACCAGCAATCTGTTGATAGCCTCCTTCTCATAACTTACTCCAACACCTAAAGTATTAGAAATGATAAGCCTCAAAATTAGCAAAACATATTTCCAAGTCTATCTCCATTTGATGTTAGCCAAAAGGCCAGGAAGCAGTTCCAAACCCATCTTAGTTTTTAAAATTAATCTGTTTATTATTCTTTGTCTTATGCTCAATTCACTTATAAGCTCTAAACAACTTTACCTGTATAAAGAAGCAAGCAGCCTCCAGGTGACCATCTCTTGTTGAAGAAGCCAGAGCATGCTGGCTGTTTTTGAAAACTTCTGCAGTCCAGGTGTTGCTCGACTCACTATTTTGCTCAGTATAGTCACCTAAATTAATAAAATGAATAGATGTAATGAGATGGGCTGTTTACAATTCTGAATTGCTTTTCTTTAAGTATACAATGCTGAAAGGACATTACATGTAGTACAAACACATAAATAAATGTTATATATTTTCCTGCCTACTTATTGTGGTTTTTAAATTCACTACATCACTACTACTCACTGGAGCAAGGTATGTTTATGCAACTATATATAAAAGGTTAATACACTGAATTTCAGATTCAACAGCAGCAGACATCAGTACATATTTTTTCCTCCCCATCAGTCTTCCCAGAGGATAAATTAAATCAAAGTTATACCTAACAAAATATATGAATCATCAAAGTAACAATGAGCATCCTAAAATTATTTCAAAAATTTATGCTATGTACAAAATATTTAAAAAATTTTAAAGATTGGTACTAAAATATATTCTTTCTAATCCAGTGATTGGAATCTTTTGGCACTGACGAGAACCTAATAAAGGCAAATATATCTCCTGAAATACACAAGTATTCAATGGGAAATATAAGGATGTAGGGTATAGGCAAGCTTGTTCAAAGTATGAATGCTGCCTCCTTATCTTACCAAGGGATTTAGGAAAGAGGATTGCTCTTATTCAGAACACGAAGATTCAAAACAGTTTCCCATTCTTTAAGTATCCACAATGGAGGAGGGACCGACTTCTGAAAGTTGCCCTCTGTCCTCCACCCAAGTACCATGGTATGCATATGCATGCTTTATCCCATCCTATAAATGAATGAATGAATGAATGAATAAATTAATTAATAAAATGTTTAAAGTAAAAGTATCCACAAAATAATGTTCATACTGATCTAAGACCAGTATTCAGTAAAAGTGTTATCAGCATTCACTAAATTCTCATTTAGGGACTAGAGAGATGGTTCAGGTTTTTTTGGTACTAGCAGAGTCATGTGCTAGGCAAGTGCCCGCCTGTGAGCTTTATCCCAGTCATTTGTTTTGTTTTGTTCTGTTCCTTATGAACAAGGTCTGTTGTCATCCTGCCTGGCCTTGAGCTTTGCGTGTAGTTGAAGATGACCTTGAACTCCTAATCCTTCTGACTCAGCCTCCCAAGTGTGGGTGCTACAGTTTGTACCACCAAGACTCTGCCTTGATAGCAGAAGATCCTAAGTTCACATCCCAGGTCCCACATAAAAATGCCAGTCTGAAATAGCAGTGACCTGAACTTCTGGTGGTGGTGGATGGAGCCTGGGGAATTCCAGAAAGAAGCAAAAAGAAGGCAAAAACAATCTAGGATAATTCCTGAAGTCAACCTTGGTCCTCCATAGGAATACACAGTGCCCTCTGACATACAAATACAGGTTTTTTTTTAAAAAAAAAAGTTGAAAAACTCCTCAAAATTGGAATTGAGACTCCAGTGATTCAAAAAGCAGCACTGCCTGTTTTTTGAAAGAGGGTCTCACTATGCAGCTTTGCCTGGAACTAATAATGTCTACCAGTCTGGCTTTGAATTTGCAATGATTCTCTTGCCTGGGTCCCCACTGCTGGGATCACAGGCATGTGTGTGATGTTAGTGTGTGTGATGTGTGTTAAGTGCAGTATGTATATCACTGGACATGTACAGCGATCGGAGGACAGCCTTCAGATATCATTCATCCACTTTCCACCTTGTTAGTACTGGTTTCTTCAGCACTACTATATAAGCCAATCTGGAGATTATTGGGTCTCTGCTTCCATTTCCTATTACGTTGCTTCATGGGATCTGGAAATCTAAACTCTGGTCCTTACATGTGCACTACAAACACTTTACCTGCTGAGTCATTTCAGCTACCTTTTTGGAGACAGGGTCTCTTACTGAACCTGACACACCATTGGCTAGACTGGGGTACAGAAATGTCCCACACCTGGTTTTTCACAAGGCTGCTGGGGATCTGCAGTGAGGCCTCATCCTTGCACAGCTGGCACCTGACCACCTAAGGCACTTCTCTGATTCCTAAGTACAGTATTTTAAGTTCTTTTTTGTAAATATCAGATTTGAAGATCACGGTGATGCTGAAAGGAAAGTCAGAGTACCCAATACTGCTGGCTCCCACATGGAAAGAGCCTCCCTCACTTCTGTATCTTGCAGTAAGGGGTACATCTGTTCCAAGTAGTACTGACATGTCATTGTCAGCATAGTTACTAGCTTAAGATAGGGCTCATTCTTAGTGTACATGCTATAGATTTTGACAAACGTATGAGATGTAGTTGCTACTACAGGGTCATACAGGGGTCATACAGAACAGTTTCAGTGCCCTAAAAGCCTTCAGGTGCCTCGCCCTCCTCACTAACCCCTCAGTGATAACCCATCTTCACAATCTCATTTTGCCTTTTTTAGGATGTCACATACGTTGAATCACACGGTATACATACAGTCTTTCAGATTGGCTTCCTTTGTCTAACAAAATGCATTTAAGGTTCCTGTGTCTCTTCATGACTTGACAGTTCATTTCTTCATGATACCGAGTATTTCATTTTCCAGATGTATTTCAGTTTACTTAATAACCAAGTGAAAGACATCTTGATTGTACCTAAACTCTTTATGGAACAAGGCTGCCATAAACCTCCATATGTTGCCGTTATATGGACATGCTGAGCATGTACTAAATAGATCATATAGCAAAAGTATATTTAATTTTTCAACACTATCACCAAGCTGTTTTCCAGTGTGGCTGCATCATTCTGGACGTCCATCACCAATAAATACAAGTTCCTGTTGCTCTATATACTTATCAACTTTGAGTGGTACATTTTGAATTTTTACCATTTTAATATGTTTGCAGTAATATCTGGTGTTTGCTTACTATTTCCTAATAACATATGATGTGAAACTTTTTTCCACATGCTTGTTAAGCACATATGCACATTCTTTGGTTAGCTGCCCATTCCCATCTTCTGTCTATTTTAATTTTTGTGATAAGGGTCTTATGTACTCAAGGCTGGTGCAGCTATGTAGTCAAGAATGGGTGGCCTTAAACTCCTGATCCTCTTGCCTCCATCTCCTCAGTGCTGAGATTACAGGCATGCACCATCATGACCAGTTTATGCTGGGGATCAAATCTAGGACTTTGTATATGCTAGGCAAACACTCTACTAATCGAGTTACATTTCCAGCCACTTGTCCATTTTTTGATCTAGCTATTTAGGTTCTTACCATTGAATTTTAGAGGTTTTTTTTTTTTTTTCCCTCTTCATATTTGGACTTTTTCTGGGGGAGGGGAGTGCAGAGAGAGGGGTATATATTTATATACTTGCCTCTGTGTCATATGGGGAAGCCAAAGAACATTACAGGATGTCTTCCTATATCATTCTTCATCTTATTTTTTGAGACGGTCTCTCACTAAACTTGGAGTTGCCATTTTGGTTAGACACGCTAGGTCAGTAAGACCCTAGGGTCCACTAGGTCTCCCCATCCCTCCACCAAACAGCAGTGGGATTACAGTTGTGGCTTTTTACATGGTGCTGGGGATTGAATTCAGGTCCTGTTGATTATGCAGTAAGCATTTTTATCTACTGAGTCATCTCACAGCCCTGCTTTTCTTTTCAAAGCAGCAGGCTTCATCTGGTCCCCAGAGAAGTCTTGCACAGACCTGAATATGCAAAAAGCAGAGTTGCTCTGATCAACCTATTTCACCACTATGCTCCTATGACAGCTTTCTTAAACACAGTATGGGAATAAGCAGGTTCTGTTTGAGAATGATATTATGATCGGATTTAAGAACTACTTGTCAGAAGGGACCATATTCTTGTTACTGTAAACTAGAATAAGAGCTTATGTAAGGGGAAGACAAAAGTCTCAGGGGAAGAGCAAGTTATGAAAGTTTAGCTATGAAGACACACCACCAAACTGCGTTTTAAAAGCCTCCTATCATACCAATAGATTGGAGGCGCACTCAGCACTCAACCTTGAAGCCTCCTTCTGCAACAGAAGGTGTTTACTACAGAAAAACACAGTTGGCCAAATTGCAGAAAATAAGTGACTTCAGACTGTCTGGCCCTATCAGGACATTTAAGCCACATCTACCCTCAACCCCATCCCCAAGCTCAGGGAACATCTTGGAAGAGGGGGTGGTTAAGATTTTAAAATCCTGAAATAGTTATGAGCCAGACACTAGTTCCTGGACATATCAAGAACTGCATGGGAAATGTTCTGTCAACATATCACCAGGAAAGGGGGAAGATCTCCAACTCCACACCTCCCTGACAGGGAAGAAAAGGAACATGCTTTCCTCCATCGTATACCCACTGATCTATGACACTTGGGGGAGGGGAGTGCTTGCTACAGCACAAATCATGTCAGGCACATGACATCAAAGACAAACTAGATGAAACATAGTGAGCCACACAAGTGAACAGACTTGAAAATAGGAGGGAATGTGACAGGACAGATGAAGGGCTATCAGAAGAAAAGGAGGGGAAGATGGGAATGAGAATTAAGGAGAAAGAAAAAAGAAAAATAAGATTTAAAAAAATTGAAATAAAAAAGAATGGAATTAGCTTACCTGACTACCGCAAATATTTTCATATTCTTCTACAAGATCAAAAACTGTAGTTGAAGAGTGCTTCAAAAAAGACTGCAGGAAATCAGAGAACATACTCATAGATGCTGAAAAACATTAAAAAGGAACAGAGTAAAATTGAGTGACTTACATTAGGAAATTCTGTTGGCTTAAATACAGAAAAAAAAATAGATAGAAATCCTTTTTTTACACCTGCATTTTTAAAAACTAGTAAAATGAGGCTAAAGAGATGGCTGAGGGGTTAAGACTCTGCCTTGCAAGCAGAAGGTCCTGAGTTCTTCTGGCCTAGTGGGCGGAGCCTGGGAAATTCCCGAGTGAAGCAAAAAAAAAAATAAAAATGGAGTAGAAGCAATCCAGGATGCTTCTCAAAGTCACCCTTGGTCCTCTACAGGGACACACAATGCCCTCTGACACACACACAGAAAATAAATGAAGAAAAAAATTAAAAAATAAATTAAAAAAGTAGTAAAATGCCATTTTAACCATTGTAAGTGTATAGTTCAGGGGCATTAAGTATATTCACATTCACATTATTGTGCTGCCAACCCCAACATCCATCCACAGAACTCAGCAAAAGCAAAAACCATAACTTTTTTAACTACTAACTCCTCATCCCACGGCAATCATCATTCTACTTTACGTCTTAAGTTTGACTACTTTAAGTACCTCATATAAATGGAGCAACACAGCCCTTATCTTTTTTTAAAGAGTATTTATTTACTTGAAAGGGGGTGGGGAAGGTACATGTATGTATGCATGCCATGATACACATGTGGAAGTCAAAGGACATCTTCCTTCTAAAATGTGGACTTCCAGGTACCAAACTCAGGCAAATCAGGTTTGCAAATTGGCACATTACCACACAGGCCCAGTGTCTGCATCTTTTGGGTTTTTTTGTTGTTGTTGTTGAGATGGGGTCTCAGGAAGCCCAAATTGGCTTCAAAACTTAATGTGTAGACAAAAATGACCTTGAACTTCTTATCTTCTAGGCTCCACCTTCCAAGTGCTGGATTTATAGGCATGCCATTATGTCCAGAGGCCTTAGTCAGTGTCTTTTTGTGATTTCTTTCACTTAGCAAAATGTCCTCAAGTTGCATCCACATTGCAGCATGCCTGAATGTTCTTACTTTGCACTTGGACTGGTAGCATAAGTCAGTAGTAATCTCATTTACTAGGGAGGCCTCAGCAAGTGGTCACAAATTCTAGGCCTGTCTGGACTACAGAGTTAGTTCAAGAACAGACTGTACAACTTAGTGAAACTTTGTGTCAAAATAGAAAAAGGAATAGTAATGTATCACAGCAATAGACCGCTTCCCCCCATGCATAAAGCCCTGGGGTCAATCCTCACTATCAAACAAATATACCAAAAAGGCCTTTTGAGGCTGAATATATGCCATTATGTATATAAACCACATTTTGTTTTCCCATTAATCACTGTTGGACACTGATATTGCTCCCATCTTTTGACTACTGCAATGAACATGGATATACAAATCTGTTTGAGAACCTGTTTAAAATTCTTTTAGGTATACCAGAAGTGGAACTGCCATGTTGTAAGACCATACCATTTTAAATTCATACCAACAGTATATAGGTTATTTAGGTGTTTTCATCTCTCTCAATAGTTACTTTCTGATTTTGATTTGTATTCTTGTTTTGTTGGTTTTTTTTTTTTTTTTCCCTTGTTTGGGTCTTATCTAGCCCAGGTGGCCTTGAATCTGCTAAATAGTCAAGGCTGACCTAAACTCTTCATCTTCCTGTGTCTACTTCCTGATTGGTGGGTTAGAGCATATGCCTCCATACTTATCTTGATTTACAATTAAATATATTTTCATGGGCTCATTTGTCATGTGTATCTTCTCTGGAGAAATGCCTACTCAAGTCCCTTGCTCACTTTTCATTGAATTGATGATAATTTGCATGTAAGTGCACTTGTATTTAGCAGTCTAAGACTGATCCTGGAATCTTCCCAGATCACTCTTCTCTCATTCCTTTTTAAAAAATATTTTATCTATTTATTTTATGTGTGTGCGTGTGTCTCTATGGAGGACCAAGGATTATTTGGGGAATTATCCTAGATTGCTTTTACCTTTTTTGCTTCACTCTGTGATTTTTCCAGTTTCTGCCCACCAGGGCAAGAAGTGCAGGCTGCCGCTGTTTCTACCTGGCGTTTTTAGTGGGACCTAGGATCTGAACTCGGGAGTTTCTGCTTTTAAGACAGAGTCTTAACCCCTGAGTTCTCTCTCCAGCCCCCATCTTATTCCTTTCGAAACAGGATCTCCCATCAAACCCTGAGCTCACCAATTTTACTAGCCTGGCTAGCCAGTTTACAAAAGGGATTCCCAATCTCTGCCTTCCCAAGCTAGAATTGCAAGTGGGCCACCTTACGCTGTACATGTGATCTGGGGATCCAAACTTATTCTTTCACTGATTGGCAGGCAACTTAACTGCTGAGCTTTTCCCCCAGTCTGGAGTTTTTGTGCATGTGTTACTGTGAGATGGGTCTCATTCTGGTGATCCTCCTGCCGGAATATAGGCATGAGAGGTTTTTTTTTTTTGCTTGTTTTTAATTTTAATAAAAAAATTAATTTTATTTGTTTTGTATTTGTTCACATGTGTGCAGACATGTACAGATGCACATACCTGTCAGCACATGCAGACATGGTATATACACACATGTAGAGACCCAAGGTTTACATTTGGTATCTTCCTCCACAGCTTTTCATTTTACTCATTGAAATAGGGTCTCTCGCTAAACCTGAAGCTTGTCAATTCTGGCTAATCTACCTAGCCATCTTTGTTCAGGGATTTGATGTCTCTGCCTCCAAGGGGTTGGGGTTACATTTGGCTGCTACCATCTGCCTGGTTTTTATGTGGGTTCTGTGGATCCAAACTCTGGTCCTTGTGCTTGTGCAGCAAGTGCTCCACCCTAGGAGTTACATAGTTTAGATATGAACTCCGTATCTGATATGTGATTTGCAAACACTTTTTCCATTCCATCAATTGTACTTTCACTCCATTCTCTGTAAGCTGATGTATACAAATTTAAAATTTTGATGTAATTCAGTCTATTTTTAATTTTCTTATCTGTCTTTTAAGAACTCAGTGACAGCTGTTTTTTAAAATAACTCAATGATATACTAGTTACTTTTTATTATCAACTATTACTAAAAAGGGACAAGATTTTAGAAGATCTGAATTATGAGTGTATCAAAACAAAGTAGTTAAGAGCTATAGAGACAACAAATGGTATGTTGTACTTAGGGAAAATGCACTCTACTACAATCCTTTAAAATGCAATTGTATGTGTGGATTAAGTAGAATGTATTGTTGAGTCACTCACCATCCAAGTTGTATTTTGTAGGTTAAATAGGAAATATTCTTAAGTCACTCAACATCTGAGTATATAGAGTATGGAAATACTACAAGAAAGCTTAGTTGCCAGTACTAGAGCAAGGACCTGATATCGAAGTGCTTAAGTTTCAACCTTAGTGTCATCGATTTCGAGCCTGGTGATCTTAATTAAACATGTTAACCTCTTTGAACAGCAATTTTCTTCTTCCAAAATAGAAATCCCTATTCCAGCATTACTGGACCATGACAGAACTGCATGAGTACAGTGCTTGTACAGAGGTAAGTACTCATTTGTACAGTTTATTAAGGTGATGAAAAAAACCTATGTAGGGAAGATAAGACAGAGTAGAGAGTCTGCTTGAAAATCTGGCAACCCGAGTTTGATCCCCAGAAACACACATGGTAGAAGAGGACTAATTTACTAAAGTTGTCTTCTGATTTCCACCTGTGTGCACACACACCACTTCTCTTGTTCATAAATAAATTAAAAATCATAAAAGAAAAAAAAACCTCGCATAATCAAGCACAGGCACAAAGACTTTAAAAGCAAATGGGGTTTTCTATAGAAGGATGTGAATAAACAACCTGAACTCACAAGATCACAACACTATCTGAAAAAAAGTCTTAGTTGGGGATTAAGGTTTGAAAAAATCACAAAATTTAATATATTTATATATGAAACACTAAAAGAATAACTTTAAAAAACAGCCTTAGTGCCTGGGTTAAAACAAAACACATCATCAAGATTAAAATCTAAACCTAGAGAAAGAGAGAACTCCTTTCAGTGGCGCGCACGCGCATGCGCGCGCGCACACACACACACACACACACACACACACACACACACACACACACAAGACAAAAATGAGAACTGGCTAGTAACAAACCACTATTTACATTAAAAGGAAAAGTGACAGAAACTGCTCAATTCAGAAATGAGCAAGGCTCTTTGTCTAGCGATGTCCATGATCATATTAGTTTAATAAAAATCATATTACAGATAGGAAGAAGACCATGAAAGATGCGGGAGGAAAAAGCAGCTATGCAAGCCAAGGAGAAGCAGGTCTTTAACTCTGATGATACCTTTATCACAGGCTTCCAGCATCTAGAATTTTGAAAACATAAAATTGTTTCTATAAGCTGTTGTCTCCCACATTGAAAGAAAATCAATACATTAAAATGACAGGAACAGATGGATAGTTTAGTTTCCTTGCTCTCAGTCAAGTGAAAAGCTATTTCTTCACAAGTCACAAAGCCATTTTACCAGCTTCTCCGGGGTCATCTTCACGCAACATGACAGCGCTGAGATTCGCATCCTCTGTGACACTGTGGGATTCCATGACTGAGAAGAGTCCTAAACGCTGTGATGAGAATGCAGCTGCCCAGTTGCTGTCATCCAGATTAGTTACCTAAAATAAAAGCAGCAGGGGCTGGAGAGGTGGCTCAGGGGTTAAGCCTCCGCCTTGCAGCCGGAAGCTCCTGAGTTCGGATCCCAGATTCCACGTATAGACGCCAGGCGGAAGCGGGGGCGGCCTGCGCTTCTGGTCCTGGTAGGGCGGAGCCTGTGAATCCCGGGGCAGAAGGAGGTGGAGGCGGTCCATGGTGGTTCCCGAATTCGTCCATGGTTCTACACACACACACATGCACACACACACGCATGCACATACATACGCACATGCGCACAGTTGAATTAAAAAAAAAATTTATAAAAGCAGCAAACAATGGAGTTGTTGTCATGAAAAGATTAAATTAATACTAGATTTAAAAAAAACAAAAAAACAAAAACAGGGATGGAGAGATAGCTCAGGGGTTAAGCCTCTGCCTTGCAGACAGAAGGTCCTGAGTTCAGATCCTAGACCCCATGTATAGACGCCGGGCGGAAGTGGGGGCGGCCTGCATTTCCGGTCTTGGTAGGGCAGAGCCTGTGAATCCAGGGGCAGAGTAAACAAGGAGGAGTCGGTCCATGGTGGCTCCCGAATTCGTCCGTGGTTCTACACATACATACACGCACACATGCACACACATACATACACGCACATACAACACATACACGCGCACAACTGAATAAATAAAAAAAAAATTAAAAAAAAATGCCAGGTGGAAAGGGCAATGGCCTGCACGGCCAGCCCTAGTGAGCTGAGCCTAGGAAATCCCAGAGCTAAGCAAAAAGGAACTAGAAGCAATCTAGGGTGATTCACCCCTTGGGCCTCCACAGGGACACATAGTGACCTCTAAAACACACACACACACACACACACGCATAAACACAGTATAAACAAAAATACTGCAATGCCAAAGAGAGAAAGCATTTGATTTTTGATTCTGGATTTAAATGTGCCATAATACTCTTACCACTATAACACCTTTCTAAAGGTGTTTTGAGACAGGAGCTCATACAGCCAGGTTGGCCTTGACCTTGCTATGTAGCCAAAAATGACTCTGAACTTCCCATTCCTCCTGCTTCCACTCTATGGGCCCAGATTTTTTACAGAGCCGGCAATCAAATCCAGGGTCTTGTGCATTCTAGGCAAGTACTCTACCAACTGGGTGGTATCCTTGTCTGAATGTAACTTTTCTTCTTTCTCAGACAATGTCTTCTTTTTCTAGATGGTATTTAGTACTTAGGGAAGCCATTCTGAGCTTTGGCTTATGGAACCTGCCTTCTGCTATTTTCAGTGCTGGACTGAAGTGACTCCTAAAGACCATCTCATTTTCTTTTCCTAAAATGTTCTCTTTTATCCTTAAAGTAGAAAAACCAAATTTATTTAATTCTATACTTTTACAATGTAGATCACTTCTGTGACCAAATGTGGGGAAGAGTTTTTCCTACACAAGCAAATAACCAATGAGCAGCAATGAATGTCCAGATGAGTGCCTCCATTTCAATTATGATGCAATCTACCACAGACCTCAGGTAGAAAGTCTTTCTCTTCCTTACTCCATCACCTATTACTTATCACACTGTACTCTTTATGCTTTGAAACAGGGGCTGGCTTTTACTGCCATTAGTAAACAATTCAAGAATGCATTTCCTTTGGTCAGCAGAGCAACCGAATTCAGATATTTTATCTATATTCTGGGACATGAAATGCTTAAACATTGAGTTTCTCAAATGTCTAATCAATTTATATCAGTCTACACAACCAAAAGTTATTGACGAGAGACAGAACTTCAATTTTCATGAAAAGGGTGTCATAATTAAGCACAGGTGTCAACTTGACTCGAGGGTTTGAGCTCTGGGCACAGTTGTAGAGAGTTGATGGTTGAGAGTTAAGCCCAGAGCAAACCTGAAGATTATCTAGCTTCTGGGGAAGACCCAGCCCATGGTAGGTGGGATTAGGCCCTGGATAAATCAGAGAGCTGGTTGAGAGAGTGGGCATCCTTCTGTATACTTGGTCAGACATGCTGGTCTGGCAAGTAAGGATTGTCCATCTCTCAGCTGTTATGGTGGCCAGTTCCCTCGGCCCTGGTGTTGATGTGCGCTCTCCTGTCAAGCTGGACTATGAATTGTAACTGGACTATCGTAAGAAAGTAAACTCCTTGTTCCCTTAAGCTGTGTTCTGGTCATTTATCAGCAACTATGCAGATGGACTGCAACAAAGGGTTTTCACGCTAAATATTAAAAAGGTAAGTTTTTATCCCTAATCTTATACATACCATGGATAGATTTCCCAAGAATCCTGAAGATTGTGTATGTCGGGGAGACCTTCCTTCTGTTCCAAGAATGCAGGAAATCTCTGCATGTCTTAGTAAGCTTCGACTTGGTGGAGTAACTACAAGAGAAAGATCAGAGTATAGACTGTCAACACAAAGCAAGTAAACAAACACAAAATAACTTTTCAGCGGACTAGGGAAATGGCTATCAGTAAAGTCCTGCCACTCAGATTGTGACCCTGAGTCCAATCTCCAGCACCCACATAAAAAAAGCCAGGCGCAGTGATATGTGCCTGTAATCTCAGTTCTGGGGAGGCTGTGATTGGAAGATCCTGTCTCAAAAAACAGGGTGTGCATATCTTTTTTTTTTTTTTTTTGCAGGGTCTACAAATAATTTTATTGAACAAACAACACAACAGTCTTCCTATGCTGGGAGCCACCCTCCTGAGCCATTTCCCACTCTAGAAGCACAGAGCTTCCACAAGAAGGATTTTTTTTTTAAATTTAAAAGTCATCTCTATATAGAAATGAGACTCTGCCCCAACATCATCATGGTCTGGACTATTTACAAACCTTCACATTTAAATATTCCTTTTATAGTTTTCCCCTTCTTTCTGTCCTGAGCAAGGGGCTCCAGTACTTTCTCTTGACTGATCTTGAAGGGGTGAAGATACTATAGGGAAAGGGGTGGTGGGCTCCTCATAGCTACTGGCATTGGTCCTAGGTCCTACTGTGTTACTTCTTATCACTAGGTGGTGGACATCCCCTCCCCCAAATCTGGGAGGGTAGGAACTGGTGCAAACACAAGGGGGATTAAACAGAATATGTGATTTGGGGCAAGGCCCCAAGGTACAGGCATCTGCACCCTGTAATGACCCTGGCCTGCACCCTCTCAACTGGAGAGAAAACAGCTAGCTGCAGTGGGGAGGAATCAGCCCCTTGAGGGTGAAAGAAGCAGTCTCCCACACTAGTCCTCCATTCTTAATTAACAGCCAGCAAACTGTCCATCCTTGAGTGGGACAAGTGGCCGGTAGATAGGAAGAATCAGGCTGGCACTGCCCCCAGCCTGTCCAATACAGAAGGAATCGAGGTAGCAAACGGCTGAAATGCTGACTAGGGGGTAAGGGAAGTGAGGGAAAGGAAGTTCCCACTTAGGTATAGGCCCCCAGCCTATACTCTGCTTGTAAAGTGCTGTAGCTTCTAGTAGGGTCCGCCCTTAGGCAAGCATGGAGGTAAGGAGGCCAGGCAGGAACTAGGAACCAGGCATTTCTGACTGGCACACGGCCTGCCATGCTTCTCCTTCTTGCAGGGGTGCATGGGGAAGGTGGGCTGCCAACTCTGCCATTAGCCCTCGCCAGCCACCAACTACTTCTTGTCCACACAACAACCAATACCAGTTAACAGCAAGGGACTGCCCCTCTTACAGCTGAAGGTTCTGGGCCAACAGTTTAGTTTATTCAGGGTTGTGGTCCCAGCCTGGACTCCTCAATGGAAGCCACACCTTGAGCCTGGAAGTTTCTTGCATGCTTGCGTCTGCCAACCCCCTAGGCTCACACCTTATAGAGGATCACAGGGAAATGCACGTGGATGCGGGGGGATCCAGCTTCACGATGCCCTGAGGAATCAGATTCTTATGTACCCGCTCAGCTTGGCCCGCTTCTGCCCGTTCTTGGTGACTATTGTCTCATAGAACTCGTGACCCAGATCCCCATCTTCATCATAGAACATGGAGCCGCAGCGCGTGAATACGAAGGGGGGCACCACTCGGGCTCGAGACCGCAACGCACCAGGGATTGCTCAGCGCCGGCCGCCTCCGGCCGCCGCCCCCTGTGGCCGAGGCGAAGGGTCAGAGGCCCCGAGCTTTGGAGCCGCTGGCGCCCATGTCAGGGCCGCCCGCGCACAGCGCACCCCGCGGCCGCTCGCAAGTGCTGCCGCCGCCTTCGTCTTCCGCAGGCTCTGCCGTCTCTGCGGAAACCTCACTTGGGGTGTGCATATCTTGAGTAATGACATCCAAGGTTGACCTCTGGCCTCCACACATGTGCACTTACATGCACACACTTCCACACGTACACAGGCACACTTCTACACACAAAGGTACATACTGCCACATGAACATGCACATACTTACATATACATATGAAACAAATGACTTTTCAGTTGTCAGTTATTTAGATTTGAATCAAATAAATATTTTAAATGCTAACTTTTTCATGTTATGAAGATTTAAATGTGAAATTTAAATTTGAACTTTGAAGACTATTGGACCCTATTAGGAAAATTTTTAACTACAGAACAGAAACTTACAAAGTAACTGGGCTATCTGAAAAAACAAAAAAGGCAGCAGTCAGTGGATCTCTCATACTCTGCCTTTGTACGGCACACTGGCAGCATGGTATTCAGGCTCATGTCTTATTAAACAGACTACTGTTCCATATTGACTTCTCTAAGTCTCACTTCCAGTTTTGATAAATTAAAGATCACAACATTATGGTTTTGTGCATTTATGTAAGGTATAGTACCTATCTCATAATAAGCATTCAGATAACTGTAACCAATATTATTTATGCTTACTTGTTGACATTATAATAAAATATTTTATGTACACAAAAATGTTAGCTGTTATTATGACTACTGTTATTAAAGATACTTTAAAAGCAAAAACAAAAACAAATGAAAAACTTACAAGGCTGTCGGAATGAGCTGGGTGTTCGAGGGATGATCTGGTTTCTTGGGGTAGTATTACCAAAATTTTCATCTTGGGCGGCCCGAACTTTAGGAAGAATTAAGAAAAGTTTTCCGTACAAAAATAGCATGAAAGATGCAATTAGCCACAGCTTTATTGCACACAAATTTTTTAAAGAATAAAAAATTTTTTGTGCAAATAATTATTAATTCCATCTGTCATTTAAATTCTCAAATCAGGACTGAATAATATACATTGATCTAGGAATTGTCTGTCATATTTCAAATTTAGAAAAAAGAAAATTAATCTCAGTTCAAGCCAACCAGAATATATTAGCCATAAAACAGAATACCTTTCTTTAAAGGGAAACATAAATCTTTATATTTCTGAATTTTATTAAGAGCATTACACGAATCAAATAAAGTGTTATGTGGAGTAATAAAACTCATTATTTAGCCTTTAATAATAAAAAAATCTACAACATTGACTGAAGCATCCTGTAAGTTACATGCAACTTAAATATCTCAAAATATAAAAAGGATACTTAAAACTTTTTTTTGAGCACTTTGCTTCCGTGCAGTCCTTGTCACCTCTGCCTCCCGGATCACAGGGGATGACATCTCTCCAAAGCTGCTTCTATTAAAATAGTATAATTAAACTTTTATATAACAATTAAAAAGGACTTTATCATCATAGCTAGCAAGATGGTTCAGAAGGAAAGGTACCTATGCGCACACCCAGGGATCTGGTTTTGATCCTTACAGCCCACATGGTAGAAGAGGAAAATTAATTTGGGAAACTCATTCCGTGACCTCCACATCTGTTGTGTCCCCCCCCCCCAATGAGGAAACAAAATAAGAGGATCTTTATCATTATAGTTAGAGAAAAAGACTTTGTGTCAGTCAAGGTATAAGTCAAGAATGCCTTTTTGGCTTATAATCCTGCTTATTATTCAAAGTCTCACTCAAACCTTACCTAGGGTGGACTTAATTTTCCAGCATTCATAGTTATTTTACCTTATTGAATCATTTTTAAAAATTTGGGATCTATAACATAATGAGCTGCTATTCCTCTCAGGAACTGAGTTGTACTAATTGAAGAAGTCTCTTCAAGGAGTCTCCAAAACACAGTAATGATGGGGCAGGCTTTAGGCCAGGTGTGGCGACTCACACCTATAATCCCAACTGAGGCAAAAACATCATTCAAAGTCATCCTGAACTTCAACAGTAAGTTCCTAGGATCCAGAGCAAGACTCTGCTACAATACAATAAAGGTCAGGTTCTGAGAAATACATCAACATTATAGAATGTGTATAGCCAGCACGTCACTGGACAACATAATCTCATAGGACCACCACCATGCTTGTGGCTTCCTGCTGTTATACAGTTAAAACTGTTCCTCAAATAATGGTGGCATGAAAATAAAATGTGCCACTTGAGTGGGAAGGGTATGTAAAAGAACTCCAGTCAGTATATTGATGAGAAGTGACGATATTATTTCTCCCCGTGTTACACTACGGTGTCTCCTGGGTCACATTCATGCTCCAGATGCCCTCCACCGTTCTCGGAGGCCGACATTTGCCCTTTCCACTCGGTGAACATCGAGTCATTCCTCAAACAGCACTAGGTAGACATGAGGCTCCAGGTTGGCATTTTTTTTTCTCTTTCCTGAACCCAGGGCTTGGGAGGCAAGTATTACACTTGCCACCATCGAACCACCATCTAGGGCTGAGTAATCTGGTTCTTCTCTTAACTTTGACCATGCTTTATCTTTCAGTGCTCCTCTTCTCTCCGACAAAAGGAAGAAGGTATCCATTCTCACAGGACTGTTCTCAAAATTAATCTATAAACTTAGGAAACACACAAGCTTAGCACAACGTCTTCAGCATCGGTAATCTTCCTGCAACAGGAAGACTTAGTTGCACCTTCGTTTATTTTTTCGCAGGGCAGTACAAGGAATCACGTCACATTTCTTGGCTATCTCCACTCACAGTGGATCCACCGATGCCACAGCCCTGAACGAGTCGTCCCCAGTCACACAAGAAGGTCATCTATCGCATGCTGGCTCTTTCCAGTCTAGGCTGGTCACGGAGAACCCGTGAATGTGCGGTCAGCCTGCGCGAGCAGTTACAATCAAGTGACTCTGCGCAGTCAGTACGGACGCCGACTAGATGCCGCTCGGGCGGTCGGTGGGCATTTGGAACGCCGGGCTGTCACCCGCCCCGCCCCCGCCGCACAGAACGCCCCGCGAACGCCCCAAAGGAGCGGGGCCGCGGTCTGGAACCCAGAGACTCGCCGGCGCAGCCGCCCCCGCCCCCGCCCCCGCAGGCTCCTGTCCCTCCGCCGGTGGCCCGATCTCCCGGGCCGGAGGGGTGTGTCGCGGGCAGCTCCGACACCGACTCCGCTTCCCCGGGAGGCTCAGCTCCAACCACTTCGTCCCGCCGGCAGGCAGCGGCACGAGACGTGGGCCCCACTCTCACCGCCCGCACTGACCTGTCCATGGCGACGGCTTTCTCTTCCTCGAACGCTGTAAAACCCACTCCCACCCCAGTTCAGCCTCCGCGTTTTAGCCTTCCCGCTCTACGGAAGCAAAGCCTTTGACCCGGAAGCACGCCCTTGATCAGGCAGCCGGCGAGAAAAGTAGTGGGAAAAGAAACAAGGTTCCTATCTGGCGCATGCGCAACTATCCCGCTGAGGGCGCGGGCCTGGTGTGCGCAGGCGCAGAAAGCTCGCCAGGGCGGGGCGGAGAAGAGGCGGGAGGGGTGTGGGGCGGGGCGGGGCCCGGTGAGGAGGAAAGGGGCGGGGCCGGGACGACCGCAGCCTGGGAGCCTTAGCCATTTGAACACCCGCCCACTGTGGACGTGGTCCAGGTTCTGGGAAACACCAAGTATGCTGAGAATTTGGAATAAATGTGAAGTCGGTTCTTGGGATTCTCGGTCAGAAGGATTCTGGACTTGCTTGCAATTGAGACGGGCAAGTTCTGCCCTTCACCGGGAGGCTTCTGTCATAGGGCACGCCTCTTTGAATAGTGTGTAGTCTCAATGGACGTTTAAGTTTTTGTTATTTGTCCTCTCCTTTTGCGGACACAATCATCCGTTTTAAAAAGAAAGAGAAAAAGAGAAAGAAAGAAGAAAGAAGAAGAAGAGAAAGAGAAAGAGAAAGAAGAGGAAGGAAGAGGAGGAGGAGAGAAGGGAGAGAGAAAGAAAGAAAAGAAAGAAAGAAAGAAAGAAGAAAGAAAAAAAGAAAAAAAAAGGAAGAAGAAAGAAAGAAGAAAAAAAAAAAAAGAAAAAAGAAGAAAGAGAGAAAAGAAGAAAAAAAGAAAAGAAAGAAAGAAAGAAAAGAAAGAAAGAAAGAAAGAAAGAAAGAAAGAAAGAAAGAAAGAAAGAAAGAAAGAAAGAAAGGAAGGAAGAGAAAGAGAAGGAAGAGAGAAAGGGAGAAAGAGAAAGAGAAGGAAGGGAGAAAGGGAGAGAGAAAGAAAGAGAGAGAGAGAAAGAAAGAGAGAGAGAGAAAGAGAGAAGGAAGGGAAGAAGGAAGGAAAAGAAAGCTGACTCATGCTTCTAACTGCAAGAAAGGAAAGAAAGCTGATTCATGCCTCTAACTGCAAGAAAGGAAAGAGAAAAAGGAAAGAAAAGAAAACTGACTCATGCCTCTAATTGCAAGAAAGGAGAAAGAAAGAGAGAGAGAGAGAAAGAAAGAGAGAGAAAGCTGATTCATGCCTCTAATTGCAAGAGAGCCAAGACTGAGGCTAGAGTTTGAAGCCACTGGCTACATAGTAAGAATGTATAAGGGGGAAAAAGGTCATAAGGTCAGCGAGATGTTTAGTCATTGAAGGTGCCTGCCTGCAAACCAGGGACCTGACTTGGATCCCGGCATCATCTGTGTAGTGTCAGAACTTTTCAAAGTTCTCAGACGTGTGTTCTCTTTCTCTCTCTCTCACCTCTAATAATTTTTAGGCATGGTGTACATAGCACTTCGGAGGTGAAGGCAGGATGATCAGTAATATCGGTAATTCGAGGACCTCATCAGACAGTAGGGATTTGGAGGCCAGTCTAGGCCACATGAGACCCTGTGAAAAGAGAAGAGAAAGAAAAAGGTGACAATATCGTCTTTCAATTCAAAGTGCTGTCTAGAAGTTGAATCTCTTCCTCTACTATGTGGGCTCTGGAATCAAACCACAAGCTGAGCCATCTTACTTTCTTTTTCAGACACTGTAGTCATGTGATCTGGAATTCACTTTGTAGAACAGGCAGATCTTGAACTTGTATCAGTCTTCCTACCTTTGCTTCCAAAACATTGGGTTAAAGATATTCACCACCATGCTCAACAGCTCACACCATTTTCTTTAAATAAATATGAGATAATACATATGTGAAAAAAAGAAATTGTCATCACAAATATGCTATTCTACTGGTGTTAGTTCAATATAGTTTTTTGAATGTGATTTTTCATCGTGGTGACTTCTAGTGTCTTAAGCACAGAGTGGCATTTTCTTTTTCTTTTTTTTTTTTTTTTTTCAGAGTGGCATTTTCAAGGCAGAATGAATGTGCTGACAAGGGGTTTGTTTGCCAGACAAATAAATCAATTGCAGTGACAATTCTTTACACACTTCCCAGGTCTCATCAATAGTAGAAATGATCTTGGGACAACTGAAAAGCTAAAATCACTATCTTCCATTGATATAGGACGTTCTCTAAGCAAAACCACATAGCCATTATTGCAAGTTGAGCAATATATTTTGTTTTCATGTGTTTGTCTTCTGTAAATCCAACACACCGCTGAATGATTTGTTAGGGTGCTTTGAGAGAATGCCGTTTTGCTGTTTTCTTTAAATAGCACCATGTGTATTCTGACCAACTTTTTTTTTTATTTTTATTGTTTAAATGTAAAAAAGTTAGCTAGGGGCAGGCAAGATGGGTCTGCAGGTAAGCTGCCTGCTTACACACTTGGTGACCTGAGTTCAATCCCTAGAAACACACATGGTGGAAGGAGAGAACTGACTTTCAAAAGTTGTCCTCTAGGTATGCACTATGGCACAGGCATGTAGGCTTTTTCTTTCTTGAAAGAGTAAATAGTAATAAATTAAAAATTAATAAACATGTAATTTGGGAAAAAGAAGTTCCACTGAAATCCTTTTCTTGTGTGGTCTTCATTCTCACTAAACCTCTCATCCTCCCGATGTCTCCTTTCTTCTGGGAGTTCTTGCCAGAATCAAAGATCAGCCTCTGTCCTTTTAAAGACATATTGGTAAAGATGGACATGGTGGCAGAGGCCTACTTCTCTCAGGTGGCTGAGGAAGGGTGACTACAGGTTTAAAGTCACTCTAGGATATATAGCAAGACCCTCTTACAACCAAAATGACAGTGAGATAACTCAGTCGGTTAAAGGCACTTGCATGCATGCAAACCTGACCAACCTGAGTTCTCTCTGGGACCCTCATAGCAGAATGAGAGAGCCAATTTCTGAAAATTGTCTCCTGCACTCTACACACAGAGATATGGTGTGCATGTGCTTATATTCTCTCTCTCTCTCTCTCTCTCTCTCTTTCTCTCTCTTTCTCTCTCAAGCAAACAAATGTAAATCTAGATAAAGATTTCCCAAGCCGGGAAAGGGAACTCAATGCCAAATGCTATCTAGGCTTCAGTATTTATTTGCATATGGGAGGCACAGGGGATGGGAGGGGAGGGAGGGAGGAGGAACAGTGAGGGAGGCACACTCGTTATTGTGGGAGTAAATGACAGGAGTGAGACCTTTTTCAGAAACGATGTAAGAAAAGCTTTGTAGCGTGACTGCAGTTATCCTTGTCAGTAAGTGTATGTCTTCCAGAGCACTCAGGAATGTATTCTTAGGGGCCAAGGGTGTTGCTCAGCAGTTTCTGTGGTTATGGTGTGGCTGGTTCCCCTATTTCTTGGTGTTGGTATGAGCTCTCCAGCCAAGCTGGACTAAGAACTGGAAGAGAGAATCATAAGCAAGAATAAAGCCCGTAAGCTGTTTGATAATGAATTTACCAGCAACATGCAGACAAGCTGCAACATGTAAGAGCAGCCATGCAGCTTCTATCGACAGAAGTGCATTTTCAAAACATGAAGTGATGGAGTAGTAGCAGTGGCTGTGTGATAGACTAGAAACACCGTGGTGCTTGATGTCCTTGAAACTCCTTGGACACTTGAATCTATTGAAGCACATTAGGCAAATCTGTGTTTCCAGATCCATCCTGGAGTCCTAGTCACAGTTAGAGCGATTGACTTTAATCTGCAGGAAAAGCTTTGGGTCGTGGGGGAGTGTTTCTGCTTCCTCTTCTTTCACCAGCTCAACTGAATGGTCAACGATGTGAAAAGACTGAATTTCAAATAAGAAGAGAACTTTTTGAATGACTTCTCTTTTCCCCCGGGGTTACTGTGAAGTTGTAATGGTGAATTCTTTATTTGTAAAATTTTTCAAATGATTCACGGGCAATGTTAAGGAAAAAAATCCAAAGTTGTTTTTTAATTCCTGGACATTTTTCCCTCACATTTTTTTTTTTTTTTTTTTTTTTTTTTTTTTTTTTTTACATATAAGAATAGTATTTAGACATGGCCGGGAGCTCCTGTCTCGGTAACAAAACAAGAGCCGCTGTCATGTGGCTTTCATCATGTATACCTGAAAGCAGTTTCCATTATACAGATGAGCTGGCTCCCTATGTGCCTTTGGGTCTCGATTTTCCTTCTGCTGCACATTTTTTTTTCCTTCTTCCTCCTACCCGGATCTTCTTTACTTTCTCACTGCAACCTTCGGTATCTTTTCCAGGATCAACCACAGCTCCCACAAGTGTACACAGTCTTTTGGATCCTGCTTTTTTTTTTTTCTTTCTAACATTCCAATACTTCTTGAAACTTCTTGTAAATTAACCTTTTCGTGTGTGTATGTGAGGAGGAGACAAGGTCTTGTTGTGTAGCCCTAGCTGGCCTGGAACTTGCTATGTAGACCAGGCTGCCTTGAACCTGGTAGTAATCCTCCCGCTTCTCGGCGGAGTGCTGGGATTCTAAGCATGAGCCACCAGGCCCCATAATAAGTCAACCTTTAAGCATCCAACTCACCATATTTTTAGGTTGGGGGTCTTGATATGCAACCCAGACTGACTTTACTCACTATTCTCCTGCCTCAGCCTCCTGATGCTAGGATTTTTGACTCCTTATTCAAGAATATAGCATTTATTCAATGTTTACTTAGGCATATGCCACCACTAAACCTCACTGTTAATGACTGCATAATACCTTATGCTATGCTGAATCACAGTGTGTTCAATTGTTCTTCCTACCCATGGGCATTTTCCTTTTTCTTCAACAGTATAGCAGTAAATAATTTTGGTATATAACCTTTCATATTCTGCTAAACTTATATATATTTCATCATAATCTAAATAAAAATAGTCATTTAAAAAGTGTTTTATATCATTAGATGAAGTCTTACCTCATCTCTAAGTTTTACTCTCCATCTTGTTGATTATAGCTAGGTGCTTTTTGCAGGATACAGGGATTAAATTGTTGGTTTTAATGCCAGCATCTTTTTAAAAAAAAAGTATTCGCTTACTTGGTGTGTGTGTGTGTGTGTGTGTGTGTGTGTGTGTGTGTGTGTGTGTGTGTGATGTGAACTCAGGTCCTTCCAGGGGCAGAGCTTAACTGGTAAGTCATCTCTCTAGCCCAATGCCAGCATCTTCCAAAATGACATTCTTTACTGTATTTGTGTTATGCATTAGCTTCTGCTATGTACTTGGAAATCTATTGTACTTCTGGACTTCACTCTACTGATGTCTATGGAGCCATGTTGGTATGTCAGCCATTATGCAAGTCTGGTAAGAACAAGTCTTTTTGCAGTGATTTCCTGGATATAACAGCTCTGCCTTGAGTGGAATATCTTATCCAGCAATGGACTTTTTCATCTTTAGGCTCTTACAATCTTACTGCCCCCTTTTCTGCAAGGCACTTGAACATTTATTGGTCATTTATTCCAAAACTTCACACAGCTAGAATTCAAATTAAAATATATATTAGCATATTACCATTGATATTTTTGTCTCCCTTTTCAAGAACACAGTATTTATTCAAAACTTGGTTTATATTATCTGATGCTCTACAATTAGCTTTATATCTTGCATTACAGCTTTCATCTGCCATTTTATACTCTAACCTACATCTAAGTGCTCATTTTGAATGTATTTGTCTTATATCTTACTATCTTCCTGAGTTCTCAAATAATTCTGCTAAGTTTGGAGCTTATGAGTTATTACTTGCAGTATAAACAAAGTACTGTTTCTTCAGATCTCTAATTTCTTTCTATTCAATGCACTCAGCACCAGCAGAGGACACTGATAGCTCATCTGATCCTAGCTTTATGGGTAAATGACATATGCAAAAAGCGTAGGACAATAGGCAGTGCACATTATCTAAGGAGTGGTTTCTCAATGACCAGAGCTTACCAGTTCCTCAATCTAAAAATGTCAAGCCAAACCCAAGAACTGTGCTATTACTTGCTTATTTTTCTTATTCTTTCATCATTCCCTACTTTAATTGATTTGGGAAACTCAGACTAGGTGACGTGTGTGTGTGTGTGTGTGTGTGTGTGTGTGTGTGCATGTGTGCATATAAAAGGACACTTGAATGTGTCTGTGGACACCCAAGGGTGACATCGGACATAATCCTGAATTGCTCTACTTCCTTTTTGCATTGCTCTGGAGTTTCCCTAGTTACACTTTCCAAGGCCTGAATTGCAGGAGGCTGAAGCCATTTCCACGTATTTACATGGGATCTGAGGATCTGAACTCAGACTCAGGTCCTTTTGTTGTAGCCCAGGTGTGTAAAGCTTTCTGAAAATACCTGGGATGCTCTCATCTTGACAGAACGGAGCTGAACAAAGTATGTAAGAATGACTACCATAGTTATGATCCTTCGGAGAGTTCAAGTCAAACTAGGTTGAAGGCTAGACGAGCAGAGTCACTATGCAGTAGCTCAGATATTGAGACGCAAGAAATAGCAGAGCTGCTTGGTGGCCTGCTTTCCTTCCTGCTGGTTTCTCTGTCCCATTGCTTCTGTGGCCGCTGTGAGAACTAGCGTCTTCAGCCTTCCAACCAGTGACTCTCCAGGAAGGTTCCAGGCCTGCAGCATCAGTTTGGGCTGCTGGGGCATCCAGCTTCAGGGCTGAGCAGCTATCAGGTTCTTAGACTATCCAACATAGAGACAGCCCTTGTTAGACTACTGTAGGGCTGTCTCTATGTTGATGCCAACTTGACGGTTGCGGGTCTGAGCTCTGGGCACATTTGTGGAGAATTAGCAGTTGAGTTGAGCCCAGAGCGAACTTGAAGGAGATTGTCTAGCTGATGGGGAAGGCCCAGCCTATGGTAGGTGGGATTAGGCCCTGGAGAGTCGGTTGAGGAAGTTGGCATCCTTCTGTACACTTGGACAAATATGCTAGACCGGCAAGTAAGGATTGTCTGTCTCTCAGCTGTCATGTGGTGATGGTGTGGCCAGTTCCCTCGGCCCTGGTGTTGGTGCGTGCTCTCCTGTCAAGCTGGACTGAGAACTGTAACCAGACTATCCTAAGGAAATAAACCCCTTGTTCCCTTAAACTGTTTAATGGTCATTTATCAGCAACCATGCAGACTGACTACACTTACCTAGGCCACGCCATGTAGGCCCATCTACTAAACCCCTTCTATGATTCATATTCAGTCAGTTGCTCCTCTGGAAAATCCTAACACACAGGAAAAACATCTTTGCTTTCTAAAATTCATTTTTTTTTTTTCAAAATTAAATGAGTTGAGCCAATTGCATCTAATCTTATTGTTCGAAGTTTTGAGAGTAACAGTAGAGAAAAACTAGCCTTTCCTTCTAGTCCCCTTGGGTAAATGTGTCTTCTCTGTTCTCCCTTGAGCAAGGGCCTCAGTAGAAGACATAGGGCAACCAACTCCTTAATTCTGCAGGGGTCGCTGGCCACATCCTGCCAAGAGATCTGGATCCCCTGCACTGGTCAGAGTGCAAGAAAAGCAGTGGGAGCCACTTCCGTCTTTGGTGGCTTTCTTTCTGAAAGTATGGGTGTAATATAGTAGCACAGTGGCTAATATTTCCTGTGTTTCTAAGAAATTAAGAACTAGCCGCTAGGTGTTTGCTATGTAGTACTAATTAAATGTTTCAGCCTCTGCTAAGAGCTTAGCATGTATTTTAAGAAGTACTATTGCCTTTTAGGCTAATCCAACGAACCATCTAAAGCTACCAGTTGGAATCTTATAGGATCAAAGCCATGCTTTTTGAAATAAAAAATTCGAAGAAATGAAGTGAGTTTTTCGCTCATTCCAAGTAAATGACTGAATCAATTTTTGGGATTTTTCTGTTTTAATATGTAAACTGTTCAAAGTTGTGTGAATTACTTTTCCTGGGGAGATGCTACACAATCATCTTCTCACCTGATACAAGTTCCACAACAGACCAGAGTAAGGATTATGCCAAGTTGTGACATGTCAAACCGAGTTTATTGGACTTGTTTACAGGGTCCAGCAAGGGCAGCTCACCAGAACATGGCTCACGGCTTCCTCATTGCTGCCTAGATGGAACCTCTCAATATTCTTTTTATATATATTCTCTAGCTGTTCCCACTGTGCAGGGACACGTGCAGGCACAAGGGCCGGCGGGTGGGCGGGCGTGTGTTCCAGCCCCTCAGCCCTTGTCTTGAAGGGAAAGTCGAGGTGTAATTTTAATAAGTCTTGGGAGAAATGGTGGCTATTGTTCAGAACGCACTACACCACAGATAGTTACAATCTTCTTATATTCCTTTTTTTTTAAAAATTTTTTTATTATGTATTCAATTGTGCGTGTATGTGTGTGTGTGTGTGTGTGTGTTTAACCGCCATGGATCGCCTCAATCTCCTGTTTACTCAGTCCCGGGATTCACAGGCTCCGCCCACCAGGACCAGAAGCACAGGCCGCCCCCACTTCCGCCCGGCGTCTATACATGGGGTCTAGGATCCGAACTCAGGACCTTCCGTCTGCAAGGCAGAGACTTAACCCCTGAGCCACATCTCCAGCCCCACAATCTTCTTATATTCCTATCTGACTCATTAATGGTTAAAGGGATTGATTTCATTTTGAGAAACAATTATGTGGGCAGAAATCTCACCCTAATGTTGGAAGTTATGTACTATCTCCGCCAGAAAAACCTCCAACCTACTGGGTTGAATGAATCCTAACTTGGTCAAATACTCAATGTATTTCATTATAACAAGGTATTTTTGATTTTTGTGGTTCTGGGAATCAAGCCTAGACTTCACCCTTGCTAGGCAAGTACTCTATTCCTGAGTTATATGCAGTCCACTAGATGCGATCTTAACATTTAATCCTCAATCCTTCTGCGACAGGGTCTCAAGTAGTTCAGTCTGACCTCAACTTGCAGAAGAGATCCTCCTGTTTCCACTTCCTACATGCTGAAATTAATATGCAACATCACCACACTCAACTCTCTCATTTCCACTTCCTACATGCTAGAATTAGTATGCACCACTACCACACTCAACTCTCTCATTTCTTAAACAACCTACCCAAACAGTAAAGAGATAAAGGAGATTAGAAGTAGGATCTTGTAAACACAAAAGCCTGTCTTCTAATATGGATCTGGCCTGACTGAAGATGGGATGAGATGAAAGGAAAACTCTGGACATATCTGAAAACGAAAAGTAAAGGAAAAATAAAGTATATTACTTATGTCACTTCTTAAACCACAAAACCCAGAAAAATAATAGAAATAGATCAATATATTAGAACCCCAGTTAACAAGAAAATGAAAATTTACTTTGTACTATTCCAGGCAAGCAACAAAATACTATTTAAGAAAAATTGAAAGAGGGCTGCAGAGATGGCTGAGTTAAGACTCTGTCCTGCAAGCAGAAGGTCCTTAGTTCAGATCCCAGGTCCCACATAAAAACTCCAGGCAGAAACGGCCTGCACTTTTGATCCTGATGGGTGGAGCCTGGGGAAATCCCAGAGCAAAGCAAAGAGGGAGTAGAAGCAATCCAGGATGATTCCTGAAGTCGCCTTTGGTCCTCCACAGGGATACACAGTGCTCTCTGACACACACACACACACAAAGTAATAAAAAGTTAAAAAAAAAGAATGAGAAAAACGTTTCCATTATTGGGTGACGTGGTATGAATATAATGGCACCTATCTGAAGAGGACTTCTAGGATAGTATTTCGAAATTATCCCATCTCCTTGAATTGACAATTCCCCACCAGTAAGTGCATGAGGTATATGACATGTGTGCAGTAGCAGGGTCTCACCTGCCGCTCAGGACAGTGGCCCTTCTTTCAGGACTCTCCACAGCCACAGAGACGCTTGCCATCTTCTCCTTTGTAACCCAATTCTTTCCACCCCAATCCACTCACACCAGGCTTCTCCAGCCTTCTCAGTCTACTTCATGAGTGTGAATGAAATTATAATTTCATTTACACTCATGCCTTAAGTTGCTTGTTAGCAAGGCCAACTGTTCAAATTTGGCTTCCTATAAGGTATTCACTAAAATATCTTACTCAATGTAACTTCAATTCTCCCAAAACACTTTTGCTGACATATCTGAAAGTACTTTTCCTCATAGGCTTTGGTCCTCATTGGTGCTCAGTCCCTCCCTTCTGTTACTACAACACTGTAGTCTTTTTCTCAGCCCCGGCATCTAAATCACTAGTCAGTTCTTATTCCTTTAAGGTTCGTATGTTCACTAACTAAGCAGCCTACAGACTGGCATGATTACATCTAGCTTCACCATTTTCCCCATCTGGGCATTTTTCACTGACAAATCTGTTGCTTTAGTTTTACTACTTCACTTGGTAGAAGGATTCAGGACAAATTCCTACTCTACAACACAACCATTTCCAGTGTGGAAAAATACTGCTTTTTTTCCCTTCTGCCAATCACCATGGCTAGTGAATTTTCTCAGAAAATCTAATGATTAACACCGGCCTGTTTAATAATCTGTAGTTGACAATATTAAGTCAAGCAGCTCCTGTATTTTAAAGCTTAAAACACAAATTTTTAGTATTGGCTGCTCATCTTTAGTTTGGGTAAGAAGATAAACTGTTAGACATGTACATTAGCTTTTGTTTTTATATTCATATTTTTTCCCAATTAATTTTCCACGCACGTGTGGTGTGGATATGTGTGTGTGTGTGTGCATGCGCATGGAGGCCCAAGAGTGATACGAGGAATCATCATTCTTTCATCTTACTGCTGTGAGCCTGGGTCTACAAATCCAGAGTACGCTATTAGTCTGGCTAGCCAGTTTACTCTGGCTCTGCCCTCCATTTTTTTTTTTTTTTTTTAACTTGTGATGCAAGGACTAATCACTGAGACATCTGCCCCAAACCTGAGGAATGGCACATTAAAAATAATTTCATTCACACTAATGGTTTAAAAGTACTTGCAATGTACACCTGACAACCTGAGTTTGATCCCTAGGACCCAAGTATAAAGCTAGATGAAGTGGCATGCACCTACAATCTAGGTCAGACGAGCAGCCGAGACAAGAGAGCTCTTAAAACTCAACAAAATGAGAAAAAATTAACTCCTGAAAGTTGTCTTCTTATCCACACATATATCAACACACATAGGCAACTGAAATAAATAAAAAAATCTGACAATAAGTTTCCTATTCTGAAGTTGGTATGTACTGCACAGGGGGAATAAACTATCACTAAACAGACATCCGAATGGGTAACAGGCAGATGACAAAACCATGCTTTTGTTCGCTGCCTATTTGAAAACTGCTATAACCTTTTTACTTAAGTAGATGTATTACTCATCTAAAAATCCACTAGAAAAGCCCTGCACTTAGCAACTATAAGGGAATCAGGATAAATTAGGTTCACAATAAACTATATGCTAACAAATCTATGACGTTACTAATTGTTTATAAATGATAAAAATCTTTAACATACAATAATGATAGCATATTTTTCTAAAATAATTAAAATGTCCCAAAGGAGAGCTTTGTGAACCATTATGAGGTAAAGTTGTATTCTGTGTTCTCCTTGTGTGGCAGAAAATTTTGGCTATATATCCAGGACTGTGGACAGTGCTTGGCGTAAGGAAGGCAACTCCATTACTGATTCTTACACATGACAACCAGGTAAACTGTGTATGAAACTTTTAACTCTAAGACAAATAAACTACAAGTCACTAAAAGGAAATGATTTGGGGAAGCATGTTCCAAACATGTATAACATGTACAATACCTAAAAACCTCAACAAACAAGAAACCCCCCAAAACCTCAGCACTTAAAAAACAGATTTGGTCAGAAATAAATAAGCAGTAATCAATAACCAATGCCAGCCGGGTGTGGTAGCATATCTGTAATCTCACAGCTCAGGAAGGTACATAGCAAACCTAAGGCCAGCCTGGGCTACATGAGACTTTGTCTCATAAACAAGATGAAGTTATACTGCGCCTCAGATGCAGCTAGCCAGTTAACAGAACTGGAGCATTACAAGAGCAGGCATCACTAAGTTCCCAAGAGACCTGTGCCCTGTTTTTAAAGTCAGTAAAGGACAGTAAATAAGAGTTTTGCTCCCCAAACACTGTTCTTAATGTATTCATAAATTTGATACACTGATGCTCTGCAACAAATACAGAACTGCCCTTTAAAACTCTTCTGAGTTTCATAAATCACAAGATTAAGGTTCATTGATAGTTTAAAAAACAAATCTTTAAACAATTATTCGACTACTTGTAAGGTAGTAATAGTAATAATTATAAAATTTTCACATTTCCATACTGGGTGAAGATTAAATTCATTGTGCTTTCTCTTCTCTCTCTCTTTTAATGGTGGTGGTGGGGTGATAGCTGGCTTCTTTGGTGGTGCCAGTGACAGGACTTGAACTACATTCCCAGCCCTGGAGATTATATTCAAGACACATGTTAAGATCGCACATAAGAAAATTTGTTGCTAGGATGACTTAGGTTTGTTACCTACAAACTTTATTTCATAGAATTTTAACCCGACCCAAAAAAATTTTTAAAAACCCATTTTTAATGTCAATCTGTGGTGAAGATCCCATATTTACACTTAAGGGGAAAAAGCCTGCACCAGCAAAAAAATCAAAAATTTTTAACTTCTTTGCAAATATATGTGAAAAAGTATGTGTACTCCTGTATTCCAGCTTCTTTAAGTATTCGTGACGACATGAATACGAAACTAGGCTTTTCCGATTATTTTCCTATTATTTCATTCAAGCACCAGAAAAATCCACTGACACATTATTTTGACTCATTATTTCATTTTGACTCATTATTTCTATCTCTAAGCTGTGATTTCTACAGCAGGACAGTATAGGCGCTCACTTCACTCCCCTAACTCCTATGAATGCTATTAGTCTCTTCGTCTAATAGAAGGATGGGCTGGTATAGTGCTTATCTACAAGGTATGAAGCCCTGGAAACTTGGGTTTGACACTTAGCACTGCATAAAACTGATATGACAACCTAGAACACATAAGAAAGACCAAAGTCACATGCTAGGAAAAACAACCAGGATTAGAAAATCTGGTCTAGAGCCTATATTCTTATTAACTATATTAAAGCAATCATCGTGTAAGCTCACTCCTTGTGTGCAACTAATATGCTTTTCCAACTAAATCAGTTCTAACTAGGGTAATTTCGTGACTGCACAACAGAAGGCATTTGATAACTTCCAAAAATAATTTTCATTTGTCACAACTCATGGTGGGCCTGAGAGTGCTATCACCAGCACCTAGGGTGCAAAGACCCAGACATACTACTTAAATTCTGAGGACACATAGGATAACCCCCATGATGTATATTACCTAGCACAAAAGTCAATAATACTGAGGCTGAGAAATCTTACCACAGGGAAGGTTTCAGCTGATCTTGGTTGCTGCTACATCCTCAAGTCCACAATTTTCAACACTCAGGAATGAAATCCTATCATTGTACCATATCATAGTAACTGAATAGGTTGAGCCTTTAGTGAAAGTCACAGAACACAGTAACTGAAATGATTTTAGTGTTCCACAGTTCCATTTTGGGGCCTTCCCCAAATGACTGCCATCAAATCAATTTTATCAAGACAAGTTTCTCAATGACAAAATGGGAAGGCTAGAAGAACATGTTCTTTAGGTCTTTCAATACTTGGAACTGTAATTCAAATGCAAAATGAGTAAGACTGTCTTAAAATGAAAGCTTTTAATGTCCCATTTCAAACAGTACTTGTTTAAAGGATTAGCACATAGCTATAAATTAGAAAGTATGTCTAATTAGTTGCTCCAGAAACTGGTAACTATTACGAAAAACTTTAAGAGCTTCTTTACAAAATTTCGTATAGCACACATTAAGACAAAGACAGACCTATGCTCTAAAAAGTAATAATTGAGCTCACATCAAAAATCTTTATATCCTTAGCCTTCTAAGTAAACTCCACTCTACATTAAAACACCAAAAACAAAAAACTCAGTGTAGCATTCAAAGTACTTTCAGTCTTTTCTTCCTCACTGCACCCTAAAGGGCTACTGATGATTACATTACCCAAAGGCATTTGTTCAAAAGTAATAGCGCTCAATTTCTAAAATTATTTCTTAAAGAAAAGTTCAAAAGATGGTTTTATGTGGATATTCAAACAAAAGGAGGAAAAACCTGACCTCTTTGTTCTTGCAATTAGTCTGGTGTATATATATATAATATATATATAAATATATATTATATGTATGCACACGCACTTTGAAAACAGTGTAAAATAACACCTATTACATTTAAAAAGGTAAACCCATATTTATTTACTAGCACTGTTAAAACATTACACAAAACACATTCAAGTGGCAAGTAATTATAATGCAAGCCCTTGCATGGCAATCCAAATTTATTGAACTACGGATGCTAAGTTATACAAAATTGCACCACTTTAATTAAGGCTTTTAGTTTACATTTGGCCACCTCAAAGTTGTTGTAACGTTAGGTTGGTCAATTTAAATACTGTGGCTCCCTGTTGGATAGACACACAATCTTTACACCCAAACGTTAATGCATACAAAGCAACAAGGCATTGTTAAATAAAACAGCAATAGTCACTGCAAATTAGGCCTTGTGACCAATTACACATGATTAAAATTACTTCCCACATTCACATCCACAGTACTCGTCCACCATTTAACATCTCAACCAAAACGGTACACATGTGAAACAATCACTAACAGGCAAAAATACTAAACCTGTATATTTGGTATTGCAAATACACGTATGCATGAGCAAGCAAGGGATTCACAGTGAGAATCTACAGCTGCAGAAGCCTCAAAATGATTTACAAAATTGTTAAATCATTAAAAAATTGTTTGAAAATATACACTTCTTGTTGTAGACCCCCACTGTACACACAACTATAAACATTGTTCCCTATGTAAACAAAAAGGAAACATAATAGGGAGATTTGAAAAGTCTGGACATTTCCTTCCCAACAGATATTAAAGGCAACGTCTTTATCTAAGACATTATACTGAAAGGACTATCATATTTTAAAGACAAGATCACTGTCTCCACAGGTTTTTGAAAAATTAAAAAAACTATATAGCTGTGTTAATCAAAGCGCTTATTTTGTACAATACAATGATAATGACCTTGAATTCTTTTAAAAAAATTACAATAAGCTACAAGTATCAGAGAAGCGAAGTTATCTGGAAGTAGTCTATATAGGAGCTCTTTGGACTTTCTTTTATTATGCTAAAATAGTGGTGCTTTTAGGATTTACATTATTGTACTCTCCAATACAAAGAATGGGTTGTGTTAAAGTATACAGTACAGCATTTTCATACATGTACAACATTGGTGGATGAAGAAATGTCTCTTAGCAGTAATACTGGATGTAGCCTCTGGTTTTACCAGCTGCATACTCTAGAACTATTATATAAGTAAAAATCTCTCATGATACTGGAAAGTGATTAGAATGTGCAAACTGATACAGTAGCTTCATCCGCCTCTTGAAGGTACCACCACAGGAAAGTCCATTTTTAAGATGTTGGTAGGTTTAACAAAGTTGGAATGCTGGCACTGTTGAATTGGGCAACAGTTCTTCAGACCTGTCAAAAGAAAAAGATTCCATTAACTGCTAACAGTACAGTAAAGAGAAGAGGAACCAAGACAACGGTGTTAAGAATAAACATGTTACAGACTCTTGCTTTAGTCATCATACAATGTCAACAAAGACATTCACTTTATTCCAAAAATCCCTGCCATCCTCCTAAAAATTAGGCAAATTTCTTCCTGTGTATTTATTTCCAAAGACAAAAAGAATAAGAAACTGAAGATGAACATCTTAGCTTCCTTACTGAGTGAGAGTGGCTAAGAAGCTGGTTCAGTGAGGTCAATGAATAGAATTATTTCATGACAGTTCTTCACTGCTTTATAGTATTCCCCAAATCCTTCTTTATAGATTCTGAATTTTAGATTTTAAAAGAAACTCAGTATACTAAAATCACATACCTTTTTCAGAGAAAATTAAAAAAATAATTGTTCATAATGTAATAGAATACAACCTTAATTGTCTATTAGGTATTTACTTATTGTTAGATTATAGACTAACACTCTCTGCAGTCTCGTTAAACAATTGATAAGCAAATGTGCTTTGACTTTGTATCTCTCAGAGGCAAGTGAGTGGTCACTCCCTCTCTCCACTGAAGCTGGGAGCAAGATCAGCTTTCTGATTCCCAGACCTAAGGCAATCTTGGATAGTATCTATTATTTTCCTGCCTTGTGACTCCTGACATATACACTAAATCATATGATATGGAACTTATCCCCCTAACCCCACTACCACCACCTGTAAGAACCAGAAACTCCCTTTAGGAACTGAATGGTTGATTTCTCCCTTCCAGGTCCCATAAGTCCAGGTGCCATAAGTCTCCTAATATTCTAGTACATGGTAGCTGTTTCTCCTAATACTCTCCCACCTTTCTCATCAATGGTAATAAAACTCTTCTGAGGAATAATTTATCTCACTTCCTTTCTATGAACTTGCATTTATTTTTCATATCTAACAATTGTGTGGTTTCTTATATACATACATTTGTTTAACATGAAATCTTGGCTGATCACGAATTTGCAATCCTCCTGCCTTGGTCTCCTATGTTCTGAAGTTACAGACATGTGACATCATATTCAAGCAAATAAAACATAGAATCAAAATGCCACTGTAGCATGGAGCCATTTAACAAAGAAGGAAGCAGTCATAAATGTCAAAAGTTCTCAAGATAAAGATACAGTGAAATATTGCTTTAATAATAAACAGGGTTAAGACTCTGCTTCACAAGTAGAAGGTTCTGAGTTCGGATCTCAGTTCTCATGTAAAAATGCCAGACAGAAATGGCAGTGGCCTGTACTTTCTGCTCTAGTGGGTGGAGCCTGGAAAATCCCAGCGCGAAACAACAAGGTGGTAGAAGCAATCCAGGACGATTCCTGAAGTCACCCTTGGTCCTCTACAGGGACACACAGTGCACCCCCCTCCACTCTTGAGTAAATAAATATTTTACAAAAAAACCTGAATAGGAAATGACTATCAAATAATAGTAGCTAATCTGAGTGCCTGCTATGTGGCAGACATCATTTGCTTTGCAAGCATTTATCTTTCTCAATGTTTTCAAAAATCTACACAAGTGCTGCATGCTCAGTTTTGTTGTTGTTGTTGTTATTGTTCCCCTTTCTGGGCTGTGCAGATTGTTCTGCCTCTTGAACCCTTCCTCCCCAACATGGTTCACCTACTTGTCTTTCCTTACAGCTCACCTTTACCGCTTCCAATTCTGACAGATGTTCCCTAAATGCCCCAATTATATGTATCTATGGACCCATAAAGGTGGAGTAGTGAAGCATGGATCCACAAGATTGACAGTCTACTCAAATTCTAATTTTACTAATGTTACTGACTACATGGTTTTAAGTAGTTTAAATCCCAGAATTCCACAAGTACAGAATGCAAGTAATAAGTCTTTGTGCTTTAGTCCTCTCCCTCATCTGTAATGTGGAGTAACAGTCCTTGACTCAGAAGGCTATTTGTAAGAATGTAATTAAGGGTTGGGGAGATGGCTCAGGTGTTAAAGCCTTTGCCTTGTAAGCCAAAGGACTTAAGTTCAGATCCCCAGATGCTACGTAAAAAAGTCCTGAAGAAATGGGAGCAGCCTGTAATTCTGGACTTGTAAGGGTGAGCCTGAGAAATCTCAGCGCAAAACAGTAAAGAGGTAGACTAATCCAGGATAATTACTAATGTCTCCCCCTCTTTGGGCCTCCATAGGCACGCACACTCACATACCCCAAAAATTAAATAAAATAAAAAGTAAAAATAAATCAATTAATACAGGCAACATTTAAGATAGCTAGGCACAGAAGTTTTTATTATAAGTTTATGCTTGCCTCATTCTACTGATTTTATTATACCAGCCTTTTTTTGAGACAGTCTATTATAACTTAAGCAGGCCTTGAATTTGTTATGTAGCCCAGGTTACCCTGAAAGTGGACATGTTGCTGTCTCCCATCATCCTCTTTCCTTTAACCTCCTAAGTGAGAGCAGGGATTATATTATAGACATAAGCCAATACACCAAGCACATTTTGCAATAGTCTCTATATTATACTTTAATTACCTGAATATAATTAAGAGGAAAGGAGAGAATATTGGTTCTTTTTATCACTTTATTGCCAGTACCAATCACTGTCCCATTGGAGTGTTTGTATATACTGAATGAACTTATTTGGAATATTCACTTACCTGGAACTTGTTTCTGATGATAGGTAAATGAAATATTTTAATTAAGATTATCACATTAACTCATGACATCTTAAAAAACAGCCATTTATTTTTAGGATTAACTTTTATACTTGCTTTCATGAGGCTGAGTGATGAATTCAACATACCTGGCTCAGAGCTACAATGCGTTCAGGACATTAAAGCAGCTGACATGAAGACTTTTTGCGGGCTTTCCCAGGCACTGGAGTTTTTCTGTTAATTTGCCGCACTAAGTCATAAAAGATCTGTAAGCACATTATTGTTTTTTAATTTACAGGAAGAAAAAACAAAAGACAAAACCTAAAAGTAAATTGAAAAGAATAGGAATTTCTATGGCTCTAAATGAATCCCAGAAAGCAATTCTAGTGAGCAACGAGTATAAAATTAGTTGTTCTTGTGAGTCCCAAGTTCTTTTTCATTCATTCATTTTGAGAGAACTACAACTGTTCTTAAAGTATCTGGTTGAAGGAGCAATAGACATCTTTAGTTTAATTAGAACTTTACTTCTTAGAAAGAAACAAAGGAACAACAAAAGAGACAAAGCACCCTTTATTCTTTCTCGAATGTTTCTGTATACATTTACTCTCCACAGCTTTAATCCTCTTCAAGAATCACTCATGATGATTTTCTCAGTTTTGGCCTTTTACTTAAAATCTGTAACACACCGACCTTTGGTCATTTCTCATTTTTCATGATACACTTCACTGTGCCATTTAAGAAATTGAAGCATTGGTATTTCTATGTAATACAGGCAAGATTTAGCAAGATTTTATTTGGTTCTAAGATCATTATCAGTCTGAGTACACACTCCAGGTCCTATTAATATATACTTTTTCATTAATTTAAAATGTTACAGTTAACAACAAAAGTAGCCATACCTCATTAACATTTATTTTTGATTTTGCAGAGGATTCTAAGAATGCACAGTTGTTCCACTGTCTTGCTAGATTCTGACCTTGCTCCTTTCCTACAACTCTTTCATCTTCCAAGTCACATTTATTACCAACCAGAATCATTGGAACCTAAAAAGACAGTTGTGAGGATAAAAATGAATAGGTACATTCAAAATTTCAAACAAGATTTCTAAGAGTCAATTCGAAGAATTATTTTTTTTATGCCAGAGAAAAACATTAATAATGTGCATTAAAATTCCCAGATAAAATATGCAAGCCTTTACAATGTTAATTTGTAAGACTTAAACCAGCACTAAATTTTTGGGTCAATCATTTCTATTGCCTTACATACTCAGGGAGATGTCAAATGATAATTCTAAAGGGAAGTAAGAGAAAAGGTGACAGTTATGTGCTAAATAAAATGGATCCAACAAGATCAACGCAGATGGAAATAAAAACTGTTGGTCTGAGTATGATGGTTCAATTCATATCTGCAAATCCCAACGACTGGGAAACTGAGTCAAGAGGATTGTAAGTTCCTGAGTTGTAGAGTGAAGTCCTGTCTCAAAACAAGAATGAAAATACTAGGCCATAGCTTACTTAAAAAAGAGGGAAAAATTATACTTCAATGAACTTTAATTATGGTGATTAAAATGTAATCTTCTTAAAAGGAAGTACAAGCAGTACTACCACAAAAAGCTAATATTTTTCAACATTTTAAAATGCTTAAGGCTGTGAATCACTTCACATATTTGGTTCCTGACACGTTTATCAATTGTACAACATAAAAACTTAAGGACAATAAAGTAGAAGTTGCAGTTCCTCAGAATTTGCACTTCCTGTATGTTATGATAAACAATATTAACTAAAAATTGAACGTGCTTATTAATAGCATCATGTGTTTTGATGGGAAGTATATAGTTTTAAAGAACAATATGAGGAAAAGTAATGTTTATTCTATCAAAACATTAATAACTATTTAGACTTTTTTTTTAAAAAAAAAAAAGAACTGATTTCCAAACAAGGAAATCAAGAACTTAGGTTTTCTAGAAAGAGATACTTAATTCTTTTTTTAAAAAATTTTTTTTTATTATTTATTCAACTGTGCGCATGTGTGTGTCTTGTGTATGTGTAGAACCACGGACGAATCAGGAACCACCATGGACGCCTCCACCTCCTTCTGCCCCGGGATTCACAGGCTCCGCCCTACCAGGACCAGAAGCACAGGCCGCCCCCGCTTCCGCCTGGCGTTTATACGTGGGATCTGGGATCCGAACTCAGGACCTTCCACCTGCAAGGCGGAGGCTTAACCCCTGAGCCACCTCTCCAGCCCCGAGATACTTAATTCTTAAGAACAAACATTTCTTTAGTGTAACAGACAGAGAAAATATGTGGTCTTCCAAAATTTCCTGTTATAGAGTGGAAAAAATGGCAGCATTTACCATGGTGTCGCTCAGTTCTCTCATTATTAGCTTAAGTTAACCCACGACTCAGTGATTCTTAAATTATGGTACCCAGATCAATAGCAGCATCACTAAAAACTTGTCAGAAATGCAAATTCTTAGGCTCTCCTATAACTCCACTGAATCAGAAATCTTTCTGACATTTCCAACAGAATTAAACTTTTACTATGGTATACTCTGGAGGGATACTTAAAACTATTCTGTTAGGATTTAATGTATTGGTTGCCACTCTTTAAAAAAATTGTTTTGGAGACTGGGGAAGAGAATAAAAGCTCTTGCCATGAAGTATGAAGACCTGTGAAGCCTCAGAGCTCATGCAAAAAGTTGGATGTATAGCTTGAGTATCAGTAACCTCAATGCTCCTACGGGGAGGGGACACAGTCGCAGGGATAGGAGAACTGTTAGACTATGGGCCAGCTAGTCTAGAGTATGCAAGAGACCTTATTTCCAACAAGTGGAAAGTAAGGCTTAAAACCTGAGGTTATCCTTTGACCTGCACACATACACTGTGACATACATGTGATGCCCACAGTTACACACAACAGTTGGAGGAACACACATGCACACACAATCTCAGTTGCTGGATATTAAAAACCATAAACTTGTCTAATTTTTATCTTTAAAAGGCTCTTTCCAGCTGGAGAAATGGCTCAGGGATTAAGCCTCTATCTCGCAAGTAGAAGGTCCAGAGTTCAGATCCTGGATCCCATGTAAAAATGTCAGGCAAAAATGGCAGCAGTGTGTATTCTGGCTCTTGAAGGCAGAGCCTAGGAAATCCTAAAGCACAGCAGAAAGAAGGTAGAAGACATTCAAGATGATTTCCAAAATCAACCTTGGGCCACCACAGGCGCACATAGTGCCCTCTAACACATACACATACACACACAAAAAATACTAATTTATATGCTTAAATAATAATTAAATAATTAATAATATAATACAATTAATAAAACTAAAAACTAAAAACAATACATTTAAAAAAGTAAAAAAAGCCCTTTCTAAGACAGAGGCTCATGACTATAATCTCATCACTTGTAGAGGCTGAATCAAGAGTTGCTACAAATTCAAGGTCAACCTGGCAACACAGTAAGATGCAGACCAGACTCAAGTTATAAGAAACAAACAAGGAAACAAAACAGTGGGGCTGTTAAACTTATCAGAAATGTGACTCTATTCATTCTCTCTATCCTCCCCACAAAATGGATGTTTTAAAAACAGAAAGGATATGGGGCTGGAGAGGTAGCTCAGGGGCCTTGCAGGCAGAAGGTCCTGAGTTCGGATCATAGACCCTATGTATAGATGCTGGGAGGAAACAGGGGCGGCCTGCGTTTCTTACACATACACACAGGAGCACGCATGCACAACTGAATAAAAAACAAAACAAAACAAAACTTGGGGCTGGAGAGGTGGCTCAGGGGTTAAGCCTCTGCCTTGCAGGCAGAAGGTCCTGAGTTCGGATCCTAGACCCCACGTATAGACGCCGGGTGGAAATGGGGGCGGTCTGCGTTTCTGGTCTTGGTAGGGCGGAGCCTGTGAGTCCTGGGGAGGAGTAAATAAGGAAGAGGTGGAGGGTCCATGGAGGTTCCCGAATTCGCCCGTGATTCTACACACACACACACACACACACACACACACACACATATACACACACACATGCATATAAGCACAATTGAATAAATAATAAATTTTTAAAAAATTAAAAAAAAAAAAAACAGAAAGGATAAATAAAGCTAGCAGTGGCAATATACACATAGAATCCTAGCACTGGAGATAGGAGGATCAGGTTACAGAATGAAGGTCAGTCTGGCCCAATGATATCCTGTCTAGACAAATACAAAAAAAAAAAACCCAAAATATATGGAAGTCCCTAACCATTTTCACAGGTAAGGGAAAAGGAAAGAATTCTTGCTATGACATAGATTTAAATGTATGTAAAAAAATGCTTTTGAAAAATGACTTCTTCTCAAGTAATGAAGTTTAAACTGAATATACACATGGACTTAAACATGTATTTATTATGAAGTCGGCTTACATCATCAGTGTCTTTAACCCGAAGAATCTGTTCTCTGAGATCTTGTAAATCATTGAATGTGGACTGCGCTGTGATGGAGTAAACTAAAGCAAAGCCTTGTCCGTTTTTCATGTACAAATCTCTCATTGCTGTAAATTGTTCCTGTAGTGGAAAGGTTAAAAAAAAAGTTTTGAAATCTGCTTTGACATTTTCAAAACCTGTAGTAGATTAATAAAGAATATTGCAGGATTAAGTAACATTTCTTAAAATCATATACCATGGCAGGCTACTATAGAAAACTGTCATGTTAAAAAAAGGTTTTCAGACTTAAAAATAACACAGTAAAGAGTAACAAGAATATCCCTATCTCCAAAAGCTACTTAAAAGCTTTTAAGTATATAATAATAGGCTCAACACCCTAGTCTCATCATTTATAGGAGACCATGAGGTTATCATCCTTGTTGTAGTCTACACGCTGCTTACCTGCATTGTACCTACACTTCTCTTTCCTGTGAGGAGGAACACAGTGTCTGGCACAGATCAGACATTCAAACATTGGTTAATGCCTACAATATACCTAGGCCCTTCTCTTTATTTTGTGTACTAATTGTTGCTGTGGTTCGGTATAAATTTCAGTATATTCCCTAAGGCTTTGTGTGCCAAAATTAAATCTATATTTTGAACTATTAAGAAGGTAGAAATTTAACTCTATACTACTGAGAGGTTTGGGAAGCAATGGAAAGTCAAGTCATTAGGGTGAACTCCATCCTTCAATCTTGGTTGTTATGCACAATAGAGAAGAAAAGACACGTACTCCTGTCTCTTGCCCTGTGATGCTCTGCAGTGTTGGGACACGTCAGGAAAAAGGCCATCACCAGATCTGAGTGCATCCCAGAATCATGAGGTGAGATAAACCTCTTTTTATTAAGTTAGTCTGCCTTAGTCATTTCATCATGGTAACAAAAGGGCTTACATAGAGACTTATAAATAAAAGAAATACTTCTGAGGAAGAAAGCAAGCTACCAATCAACACACCTCACATTGCCATTGGGGAATAAATGTTATGTCCGAATACTTTCAGTGTTTAGTGAAACCATGAAAATTTCCATTTTTAACTTAAACATTTTAAAACATTTTAAAATTTCTCCAATAACTGATCCAATGCTGTCAGAAGTTAGTCTAAAAGTACAACTCTAGCAAGAAAAATAGTTTTAACTAATGTGAATAGTGCTAAAATGTTTTCTACAGATGTGGCATTTACAAAATGTTATTTGACATACCGTTCCTGCAGTATCCAAGATTTCAAGCATACACTGTTGTGCATCTACTTCAACTTGCTGAGGAAAAAGTTAAAATACACTTTTACTTTTAAATACACACAAAAGCTAACATTAGAATAGAGACACAGATTATGGCAACAGGATAGTCTCCAGCACTATTTTAACAAAACAGAAGAAAAACTAGCTAAGTCAAGGTTCAAAATCCCTCAAATTTCAGGAAGTGCAAAAACCATGTGTTGTCAACAAGACTCAGTTATAACAGAACACAATTCTGCACTTAATTATGACAGAAATGCTTCAGAAAATAGTTTAAATAAAAAACATATTTCCATTGATACAGTGATTTTGCCTACAGAGTTTCCCATTAATACTTCAGATGTGCCTTCATTTCTCTAGGTGACTATATTTTCCCATCATACTGGAACACCATTTCTACAAGGAAGGAAGCAGTGCTATCGCTATAAACAAGTTGGTTATCCTTTTCAGCTACATTTCCTAGGAAGAAAATTTATTTGCAATTGGATGCAGAAGGAAGCAGAATGCTTCTGCCTTACAATTGGGGTACAAAAAAGCCATTTCCAGTTTTTTTAGCAAGCAAATCAAGAATGGAAACACAGTAATCACAAGAGAGGGAAGCTAGGTTAGCTTCTACGCAGAGGAAAGGAGACAATTCTTGCATGCTGTTTTACTAACATGCTATGTGAGCCAGAGAAAGGTTAGGGGTACTTCCACCAACTATTTCTAGGCTTCCTCACTAGCAGAGAGCTGAGGTGCAATCAGGTTTCCTAGGGGTAAGGGCTGGAAATATGTAGCACCACCTGAAGTAATGGCTTGGGTCTAAAATTAGTGTGTCAACTTACAATTTGGGGATCATGATAAAGTTCTACAAACAAATATATATGAATGCTTGAGTCTCTTCAACTGATAAACATGCAATGCCAAGAAATAAACTGGACTTTTCAATTCATCTTCTGAATTAACTATATCTTTATTCTACTTTGTATAAAACATTCAATGATTATTAAAGTAAAAGTAAGTTTACATTTATATTAAAGACCTTAAAATGAAACACATACCTTTCTATAAGAATCTTCTATCGTAGGATCATATTTTTCAACAAAAATTCCTTGAACAAATTGTACAGTCTGAAAAAAATAACACAATAGTATCCTTGTAAAGAACAAATATAACTGCAAATTTTCTTATCTGTGCTTTTTTTTTTTCTTTGAAACAGGGTCTTACTATGTAATTGTACTTCTGGCTGACTTGGAATTCATTATATAGACCACGCTGACCTCTAAGTTAGAATGATCCTCCTGCCTTTCCTTCCTGAGTGCTGGGATTATAGGCATGTACCAACACACTTGGCTTAAGTCCACAAATTTAAAAATATAGTTGACCTTCTATGTCTGTGAGTTCCATATTCTAAGAATCAACAAACCAGTAACAAAAAATATTTGGGGACAAGGAACATAAAGACTTACTTGTACTGAGTATATACAGACTTTGTCATTGTTGACTATACTACACAGAACAGCAACTATTCAGGAAGTGTTTATATTTCATTAAATATTAACTTTCAAATACACAGTCAACTCATCTCCCCATTACTACAGATACAAAGAGAAAGTGATTTATATAACATGAGATACTTTTCAGTTTAATCTAAGCATGGCCAAATGTATTGATCTATTTTGTTTTGAGATGGGGGTCTCATGTAGTTTAGGCTGGCCTGGAACTCCTGGTCTCTGGCCTCAGACTCCTGTATACTGTGTGTGGCATCACTTCCAGTTTGGGAACTTGCTAAATTCTGTACTATTTAAGACACTTGTCTACTCATTCCTCAACCCTTACTATACCACAGTTGTTACTTCATTCTTGCTATACTAATCCCTGTGAGTGAAGACATGGTCATTAACATAACACAGAAATAATAGTCAAACATTGTATCTCAAAAAAGTTTTATAAACTTTGACATTTTTCTAATACAAAATATATAGTAGTATAAATACATGTGAGAGGGGAAAAACCCATTTTTATCTAATCCTAAAATGCAAATGCATTTCTCACTTTCTGTGAAAAACTCAAATTTATTCTTGCATATCTTACATATGACCCAATCACATGCAACTAAGAACTGACTTAAAGTTATTACATTGTTTCTAAAGTTATTATGGGATTTCACCTTAAGAGATAAAGACAATCAAAGCTTAAAATTCAACAGTCCTGGGTGTAGTGATACACATCCAAAGTTCCAGTACTGAAAAGACAGAGGCAGGATTGCCACAAGCTCAAGACTAGTCTGATCTATATAATGATACCCCAGCCTTAAAAAAAAAACTGTGCCAGAGAGATGGCTCATGTTAAGCCTCTGCCTTGCAAGCAGAAAGTCCTGAATTCGGATTTCAGATCCTATGTAAAAATGTCAGGAGGAAACGGCAATGGCCTGCACTGGTAGTGTTTTTGGAAGGTGAAGAATGTGAAGCCTGGGAAACTTCAGAGCAAAGCAAAGAGGAGACAGAGCAAGCCAGGGTGATTCCTGAAGTCACCCCTGGGTTTCCATAAGCACATATAATGCTCTCTGATAAAGACGCAGGCGCACACACAGGCACTAAATCTTAAAAAAAAAAAAAAAAAAAAGACAACAACAAAAGCTGGAGATTTAGTTCAGTTGGAGAGTACTTGCCTGCTCACTAACATGCATGAAGCCCTGGGTTCAATCCTCCTTACTGAATAAATGGTAGCACATGCCTGTGCTCCCAGTACCACAGAGATGGAGATGGGGTTCAATTTTCAGCTATTTGAGCTATGGAGAGTCTGTCTCAAAACCAAACCAAAACAAAAGCAAGCAAGCAAGCAAACAAAAAAGCCAACAAATCACCTCAAAAGAAAAAGGCCAAAAAGAATAAAAGTTTAGGTTGAGAATGACTTACCAGGGCCGACTTTCCAACACCTCCTGAGCCAAGAACGACTAGCTTATATTCACGCATGATGAAAGCTTGTCACAGATCAGTACCTTGTTAAAGTAGAAAAAAAAATTTCTTAAGTCTCACTATTTATATATTTCTTATAGGTAAGTCACTCAGACAAGATTTATTAAAATGATTACTTAGATCATGCCACTATATTACTGAACACTGTACATACTAGAGAATGAAGAGGTAAGACTTTTGGCCTTATTCCAATTTCAATTAAGAGTAAACTATCAAGAAAGGAGTTCAGAAACATCACAGTGAATATTCTACATAACAGGTCTTGTACCAACAAAATAAGGTAAGGAAACAATATCCAGAGCCACAGCTAACTGAGTACAGTGCTCTATCCAACAAGTGAAAGAAGACAAAAATCCCTACCCTTACTGAGTTAACGTTATAGGAAGATGAATGGAGAGAACAGACATTGTCCAGCATGGTGGTGCACGCCTTCAATTCGGAATCAATAGAAGCAGGAAGAAAGATTGAAAACCAGAGACTTGTCTGCGCTCCACAACACCATCTCAAAACAAAAAATCAAATGGCACAGATTTAACTCCAAGAGGCCAGTTTCAGTGGTATGTTGTCGATGGTTTCTTTCATGTTTTCACAACAGAGTAAAGCACTTATGATACAAGTGACCTAGTCCACAAGTCTAAAATACCTGGGTCTCAGCAAGCTAAATGCAAGGAAAATAAACTGGCAAAGAAGGCATGAGGCCAAATCTGTGAATTCCAGAAGTGGGCGTTGCATAGACAAGAAACTAGAAAATGGTTTAAAATTCTGGAATCAGGGGCCAAACTCAAGGCTGAGTTCCCAGACTGAAAAAGGAGGCATCGAAACAATAGAAAACCAAATAAAAACAACCGATACTAAGGCTTATCATTATGAAGTTTCAGTATACCCACGATAAACAGAAGATCCTAAAATTTTCCAGGATGAGAGTTTATAGAATAGGAGATTCCCACATTCCTGGAAAATACTAATGGTCAGTAACCTCACCACCAAAGCAGCCACCAGAGAATATATTTGAAACCCTTTTAAACAAGAAATGGCAATTCTTTCATGGTAACAAGTCCAGAAACTGGCTTAAACAAAAAGTCAACCAACCGGTAACACTTTGCCTGGGTAAACATGCTTCTGAAAATTAATCAGTTAGTGATGATGACTCCTTATTCTGAATATCAGACAATCAAGAACGTAGTCACTTCATGAAACATGAACAACTACCAATCAGTATCACTTTCGTGTATGCGAGGCAGTGCTTCCCCAGCTGACCCACTCTGCAATCTTTCCAACTCCAACACCAACACTCTGTCTTCCAGGAGAGGCAGTTATCTAAACCCAGCTTTCTGCCTAAGTAATAACTTCATGTTTGTATTTTCTGTTTCAGACATTAAATAATTCTTGTCTGTGCACACACAAGCCCCTCTTTGACACCATTCCAAACAAGTGCAGAATGGCTCCTCCAACTTCTTTCATTTTGCAGCAGCACTGATTAAAGGTTTGATCTGATTTCTTTAACTAGAATGGTTGAATCACTATCCAAATCCAAGAGTTTGTAACCAAGTAGGTGTCTCATCAAGCACACATGGCAAAACAAAGCAAAAACATGCTGGGGGTACTGGCACATTAAAACTATTGGGAGAATAAGGCAGGAGGACACTGAGTGCAAGAAGAACCTTGACTGCACAGTGAGTTCCAGATGTGCCAGGACAATGCAGTAAGACCCTGTATCTCAAAAAAAAAAAAAAAAAAAAAAAAGTTAAAAAAAATAACACTTCCAATCAAGTACAGCAAACAAGACTGAACCAAGAAAGTAGATAATACCTCCCCCCACCCCCCGGGGATCAAATGCATGCACTTCTACACTAGGCAAGTATTTTATCATCCAGATATACCCCTCACCAATTTATTTTTCAAATTTACTTTTTCCTACACCTAACAACAAAGACTGACCATGACAATCTGGAGAACTGTACAGGTGTGTTAAAATCTTGTTTTAACAGAAACACAACTCTGCTTAAGGTGCTCCTTGCCACTGGCTTGAGAGAGAGCACATGTTCTCCAGCTGTGAGCATGCCTTTCTGTCCTAGTGCTCCTTAGGCTAAAAGCAAACCTTCTGAAGCCAATGAATGACTTAATTTCATGTACAACTTTAAGACAGGTTTTGTCAAAGGAGTAATAACTATTATCTGGGCACTACTGTTTCTCAAAGAGTCCATAACTGGGGACAACTACCAATGTACAGAAGCAGTCAATGATACTAACTTTCAAATCCTTATAAGATGAAGATATAGTACCTATGATAAGGTTGTGAGATGGATTACAAAGAATACAAAGGAAGACAGGGCTTTTGCCTATTTTACTCATTGTTGTATCCCTATAATTTGAAGTGTCCAGAATATATTACACACTCAATTAAATAGAGAAAAGTAATGTCTTTATTCTCACCGGCAGAGTATCCTGCATATATTAACAATCAACAAAAGAGAACTTTAAATAACAGTCATCACACTGATGAACTTCATTCAACAGCGAAGTAAGTGGCTAGTTCTTCAGTAGAGGATCACTACTCTCTTGTTTTACCTAGTAGCTCCATAAAACATTTACGAACGTAGCTGAGAAAGTGAGTAACTGTTGTCTTAAACATCTTCACTAGTCAAAAAGTACATCTTCTCCATCAAGCAAGCACTTTCATAATCATGACTCTGAAACACTGACATTACTTCTCTAAATGAGAATAAGATGAAAATGAGGTAAATCAGTAAGATTTTTAAAGAAAACTACCAAAATACTGAAAACCCTACTACTGTTAAAACTCTATTTTTTTTTTTTTATGTAGAACATTTCTTTTTTTTTATTTGTTTCTGCTCATACAAACATAATAGGAACCCCTGTCCCCTCCCTGGACCTCTCTGTTCCCTCCCCGCTTTGTCTCTTCCTTCCCCCCCCCCCCCCCGTCCCTTTCTCCCAGTGCCCCCTCCCTGCATCTCTGAAGCATCCTTTAATGAGTATATCAAACTTTCCTCTGGGTCCTCCTCTCTGATGAGGTGTAAGGACTCAGTGGCATTTCCTAGAACTCTTTCTTGTGTTCCCCTCAAGTATAGGAAGACTATTGTGACTGTTAATCCCTTGCTTCTAAGGATCCTAGTGCCTTTAGTCCATGCTAGACTTTGAGGGGTCAACAATATATTGGTCATTGCGCAGATCATGCAGAGTCCTGTTATAATTGCTTCGGCCCTAACTTGTGTGGAGTATCTTGCATATCATGACTCCTCCCATCCTTGTGCTCTTACAATCTTACCGCCCCCTCTTCCACAAATTTCCCTGATCTAGCTATTTTCTATGCTCACTTTTCAAATGCTTAAATATCTCTGCTATCTGTTTTTAGAAGAATTCTTTTTGGAGGTAGGGGCAGCATGCAGTATTCAAGACTGTAACCCCAGAACTCCTATGCTGAGATGTGAGGTGGAAACAGGTAAGTCTGGAAGTTTGCAGGTCAGCTAGTACAAGTGGCAGAAGGATATTCATGGGTCATGTTATGCCCTACTCCAAAGCGAATCCTCCCCACCTCCCACAGATCACATGTTCCTGATTAGCATCCACTCAGGCCCAGTTATTAGCGGGCTAAAACAAGAAAATGTGTCTGAAGTGTCTTGCATTATCTAATCCACAGTCATCATCTCTTTTTCTGACAGGGTACACCACATACTTTAAGACTTGACTCTATACTATCTGTGTTATATTCTAGAAGAAAACAAAAGTTAAAGTAACATTATCTTGGCTATGACAGAGTACTAACTAGCCTAGTCTGTTCCAGTACCAAGAAACAAAGATGTAAAGGTGGATGAGGTGAATTAGGAGTTCAGGACCAGTCTGGGCTACATGGTCAGTGCCAGATAAGTCTAAACTACATGAGACCCCCACCTCAAAACAAACAAAAACCACACCCTAAGTTGTTTATCTTGAAGTGAATGAGGGAAGGGAAAAATACTGAACAGTCACACCCACCAGCTGAGCTACCTAAATGAATGAACCAGAGAGGTATACTAAGGTATGGTATAGACTGTGAGTAGAGTGAATGCTAACACAGGTTAAAGTCATGTGAATTCTAAGAACTGTAAATATCAAAGCAGTCGTCCCTAAAATCTCCAATCTGGAATAGAAGCTAAGTGTGGTAATCATAGCCCTTCGGAGTTCAAGGTCAGACTGGGTCATGCGTAATGTTCCAGGCTAGTCTAGTAAATAAAATGTCAGTTCTAAAGCAGGAACAGTGATAAACAATTTTTGTGTTCTAGAGACATTAGCACCCTTAGCAGTAAAATCTCTCCAAACTGACAAAACAACATTTACAAAATCTGATTTTTTTCCCATTGAAACATGTCAAAGGGTCTACAAATGCTACAGCTGTAATAATTTTTTTTAAATAAAATCCATTTTATGTATGTATGTATATGGGAGTATGGAAGTCGGAGGATGACCTCTGGGAGTTCTCTACCATGTGGGCTCCAACTAGAGAGCTCAGTTCACCAGGCTTGTACAGCAAGTGTCTTTACCTGATGAGCCATTTCAGTCAGCCCTAATTAAAAAAAAAAAAATGCTGGTAACAAGCAGTTCTCTTACCCACAAGCTGTTTAGTTTGAACATCCCTTCTCCATTTGTTAATTCTGTGATCTTAAATTATAAAGGAAGGGCTATGTAAAAACACTAACTACTAGTTCCTGAAGTCAAGTGACATTAATTCTCCCACTAAGCATTTTCTGGAGGGGAAGACACTTTCCGCCCCCAACTCCCAAAGTAGTACCTTAACAGTTAAAGAGTATTATCATGCTCTCTTCTCAATTCCAAAAAATTTTAACTAATTCAATGTCAGACGAACCTGGTACTAACCTGTTGGAAGCAGTAAGAGAATCAGAAGTAAGCAGATTTAAAATTTACCCTTCAAGAGAAAAAAAAAAAAAAAAAAAAAAAAAGAGAGGCCCAAATTGAGAAACAAAACTTTTAGTCCGGTGTAGTGGCTTATACTTGTTACCTTGGAAGGCTATAAGAGCCCCAATTACAATTAACCAAAACCTTTTTCAAGTCAGATGGCAAATAGTAAATTATATCTATATTCCAGTTAACTAGGTTTTAATTGGAAAACAGCAGCACATTGTTGAAATCGGCACCCTGCCTACAATTTAGAACTAGCTGGGTAAGGTAAGGGGGAAACAAACTGACAGGATTTGTTTTGTTTACTACCTTGCTCATCTGCTGACGTGAAGAATACATTAAGAAACTGTTTCTTCTGCATTTGTCAGATTGCTGTTAACTGCTAAGCTAGACTATAGTAATAATGGATGATATAACCTTAAATTACAAATCAATTTTGTTACTGAATATTTCAATGAAAGAAATGGCATGACTGACCGTTAACTAGCATATTAATCCATGAAAATGACAGAAGAATATACAACGTTCCATCTTGGTTTGCTCCTTTTTTGTTGTGCTGGTGTGTGAGATGAGGTCTCCCATTTACAGTCGAGGCTGTCCTCAAGTTCAAGCAACTTTTATTGCAACCTTCTTCAGTGCTGGGGACAGAGCCACTACCAGTTTTATCGTAACAGCTGCTAATTTTTGTAGTCACTGGAAGTCTAATTTTTAAAAGAGTGCTTGTTATCGTTGGTTTTTTGTTTGTTTTTATTTCTAGGAAGACATATCCAAATACATCCCTAAGTTGAAGAATAAGACAATTAAGCAATCTTCACTTGAATATTAAAGAATATTTAATAAAAATTACACCAGAAATCTAAAAACCGAAGTGCCCCAGAACACCACCCAATCTCTTATCCAATATTACACTTTCTTGGGAAATGCATTAAGTCATATGAAACAGATACACTACAACATAAATTGGAGAGAAGTCTTGGTAAGAGCTGTGATTCCTTTTATATTTCTTAATATAAGTAAAATAACATACTTGCTCTCAAAAAGCTTCAATTGTGTATGAGTAGATAACAATGGAAAATATCAGGCTGAGAAACTGGTTCAATTCTTAACTAATAATACCATTGCCTATTGACATTAAAAAAAGGGGGGGAGTTTATTACAAGCAAGAAGCACAAAATATGTTGAGAATTCAAAAGAAAATTGGGAATGAATTTTATAGAGAAGGCAACATCAAGAAAATTACACCATTTCAATTAGGAAAGAATATGCCAGGATCAATAAAAAAGCAAGAGCAAAGACATAAAGGACGTATAATGTGGAATCAGTAGAAAGCATAGTGTTAACTATCAATGGCATAAAAGGAGGAAAGAATAAGCAAGCAAGAGTAACGTCTAGACAGGCAATCCTTGAGAAATGCTCAGAGGCTTTGACTGTAAGTGAGCAACTAAGTAAGCAAGCAAATTGCCTAAGTATACAATTAAGAGAAATATACCAATGTCGAGAAAATAAAAGATAAGTTTAAATTAAGAGAAGGAATTCTAGTACTTGGTGGTAGTTAACAGTAACAGTAGACAACTGAGAAACACATTGAAGAATGTTTAGTTTTTTTACTCGTTTTTATTAATTTTTTCTACTTTTATAAGCATATTGATTAACATGTAGCTGATTTTTAAAATACAGTATTGGTTTGTTAACAAAAACCTGTTTTAAGACAGCAAAAACCAAAGTAAGGGGATCTGAGACCCTTTGTATCATATAGAAGAAGAATTAAAAAACTGGTAATTTCAACTTTATTGAACATAATTATTTTGATATTAAATGTCTATAGGTGCAGTCAGGGTAGTAGCTATCAGATGACACATTAGGCTACTTTTCATAATAAGATAGTAACTCTGATACCACAGAATGTGATTGAAATCTAAAGCACACTGAGGTTACATTTAGTTCTACCACTGTTAGAGAATACAGCGCTTAGGTACTTGCCTAAGATCCTACATATAGGGACTGATGTATGTGGAAGGTCATTCCCCACACCCTTAAAAGACTGGAAAATTTGCTTTGGATTTGCCCACGTGCATTAAAACAATAAACTTGGTTAAGATTTAAATATCATGTGGCCTAGGGTCCATACATGATGTTCACTGTTGTGTAACTAAAGCTTAATGTGGTGCCTAGAAAACAAAAAACACTACGTGAATCAATCAAAACCAATGCTGGGCTAAGCAAAGCTTGGCAAGTTACAGCACTCAAACGAATACCATGTCCTATCCTTTATTTTACTGTTTTTTCCCCCTTCCTGTTGATTCAAACCCAGAACACTATTGCATTACAGGTAGTATTCTGCCACTGATCTATAACTCCCACTCCTGCTCTTTATTATTTTTATCTTTCCTTTTTCATTTTCCTTTTGACTTGTTTTTGAAAACAGTCTAGCTGAACAAGCAAAGCAATTTAATTTTGGAACACAGCCATGTTTCATAGATGTATACATAGATGCATATCGTCTATGGTTACCTTCAGGCTAAAATGGTAGAGTAAAAGGTTATAATAAAGATTGGTATCAACAAAACCTAAATTATTATCCTGACCTTAACAAAAAAGTTTTCCAGACTCATATCCTATATGTTAGATCCCAGAAGAGACAAGGAGAGATTTTGCTCATTAATTTAGTATTGACAAAAAGGATATTAACCAAAAATCAACTCAAAATATTAGCTATCGATAGAAAATAGTTGAGAGCAATTCAGGCTCAAGCAACTTATCAGTAAATAGGAGAGCTCTTCCCCAGGAAAGAGTTGTAAAGTTTTCTATCAAAAGAAATCCAAAAATCTGGAAACTGGATTCCAAGATTCATCAAGAAGCAAAGAAGGGGTTAATGAAGCAGAATAAAGCTGTCTGACCCAGGAAAAAAGGAACTGTACAATGTAGTGGAGTCTTGTGTACCAAAATTGCTGTCTGCTGGTCCTTTGGAATGGAAACAGTAGAAGTCGCAGGGCTTGGCACCAAGCTTGAGTTTCTCAGAATTGAAACTCTTACCAAATCTGTATATTTTTCTTAAAGGATGGGATTCTTATAAAACAGAAAAAAAAAAAAAAGAATAAAGTTCTTAATTAGCAATATCTTCTGTAGTTTAGGTGAAGGAGAAACAGGGTTACAACTTTAAAAACATTTGGAAATTTCTGTAAACAAAAGCATTTGTCCATTGGAAACAATCTTACTCATCTTTCTGCTTGACAAATGATTGTTCCCAATTTAACAGAAAAGGAACATTTTATGTCCTCAGATCTTCATATATCAGATTCCTTAGTAATTTAAACAACACTCATATTTAAATTTGTCATGAGGCATGAGGGGGTGGTGGCTATGTCCCAAGGAATGACCTTTGCTTGGGGGAAAGAAGGAAACCCAAGACGGTTCTCTATGACTACAATTTAATGTTACTAATGAAAGTACAAACACATTAAAGAATTACAAAACTACGCATCAAATACAAAAATACCTCCATTAGTGAAAAATATGTGTGTGCATGTATTTTAAGTAACTATAGTAAATCCAAATATTGGGGCAAAGGTAAGAGTAATCAGAGGTGAGGCATTCATCCAACAGGTGCACACGCACATGCCAACAAGCAACCCAGATGACACCAGTGGGACACAGACACGCATACACGAACACCATGAAAGTAGAAGGGAGATAGGTTGAGAAAATGTTGGTTTGCAGTTGGATAAGAAAGGGGGACTAAACAGGTAATAAAGGGTAAAATGACATAGATATACTGCACTTATGTATGAAACTTTGAAGGAAAAAAAACCAAGACAGTACTAATAGATCTTAGAATTCAAGCTAAAAGTAGGGATTTCGGAACAAGTTACAATCCATTTTCATGAATGAATAATCCCAATAAATATTTAATATAAACACCCAGCTTTGCAGCACTCTGCCCTGTAAAGATAAATACTTAAAAATACATTGGGGCTGGAGAGATGGCATAGGGGTTGAAGTCTTTGCCTCTTAAGCAAAAAGGACCTGAGTTTGGCAGAAATAGCCAGCCTGTAATTCCAGCCCTGGAAAGTGGATTCTGGGAAACTCCAGAGCAAAACAATAAGGCAGAACAATCCAGGATGATTCCTGATGTCATCCTTGGGCCTCCAAAAGCACACACTAAAACACATATACATATATACATACATCTATGTATAATATTTGTCTGTTTCAACATAAGGCTGAATTAAGAAATAAATACTAATGTCTTTCATGAGAAAATGAACAACTGGCTACAAAAATTTTTCATTTACTTATCAACCACATAACTGAGATTAAACGACATGCTTAACATGACTGCTCCCAAATACACCCACAAAAATGCCTTGACCATAGACTGGATTCATAATTTGAACAAGAATATATTACACATTCTAAAAGAAATTTCAGCATCAGGATATTCCTAATGGAAAGTTCCTAGTAAACCTGCTGAAAGTGCAGAGGAGAAAAATCACAAAGCAAAACAAACAAAAAGCAAACAAAAGCAGTGGAAGAGCAATTACTTCCCATAATTTTCTAAACATTTTAATATTTCAGTCTAAGCTGGCAGCTTGTGCTAGCTGTTTTCTGCCTATACTACCTTGTGCAGCTATGATATGGAACTGTTTGACTAATTTAATAGTTCTTTGTATTTTATTCTAAGATGTAAAATAAAAGGTATATCACGCACAAATACATACATGTGGCATTCTTTAGTAGACTTGTTCTAAGTAAATTGCTTGAAAGTAACATTTTCAAAGCCACTATGAACAAACAAAATCTTTTCAATCCATTTATGAAAACCAAAAACTGAACTATATTTGATTTGGTGGCAAAATCTGGTCTTGTATACATTTCATAAAGTTCATCAGGTTGTGAGTATATTTCTATGCTTATTTACCACATTCAGTGTGATTATTCATGTTTCCTATTAACAATATTGTATTACTTTTATTGAAATACAAAACAATTTCATCCCTCAAATTGAAAATACCTATCAACAGATTTGTAGGTAATGGGTCCCATTTCTAAAATCTATTTCTATTGCAGCGAGCACTTGAATGAACTGACTCTGCACTATTACCTACCATGGCTCATATTAACCTAAAACTTACATATTCACTGTGATATGTTGTATAGATAGGTCCCACTTCATTTTTACTTTTCTGAGAAACTACAGTTGCCACTTATTCTACTGCATAAATGCCCATCTGTATTATTCACTTCCATATTTTTAAACTATGTTTATATTTCATAGTGATTAGCTTTTCTTCCTTGCTAAAAACTTTTTGTACATAATTATTTAATGCTAACATGCCAAAACTAGGAACAATTAGGTCTCAATAACATGTAGCCAGATGAACCAGTCCTCAAGAGACAAATGCCCTACATAAAAATGAGAAATTATAATTGGCCTATTGGACACTTAAAAAAATCAGTGTAAATAGTAGCTTATAATGGGACTCAATAAGGACAAATCGTTGAATACTTTACATAATTTTTAAAAATAATTCTTTTTTTAAATTTTTTAAATTTTTTATTATTATTATTATTTATTCAACTGTGATTACATAATTTTTTTCATGAAAAAATTTTAAAACAGTTTTCTGTGATGGAACCAATCAATTTCAAAGTGCTGGTACCTTTCTGAAACAGTTTAGGGGTAAGACAGAGAAAGAACCGGATAAACATCATTCATGTGATAACTATAAAGGCAGTGAAGTGGGATGTTCCTTTATATAAAAGGGCAAGAAAAAACACTATAAACATGAGATCTCTACAAGTGAGCTGATATCTAATGTTGAGACTGAGGTAGAAATGGACATAGTTGAAGAATATAAGACAGAAGGGTCAAGTACACAGAAGGGTCAACCCTGAAGTGTGAAGTGCTCACTGGGCCTAGATCAGAGTATACTTGCAAGGGTGTACAGTTCAGAAGTGGAGAAATTGCCCACCATTCTTGGGACCCTAGGTTTAACTAACACACCCCCCCCTTAAAAAAAAGTACAACAGCTAGAGCTTACTGAAATAGAAAGAAGATGAAAGTTCTGAAGTAATTAAGAAGTAGCTTATGAAGGTCTTCATAGAGGCCATGATAAGGAACTGTTTTTTATTTAAACATCTGGGGTAAATATTGGAGCCAGAGGGTACCAGATGATCTGGTTTATATTTGAAAAAGATCACTTAGTCTGACTTCTGGATAGACACTGACAAGAAGAAAAGAACAAAAGCACCTCAGAAGTTGGATATGACCTTCTTTAAAACCAGAGAGCTCCGGGGCTGGACAGGAGGCTCAGGGGTTAAGCCTCTGCCTGGCAGGCGGAAGGTCCTGAGTTCGCATCCTAGACCCCACGTATAGACGCCGGGCGGAAGCAGGGGCAGCCTGCATTTCTGGTCCTGGTAGGGCGGAGCCTGTGAATCCCGGGGCAGAGTAAACAAGGAGGAGGTGGAGGTGGTTCCCGAATTCGTCCATGGTTCTACATACACACACACACACACACACACGCGCACACACATGCACACACACACAGGAAAAAAAAAAAAGAGAGCTCCGAGGTTTCCTAGAGACATTCAATTCATTTTTCTCGACATGAAAATAAACTCCTAAAGGTTTCATGGCCAGTGTCACAGAGAACTGAAACCCAGAACACCCAGGTCAGTGTTACTGCCACTAAGACACAAACACTTAAGACCGGAGCGTGGCGACTTATGCGTGTAGTCCCAGTACACAGGAGGCTGAGGCAGGCTGAGTTCCACAGTGGCAGACCGACCAACCTAGGCAACAGGGTGAGATCCTATCTCTAGAAACTAAAAAAGAAAGTATGGTTTCTCAGATTTATCCTTATACCCAAAAAAGTAGCTAAAACTTATGAGGACAAAAGAATATTTAATTTGAGCACTCACAGGGTTAAAGTACACCAGGATGTTGTTGAGCAACAGTATCCTCAACTCCAGCTGCTCAGTGACACAACTTAAGACCATGCCCTTGAGCTGGTAGGCAATATCACTGGTCCTCTCACAGATCCCTCTATGAAATTATCAATCGACTAAAGGCATCATGAGTGCTTTAAAAGCTCCATTATCATTCTTGTTGAGCCACAACTGTGAAGAGTGGTCACTGTAGCCTTACTACTATGAAAACCTCTTCATCACCTCCTTTCTCTTTTCTGTTCTATCCCATGCTCCTCTCCCTTCTCTTCATGACATATTATCAACTTGAACTTCTTCAAACAGAAGCAGACCATGGTGACACATGCCAGCCACAAATTACTTCATCCAGTCAAACCTATCTCGAACCAACTAACAAAACGACATAGTCCCAGAGAAATATTCTAAATTCTTTGGCAACTAAAGCTTGTGGAAGACCGAACAGCAATGTACACTTGTATTCCAACTATCAGAAGCAGAGACAGGAATCATCAGTACAAATACTACGTTGTACATACACATCAAAAAACGAGTAAAGCAGCTTGACTTGGTGACAGTTCTCATGGAATTTAAAAAGCACAAGTGAAAAACAAAAATTAAGGAGGAAATTTCATTTAATTTTTTTCAGCTAGTAACTAAAATGGCACAAACAATACCTAATTACCTAATGGCAACCTGTGACTAAATAACTGGACATCCTGGACATAAAGTATGATCTTGGTATGTTCTAATTCACAACTGTTAGAACAACTGGTCAGTTAGCTTTAATATAAGAAGCACTAAAGCTTGTCTTCAACGTTTCTCCTTTATTGAGCAGAGGTTCCGTAAGACTCAATACTGCAGCTACTCTGAAGCCAGCATTCCATCTCTAATCCTTCTCTAAACCACTCCACTAGGTTATCTTCTGTTAATGCTGACTTTTGAAAAGCAATGCTTAAACTCAGCACTTTTTTCCCTATGAAATTAAGCATAGCACTACAACTTACCTGTAACTCTTACTGCTATCATATCTGAAACTGATTTCTCTATCACAGACACATGCTAGTCTACAAATCCTTAAAACTTCTGTCTCATGACAATGAGTATAATAATTGTTTAACAAGGACTGTTACAACTGCTTTTCATTTTTATTCAGTTTTGCTACTGTTGTTCTTAAGTAAACAGGGAAAAGAAACAGCATTCTTCCAAAAGGTTAAAAAAAAAATCTGGCGTCCTTTTTGAAATATCTACTTAAGGTAGACATATCAAGTCTCATCAGGTCAGAGAGACATGATTAAAATCCAAAATAAACTAGGTGTGATGCAAACTTGTCCAATAGTCTCAGCTACTTAGGAGGGGGAAGCCACTGGTGAGACCAGACAGACAGAAATATAATAAAACCAAATGATAAAAAGCCAAAGTAAAAATATGCTTAAAGAAATAATCATCTAAATTTAAGTGACCAAAGTGGAAAGGACTGCCCAGAGAAGACAATGGAAATTACACCTAAAACAATTACATATCAATAATTATTTCAACAGAAAGCTCCTAGCACTTAAGATTTTGTTAATATTATGCACTGGTCATTTGGAAAATAATGGCTCATAGTTATGCAGAGGAAATAAGTAAACTAAAAAAAAAATCAGAAAAAAATCTTCTCCAAATACTAGAAAGCTGCCAAAAGCCCAGTACTGACCATAACAGCTTTCCAAAATTCCAATTTTTACCTAAAATTTTTACAATTATCTAGATAGTCATAGTTTTCCTTAAGGCAGCAGGCCCACTGCTCTCTAAAGCAAGTCGACCTAATACTCAAACCTGAGAAGCCACAACTTATCCGAAGCCACAACTTATCAAGTAGCACTGGTGTTCCCGAAAGAGTGGCTGGTCTAGCTTGTGAAACTCCATCATGGTGTACTCCAGACAACCACTACATTTTGGTACTCAGCCAAAATGTTTCTAGCATTTATCCTATTTTGTCTCAAATATTTTTTCCTGCGCATGTGCATTGTGTGCGTGTGTGTATGTGTGTGTAGAAGTGTGAGGTTGACAGCAGGAATGATCCTTGACGGCTCTTCTAACTTGTTTTTAGGGTGGGTTGCCATACCAGCCTGGCATGATCTGAACTCAAGTCCTCTGATTCATGCAGCAAGTGCTGAGCCATCTCAACCACATTGTGTCAATATATTACAAAGATATATACAAGTGGAGATTTAATATACATTTTTAAAAACTTCATCAAAGGCATTTAGATAGAACTTTTTTCCCCCTAAAAAAACTGAGTTTGAAGAACACACTTTGGTCCTCTGATTTGATTCATTTTAAGGTGCCAGAAGTTTTAGCCATCACTGGTTTTGTGCCATAAGCACAAATGTCAGTACTGTGAAAAGGACAAAGAACATCTTAGTATTATTATAAAAATAGTCTCGCAGACTCCCTGAAAATGTCCATAGATCTTCAGAATTCCTTGGATCATACTTTGAAAAAAAAAAAAAAACAAAACACTGAACTAGACAACACATTTAAAATTGCTCAATCATGGGGATGTACCTATAAATCTCACTACTTGGGAAGCTAAGGTGGTCAAGTTTGGCCCAGCATGGACTAAATATTTGGACTCTTAAAAAAAATCAGGATGGGGTTGGGGATTTAGCTCAGTGGTAGAGTGCTTGCCTAGCAAGCGTGAAGCCCTGGGTTCGGTCCCCAGCACTGGAAAAAAAAAAAAAAAATCAGGATTTATTTTCTTATGCACCCCTTATAAGACTCTTAAGTAATGTTGTAAGCTAAGAAGATTTCAATGAATAAGAACATTACTCGAACATATGGTATTTTTTCTTTTTCCATTTCCATGTGTGTATGAAAGGTAAATGAATGTGTGCATGCATATATGGATGTGTTGGGTGCTCATGTGTGCAAGTATATGTGAAGGCCTGCAGTTATACTAGGAGTCATCCTTAATCACTTTTCCACCTCATTCTTTTGAGGAGATCTCTTACCAAACTCAGGGCATACTAGATAGGAATAGTTTGGATAATCAGCATGCTCTGATTCTCAGTCTTTACCGCCTAATGCTGAATTAATTGCAGCCAGGTGGCTACTTTACCAGCATTTTATGTGGGATCTGGGGATCTGAACGCTGATCCCTTTGCTTGTGAAGCAAGTGCTTTAACCACTGAGCCATCTTCCCAGTCCTATGCATGAATGTACTCTTCTATGGTTTCTAAAAGATTTAAAAATCATACTACTATTTATTAGTCCGCAACTCCAAGATCCATGTGTCATAGTTGTTAAGAGAAGACAAGGCAATAAAACTATGGAAAAAGAGGTGCACATTACCTAATTGTTGTAATGGGAGCTAATGGTCATACCAATGTTCTTTAAATTCTTCTAAAGTCTAAATATTTTAACAGTAACAAAAAACAAAGACCAAACATTTGTGAGCTTAGCTAGCCTGATCAGTAATATCCTGGGCATTATTTCCAGAAGAGCAGCAAGAGTAATAGATATATTCATACTCATAACTTGCTCCTTTATTTGCACATACGGAATTCCAAGATTTCAGGGGATTCCTTAGTTTTGCTATTGTTACTGAGAAGCAATCTACAACTTAAAAAGACATTAACATAATGTACTATTAGTATTGTTCAGTGTACTATCACAAGGTACCAAAGAGTTGTACATAACATACATTTGATTCCTAAAACTATTAAGTAATTTGTAATTTTAAATTCCCTACTTTACTGATACCTTTAGCTTCATTAACTGAAAGCTTATAAAGCTTCTAATTTAATATAAAGCATTTCTGAAGGGTTGCGAATACTGCTCAGTAGGACGGTGCATTAACATCAGTGTAGTCCTGATTAAATTCACCCACAACACAAAAAAAATTTTGAAATATGTATTTTAATGTGAGGATAAATTTTACAAGAACTTTAACATTTTATACTTCCTCTCTGTGTCGTACCTTAAGCTGTTATTAAATGGACAAAATATTGTTTTTATCTTTCTTCCCTTCCCACAAGGCAAAGAGGAAAACCACAGGAGCTACAGGCAGAGAGTCCACCAAAGAGGCAATCAATTCCATTTTTATTTTCAAAATAAAAAGTTATTTAAATTTTTTAAAGGAGGAAAAAACCCCACAACTAACTCTGAATATGTGTGTGTGTCTGAAGTAGCCCAGGCTGGCCTGGAACTTGCTGGTTCCTTTAATATCTTAATCAGCTTATTTGAAAACATCACCTAGCAAAAGTTATATATCACAAGCGCTCAATCTAGGGATAGAAAATAGCATGGCAAGAGCAAAAGTATAAGATTACAATTAATTACAATAGCAAATAGTAGGAACCAAATTAATGTAAAAATTCAAAATATTACATAATTATTCAATAACTAGAGAGTGATCTTAATGTATAGGTGAATATTTTTGCTATTCAAGCACCAACTTTAACATATAATCAATGATATTTCTTTTTAAAATTTTTCTTTATTATTTATTCAATTGTGCGTGTATGCATGTGCGTATACATGTGCGTGTGTGTGTATGTATGCGTGTGTGTATAACCACAGATGAATTCGGTAACCACCATGGACGCCTCCACCTCCTCCTTGTTTACTCTGCCCCGGGATTCACAGGCTCCGCCCTACCAGGACCAGAAACGCAGGCCGCCCCTGCTTCTGCCCGGCGTCTATATGTGGGGTCTAGGATCCGAACTCAGGACCTTCCGTCTGCAAGGCAGAGGCTTAACCCCTGAGCTATCTCTCCAGCCCCATAATCAATGATATTTCAAAGAAGTGTTCATCTCTATAATAAAAATAGGATAGAAATCCTATTATTCATGCTGCCAATATTTTTTAGAAAATTTAAATGTTATTTTAAAGCCTGGAACTTTCCCCTAACTTTATTTCTTTCTTTTATAAGTTTTAAGCTTTTTTTGGGGGGAAATTTAATCAATTGCAGAGTAGTTGCAATTTGAACAGCGAATGCAGAGTATTATGAGGCATAGGAAATAAGCGACATTCTTGGTGGTGAATTTTAAAATGTGGTATTTTGTCAGCACAAAGTTCCTGATTAACTATTTATTCATTTATTTATTCATTTATTTATTTATTTATTTATTTGTGTGTATGTGTGTGTGTGTGTGTGTGTGTGTGTGTAACAGAGGGCACTGTGTGTCCCTGTGGAGGACCAAGGGTGATTTCTGGAATCATCCTGGATTACTGACTGCTTCCTTTTTGCTTTACTTTGGGATTCCCTAGACTCCGCCCACCAGGGCCAGAAGTGCAGGCCTAAGCTATATGTAGGACCTGGGATCTGAACTCAGGAACTTCTTGCAAGGCAGAGTCTTAACACCTGAGACAGTGTAGTTAATTTTAATATATGGTGTGGGGCTTTCTTATAAAAAAAAAACTCTATGGCTAAAGGAATGGGACTCAGAATTCAGTCTTCAAATGGGTTCAAACAAAGTACACAACAGACTTGACATAGCATGTCAGTTTTTAACACAAATGGATAAATTCATTCTGCTTTTTGTAGATATTGCTTCCACTGCATTGTATGACTGTTCTAAGTCCTCAAATGGTTAATTACAACTTTTCAACACCACTAAGTATCTTGAACACTGAAAGGAATAGCTTTCCACACTAAAGGTGCTACTTACAAATAGCTGAGTTGGAATTTTTCTAATGTTACAATCCATCAAAGCTGAAAGCATTGCTCTAAAAAGTTAAACTTCAAAAGATCAACAGTAAAATCATCACATAATCTATACAGTTAAGAGTCCTCAAAAGTGAAAGGAAGGAAAAAACAAATAAAGGCAGAACACATACATCCCCAAGCATATTTAAAAATTAAGATCAAAATTTTTTTTTTCCAGTGCTGGGACTGCCCCTGGCAACATAGGTAGGACAGCCAAGCCCTCAACCAATAAGCCACATCCCCAGCCAGGAAGATCGAACTTACGGACTTTTTCCATAAAATGAATATGTAACACCACTGCAATAAACGAAGTGCTTCTGAGTACTTAGTTAAAAAAACCTAAACTATTCCTGGTTCTATTCAGATCTAGACCCTACAGACCAACATCTACCTTTTAACAAGGAATGACAAATGCAAACCCATAAGACAGATCTCTTGAGGGTCAATAAAAAGGCATATGTAAACTGTACTTTAGGGGAAAATCAGCTAAGTTCTAAGTCAAATCCAAATTTACAAATGAATTTCATCCTCAGGTACATAAAGAGCCTATTCATCAGTTCATTATACATGAGTATAATTGAAAGAGCCTCCTTTACTTCTTCAAAGTCTCTCACTAGCTCAGGCTGGCCTCTTACCCATAACAACCCTACTTTCTCAGCATGCTAGGATTATGGGGGCAAAATACCAGGTCTGGCCCCCTTTTAAAAGACTTCGTTTCACCTTGCTAGATGCTTCTTACAGGCTCTTTGCCATGGGAGCTTGCTTTCTTTTCATAGAGTAATTGAAAATAATGGAATTCTCATATAAATGATTGACAATAAAAAAATCAACTTGCAAAAGGCATCTCAAAGGAAATGAGGTAATTGTTTTTGAAAGATAACACTATTCTCTTGAATATTCTCTCTTAATGTCTATTATTCCTAAATTTAAACCCCTAACATTACTATGTGCCCAGGCAAAAAGCTAGGAACTACGTAAGACTCCAATGAAACTGCTACCATTCGGGTGATTTCGCTTAATCAGAGTGTTTATGCACAAAACACCACACTAGTGACTTGAGGCACACAAAAGAAAGAAACATATCCTGTCCTTGGAGTTTACAATTTAATGGAATAGAAGATAGGAAGTGATACAAGCCATAGAAAGGAAGAGAGATAACTTCAGTGGCTTTGGGCAGGAAAAGGTAAAAGACACAGTGAACATTTTTGTGCCCCACACCACATATTAAAATTAAGTCAGTTTTTAGTACTTGGGACCTCAGCTGTATTTTGATACCTGGTACACAAAAGCTATCCATATTTCAATAATTTGTTTTGGGACTTCCATAGATATGGCTACTAAACAACTGATTGGAAATGTCAATAAAAAACTGCAAATAAATACAACATAGTACAAGATGAAACGTATTGATGGACAAGACTATCATTCATGATTCTGTGTCTTTGAGCAAAATTTTTTAATCTCCTGGTTATTAACTTTCTCTACCAAAACTTGGGGATGAAACTATCCAAGTGATTTTTATCCCCACACCATTTAGCTTAGACATCTCATTTTTGGAGAGTATAACGAGACTGATATCTGCAGGATGTAACTTACTCTAACAAAGTCCTATTTCTTCTTCCATGTTGTCAATTAAAGATAGATGGCTGTCCTACATGTCAGCAGAACCAATGACTGTCTACCTTTTCTATTCTAGGCCTCAGTTTCCTCCTCCATAAAATGACAGGGTGGGACTTGATGATCTAAATAGTCCTTTCCGGTTCTTAACAAAAAAAAAAAATCCCTGTGACTCCATTATGACTTAATACATACTATTTCAAGAGTGAATGGCGCTTTAAATTAAATGAATTTTTCTTTTCTGTAAGTTGCTTCTTGCTCAAATTAAGCTCTTTTTGAGCAAGTCTAAGCAACATTCTAATTACAAAAAAAGCAGAAAGATGAACTTACAAGTTAGAGGCACTTGAGACAGGGTAATTTACATGCGAACAGCAAAGGAAAAACCTAAAGAGACCGGAACATTTTTTAAATATTAACATTGCAACCTCCATTTTTCTTAATGTCAACTTTCTACTTTGTTAAGTGCTTGCGTTCATAGGATCTGGAGTTAACAGGGCCAAAATGTCTCAAGTATTGGAAGGTGGGAGGGGAACAAGCGAAGAGAAGCAAACCATCTGCTCAAACTCGCAAGGAAGATCTTTTCTCCAAAAGGCAACGCTTTAAGAAAAAAAAAAAAATTCCAGGAGAAAAACCCAGAGGGCCCCGTCGACCCGTAGTCGTTTCACATATGAAATTCACAGCGCTGAGAAGTCAGGTTTAGAATCTGATCGCGATGGCGAAAAAAAGGAGAAGACAAACTTCCTGGATCCTCCTCCCCGGAGGTTTCCTACCGCTGACCGAGCAAAGGCCCCTCGCCCCGGCTCTCCGCACCGCGGCGGCTGCCGGACTAGGTGGGGCCGGCGCTCGCGTCCCCGGCCGCCGCCCGCCCGCCCGCCGCGCCCGCCGCTCCGGTGCGGGCAAACTTTTTCCCCGGCAGCCCGCAGCCCGCAGCCCGCGGGGCGCCGGGGAGGGGTTCCCCTCTGCGCCCCGCGCCCCGGCCGGGCCCGGGGGGAAGCCGGGCTGTCCGCGAGGGACAACTTTCTGGTTTCCGCTCTAACTTCCACCCGCAGCCCGGAGGGAGCCGCGGCGGGGCGGCGCGGGGCTCCGGGGCGCGCGGCGGGCGGCGGCCGGGGTGGGGGGGTCCTCGGGCGCTCACTTCCTCCGCCATATTTCAGACATTTGACCCCTTCCGCAGCGCGCGCCGCTCCCCCGCCGCCGCGGTGCCTCCTCGCCCGGCCCCGGGTCCCGACCCCCGGGGCGCCGCGGGGCCTTCCGAGCCACCTGCCGCGCGCTAGGCGTGGGGCCGCGGGGAAGGGGGCCGCGGGGTGCCGGAGCGCCCCGCCCGGCCCGGCCCGCGCCGCCGCACCCCGCCCGCTCCGCTCCGCTCCAGCCGGCGTCCGGCCCCCGCCCCGCCGCCGCGCCCCTCGGCGGCCACGCACGCACTCGGCGAACCTCTCGCGCTGTCACCGGGTCCTCGCAGCCGGCGTCGCCCCGCGCTCCCTCCGGGTCGCTGCTCCCGGCGCCACGGCGGTCCCTCGCCGCTGCTGCCGCCGCCGCCGCCGCCGCCGCCGCCGCTCCGGCTGGTTTACACGCCTGACTCTGGGCGAGGTTTGGCGATGTCGCCTTGACGTCAGGCGTTCAGCCTCGCTCTCGCTTCCGCCCGCGGGCGGGGCGCGCGGGAGCGCAGCCCGGGAAGGGGCGGGGCCGGGGAGGGGGCGGGGCCTCCGCGCGCCGGCCTCTGGCTGCGGGGGGACGCTGGCGCTGCCCACGCGGCCCCTCCGCGGCCTGCGCCCGGGGCGTTCCTTTTCCGCGTCCGCCCCGGGGTTAGCGTCGCCTCTGCGAGCTTTGCAGAATGTCGTGGCAGCTTCTGGAGCGCATCTTTCTTGACTTCGGGGCTAACGGGGGAGCGCGGGGCTTGGAAACCTCGGAAGCCCTAGAGGTTCCCCTAATGCAGCGTGAAATTCAGTCACCAACGCCCCAAACCGGCGATGTTGGCTTAGTCCTTTGTGCTGGGGAAAGTAGCTGGAGAAGTAACCTGGAGCGTGCAGTTTCCTAAAAGGCCTGTCTTTTGAATGGACAAGTATTTCAGCCTGTGGTGAACTGTCCAAATTACCCTACAGTTCATAAATCAAGGATTCGGAAGCCCCTTTATACTCTGTACCCAAATTAACACTATTTATAGTATTAAAATATTAATACACTGAAGTGTATAACTGGAACAACTGTAATGACTTTATACATTGCTAATAGGTAAGTCTGTGATGTGACTTCATCACAAGAAAGCACTGTGTCCAAAAATGCCACGTTCCAAAGAGCACAGAAACTTACAGAGAAATGAAATACCACTTTCCAGGGTATGAGGAGCTTAGAGTTTTTTTTTTTTTTAATAATATTTTAGTTATTCGAGACACAGAGAAAGAGAGAGAGATGCACCGTTTCAGTTTCTGGGGATTGAACTCAGGTCACCAACTTTTTGAACAGCCTGAGCTATCTTCTCACCTGCTGCCAGAGTTTGTTGTGATTGGCAAACAGATTGGGAAAGAAAATTACAGGTGACAGTAGGAGTTGAGGTTCACTGAAGGCTAACTTTTGCTTAGTGCATGGTTTAACTGGACCCTGAAGAAATTACTCTTGAAACAAATTTTTAGATGGCATGATTCACTTCACTCTGTTTAAGAATTGAAAACTCTCAGTTAACCTAAATCGAATGAATAGATTAGAATAAATTAGAAATGGGCTTGGAGACACAGGCCTGCAATCTGACCTTCTCAGAGACAGGCAGGAGGATCTCAACTTCAAGGCCTATTTCAGCTACAGAGTAAATTCAGAGCCAACCTGGGCAACTTGGTAAGACCCTGTCTCAAAATAAAAAGAGGAAAATAGGAAGGAGACTGATCGGGAAGAAAGATTGTAATGGGAAAAAAAGGAGGGATAAGATTGAGGATTAAGGTGTGAAAAATATAAATTTGCTGTATTCGTGTATAAAATTCTAAAAGAATGAAAAATGCTTTATATAAAAAAATAAATAAATGGAAAAGTGTGTGAAGATGTAGCTCAATAATCTAGTTCTAGCCTAGCAAGCACCAGGGCCCTAGGCTCAATCTCCAATGTGATATGTTTGCATATGTATGTATAGCTGCATGTACATACATAACAATCTCAAAAGACAAGATAGAGGGGGAGGGAAGGAGAGAGTGGAGGCTTGTGTATATTCTCTGCGTTAGTTACTTTCTGAAGTCAGTTCTCTCCTTCCATTATGGACTCTGAAGATTGAACTCAGGCCTCCAGAGATTTGCATGAAGGAACCTTTTGAAGGTTGAAAGGAAGTTGATCTTTTTGTTTTTCAGAAAACAAGATGAAGCTAGAATTCATGGAATTTGCAAGAATGGGTAATGTATTTTAAGTTGAAATGCATTCATTTCTGAGAATTGTCGCAACTTATAGTAAACTTATAGTACCAGAACCTGGGTGTTTTGGTCCTAAACTCGCTTTTGAGTGTGAGCTTCTTGCCCTACTTCCTCGATATTTTGGCCATAATATATTCCACAGGCAACTTAAATTTTTCATGCCTGCAAACTGACCTCATCACCACCATTGTCACCAAACCTGTTCTGTTTCCTTTTCCTTTGCTCGTTATCTCGCTGTCTGCTAAATTACCTGCTCTTTGAGCCTGTCACTCTTCTTTAACTCCTGTTGAATAATCCACCAATTGGTACATCTATTAGGCAGTCATTGATCTTTCCCTGTTCCTTTTGTCCATTTCAACTAATACCACACTTGTCTGTGTTGTCATAACTTAGCTCCTGGACCTTGGCAGCCTGATAGCCTCCAGTTTGTTCCTGCTGTGACCCATGATACACATTGTTGCTTTGTGGATTCTCACTCCCTTCCTGAACATGCCTTTGCTTACTGTTACATTTCACTTTGCCCTTTTACTTAAAACTGACTTGCAGTCAAGTCACCTTACTCAGGTGGATCACTCCCCCAGCCCTCTGTCACATATAGGTGGTTTCTATGCTTGCATTTTTAAAAAAACTTTATTGATTGATTGGTTGTGTGTGTGCGCACAAGCACTGAGTGTCCCTGTGGAGGACAAAGAGTGACCTTGGTAATCACCCTGGATTGCTTCTACCTCCTTTTTGCTTCGCTATGGGATTTCCCAGGCTCCACCTACAAGGGAGAGAAATACAGGCTGCAACTATTTCTGTCTGGCGTTTTTTTCTGCGAGATCTGGGATCCGAACTCGGGACTTTCTACTTACGAGGCAGAGTCTTAGCCCCTGAACCATCTCTCCGGCCTCCATGACAGGAGTTTGCAAACTTTTTTTCTGTCAAGAGCCAGATAGTAAATATTTCAGGTGCTGTGAGCCAGATGGTCCTTGTTGCAGCTTGTCGTTGACACTGTAGCTATTTAACTCTGCAATTGTAGTGTAAAAGCAACCACAGACAATTGCATCTGTGGATGCAAAAGCATCCACAGAGTGGATGTGAGCATATTCTAGTAAACGATTACTTATAGACCTTCAACTTCAAATTTCATATAAGTTTCCCCTACCAAAAATACTATTTAAAAATGTGGGAGATGGCTTAGGTTAAAGCCATTGCCTTACAAGCAATAGGACCTAAATTTGGATCCCTAGATCCGACAGAAAACTGCTGGGCAGTTCCAGTTGCCTGTCTGTAATTCTAACCCTGGAAGGCAGAGTCTGAAAATCCCCAGAGCAAGCTGGCTAGCCAGACTAGCCCTGATGGCATGCTTTGGGGCTAATTAGAGACACAGGTTCTCAATAATAAGGTAGAAGAGCAATGGAAGTTGATTCCCTATATCACCCTTGGGCTTTCACAGACACATAGACGCGCACACACAGTCAAATGCACGTGTATGTGTACATACATATACCCATACATGTGTGCCCACCCACATGCCAACAGACACATACACTCACCCCACATAAAATTCATGAAAAAAATATAAAAATGATCTTTATCTCGTAGCTTGCAAAAAGTGGGCAGCAGACAGGATTCTCAGCCTAGCAGCATGCCGTGTTTGTGGAGCTCTGTGTACGTGGGCCCGCAGACTCAGGCCTTTGCACTTTGAAGGGTCCCATGATTTAATGCTATGATCTTGACTTCTCAGTGATTTTTTTTTTTGAGCAAGACATGCATTTTTCATTTTGTATTGTACCACTAAAGTTATATAGTGAGGCCCTGCTTGTTGTAGAATATACAGTCTAAACCATGCTGATTTTTTTTTTTTTTTTGCCATTTTTTGTCACCTGCCATGATGTGGATTGAATAACAGGCCCTCAAGGCACCTTTGGTGAATCTTCTCTCCCTGAGATAGTGTGGGACAGTGGAGCATGTGAGAGTGGGTTTAACTCTGTCACTTGGGAGCTCAGCGGTCCTGGGCAATTCTGGGACCACACAGAGTTTTCATCTTCTTATCCATGGAAGCAAAGCATCTGCCTAAGAGAGTTGCTGGCAGATAAAAGGCACCAATTAGCACAGTGCCAGCCTCCAGGACAAGGAGGCTGATGCTAGGTTTTTCCTTAGTTAGGGTAAGCGAATTATTAGTGTGCTCCCCCAGAGATAATTCTCTTTTTAACCTGAAACTGTACTTCTAATCTTTCCTGTTATTTGCTTCTATAAAAGTTTTAATTCAGATTATACCCCGGTTTCATTTCAAAAAATACCCAAAAATATAAGTAAGTAAATTCTTTTTGAGATAGGGTCTTTTTGAGATAGGGTCTTGCTATGTAGCCAAGGCTGGTTTCAGACTCACTATGTAGCCCAAGTTGACCTTTAACTATCAGTAATCCTCCTTCCTTAGCCTCCCAAGTGCTGGAATTTCAGAAATATTTCACTACTCTGACTCAAGTAGATTGGGAAAAAGAATCCCGAGTGAGCATGGTCATTCCAGAACTCCAGGCTGATAAAGGAGAATGTGAATTCAAGGCTCAGCTACATAGCAAGTTCAGGTTAACCTAAGCAAGACTGACTTCAAAAAGCAAAAATTAAAAAATTCCAAACTTGCAATTTTCTTCATGGTTAATGATTATCAACCTGAACAAGATTTATGCTATTTAACCTCCAACTAAGCTTGTTTATCAGCAGTATTGTTATTTATGTAGTGTATGTATATGAATATGAGTACATATATATTTTGTGTGTACGAGTATGTATATGTAGTATGTGCCTAAATATGAGTATGTCTATGTATTGCATGCATGAATATGAGCATACATATGTAGTGGATCTGTGAATGTGAGTGTATACATGTAGTGTGTGTATGGACATGAGTATGCACATGTAATGTGTATGTGAATATGTGTATGTGTATGTTGTATGTGTGTATGAATTTATGTGTGTATGAATATGAGTATGCATATTGTGTGCATATGAAATGAATATGCATATGTAGCAGTGTATACATGTGAATATGTGCATGTATATATTCAGATGAGTATGTATGTATATGTATGTATGTGTATATATAAGTAGTATGTATGAATGTTTATTCATATACATATGTGTGCATTTGAATATTTGTATGTAGTGTATGCATGCATATGAGTAAGTGTATATAATAGGTATATAGTTTCTAGTATGTATATGGAATGAGTATGTATATTCAGTGTGGGTGGGAATGCATGAATGCATATGTAGTGTGTGAATATGTGCATCCATATATAGTTATGGATATGAATATGAATACATATATAGTGTGTATGTATATGAATATGAGTCTGCATCTTCTTAAGAATCTCCATGACTGGAGTTGGAAGTTGAGGGTGAAGGCTCCTTATTTGAGGCAAAAGAGAAATCACTATGGCCTAAGTTCCCAGTTAATTTTATTCTGTTTTCTTGGTCAAAGATTTCATTCTAAATTCTATGTAGTTATTTCATAAATTCTGTAATTCAATCACACAGGAGACCAAGTAAGAGCATATTAGACCACTGCTATTATGGGCAAACAATTCAGAATTTATACTCTTCTAGGGTAGTTTGTGTGCCTCTAAGATTAGTGTTTTGGGGAAACCATTCACTTATATATAAGAAAAAGTAAAGCAGCTTGACATGTTTTCTACACTGTGTAATAACTGTAATAACTGCTTATTTGTCTCCAGATGTATTTCCAATTGTGCCTGTACTCCATTTCAGCAGCTGTGGGTTTGACCACCAAACCTGCCTTCACCATATTAAATAAATCTAATAGTTCTATAATTTTGTCATTGCTAATGTCTGTGATGTAAGGAACAGATTATACTTAAAATTTCCTCAAACCTTAGCTTGAGGATGAAAATGACATTCTGAAAGCCATCAAAAAGCCACGCCAAACCAACTTCATGAAATAGCCTCTCTCATGAAATTTTCAAAAGCAATTTGAAGGGCTGGGCATGTAGCTCAGGGAAGAGGGCTTACATCTCGTGTGTGAGGCCTGGAGTGTAGCATGTGAGGGGTGGGAGGGAGGAAGCAATTTAAATGAAAAAAAAAAAAACTTTCAAAACCATATGTGAGTCCTTGCAGAATTCAGGTTGTCCCCAAAAGCACCAAAAGCACCAAAAGGTGCTTAAGAGTTAGACACCTTCTGGGACTTTAGCATTAGAATATTAATTATCTTCTAGTCCCCATTACTTCCACGTCCATGTCTCAGTAATAATTATCAAATTCTAAGAGACTGTTTTTAATGGCCTCATATACAGATGGGAATGTTGAATGTTGGAGTGACTGATTGTCCAAGGCCCTATGTGAGCATGTGAGAGAGTGGAAATGTGTGCCCTAGTTTATCTGCTTTTTTTTTCTGGCTTCCATAGTGCTATTTGTTTCTTCATGTCTTTCCTGTTTACTTTATATTTATGTTTTGTGGAATCTTAGCCACTCAAGACTTGGTGGTCTCTCCTTTGGATCTCTCTCATGTTGCTCAAACCACTTATTTTGTATTTATTAAACACACCTAGCTTGGGTTGCTTCTGTCTTCTCTCCATGCTGGGATCCTTGAGAATCGAAGCCACTCTTGAGAACTGAAACATAGTTCTTTGTATGTACCATAAGGTCGTAGAGAAGAAATTAATATAGTTTGGAAAGTCTTGGTGGTATTCTCTAAATGGTCATAATGGATTTGTGACATAAGATGGTTACTGAAATGCTTATTTAACCTTCAAGACATAGGACTTTAGCTGGACACGTAGCTCAGTTGATAGACTGCTTCCTTAGTGTGCATGAGGCCCTGGGTTAGCTCTCCAGCACTTCGTAAACTGAATATGATGGTATGTGTCTATAAGCTCAGCACTGAGGAAGTAGAGGTGGGAGGATCAGAAGTTCTAGGTCATCCTCAGCTACCTGTACTACATGAGACCATGAATAAACAAACAGACAAACAAATAAGTTAACATTTCAAGGAATAAATAAAAAATATTTAAAAACAAAAGTTTAAAAAATATAACGTAGGACTTTGGAGATATAGTTGAGATGGGGGCCAGGTGTAAGATGAAAGCACAGTTGTAGCTCAGTAGTGCAGGGCCTACCATAAGTGAAGCCCTGGTTTGATCTAGCACTTCAGTACATACATAAATTAGTTAATTTAATTAGATAAAACAAAGAAGGAAGGAATGCTCAGGTAGCAGTTGCGTGGACTGGCTCTGATGTCACACTGCAAGTGTGGGAATATGGACTCCTCTTGTCTTAAGGGACTCGTTACACAGACTCCTTTTCTTTCTCCATGAAGGTCAATGTTTGAACCTATGCTACGGTGGGGTTGTGAGGACTAAATAATTCAAATGGAACAGTGTCACTATGAAATAAACACTCTGTAACTGTCCTTTCTTTCTTCTTCCTTCTTTTCCTTTTGACAGGATCTGCCTGTCTCCACCTCCTAGTGCTGGAATTATATGTGTGTGCCCCTATACCCAGCTTTTTTTTTTCTTAAACACAATTGCCGGAGCCTGAACTTAGATTGTCACTTTTGAGCAGCAAGCACTTTACCAGCTAAGTTATTTCGCCTGTGTAGTCATACTTTCTGAACTCAGGTTGTCAGACTTGTGCTGCACTTTTACCTACCGAGTCATCTTGCTGGCCCTCGAGGCGTAATTTTTAGAATAACTTTCTAGGGGCCAATGAGATAGATAGGCTCAGTAGGTAAAGGGGTCTGCACACAAACCTAGTGACCTGAGTGTCATTCCTGGAACTCAAGTAAAAGTAGGAGAGAACTCACTTCTAAAGTTGTCCTTTGACCTCCACTTGTAGGCTGTGATATACTCTTTCTCTCTCTTTCTTTTTCTCTTTTTCTTTCTCTTTCACAAATAGAAATAATATTCGATTTTCTATAGAAAATTTCAAGCAAACATAAATAGGGAAGTCTAACAAAACAGAATGTTCTTATCAGCCCTTTTAAAATTTAATCTCTTTTTCTGATCTTGTCTCCTATATTCTCCCCCCCATTGGAGTAAAGCATATTGAAGTCATTATTTAATTTTCCCCATATGTAATCCACTATCCATTTGCCACAGATAATAACATTTAAGAAAGATAACCACAAGCTGGGCGTGGGGCACTTGCTCATAATCCTAGTTACTTGGGAAGCTGAGGCGGGGAGACTGAATTCAGGATCAGCCTGTGTAACATATTGAGACAGCAGCAGTTTGTCAAAGCAAACAAATAAATAGGCAATCAGAATGCCATGATTACATCTAACAATACAGAAACCATTTCTTAACCCAATCTAACACCCAGTCACATTTAAAGTTTCCTGATTGCATCAAAGATTAATTTTTACTGTTGATGTATTCAATGTATTATCTAAACATGTCCAAATAATATATTTAATCCTTGCACTTCTTGTATCTTTTAAAATGTCTACTCCCTTTGTTGAGTTATTGACTATTTGCACAATGTGTGGGGGGGTGTCTTTTCTTATTTTCCTGCTTCTGTACAAATGGCTCTGTTTCAGGTCAATACCTTCAAAAGCATCCTGTGACAAAAATTCAATAGCTTAGGTCTGCAAAATAGCTCCGTCAGAAAGGGCAGCTGAGCACAAACCTGGTGACTTGAGTTCCATCCATCCCCAGAGCCCACATGGTGGAAAGAGCCAACGGACTTCTGACAGTTGAGTTGTTCTGATCTCTGCACACACACTGTGGCACATGTGATCTCTCTCAAACAAATAATTTTTAAAATCTGGGAGATTGCACACTATATATCTTTATAATTCTTATTAGTTTGTGTGTGTGTGTGTGTGTGTGCATAAGTGTATGGTATTCATGTGCCACAGTGCATGAGTAGAGATCGGCGTTCTCTCTCTTCTTTATGGAGTCAGTTCTCGCCTTCCACCTTCTGAGTCATCTCACTGGCCCAGTAATTCTATCTATACATTCAAGATTCAAGATTGCAAAAATGAGGACTCCTCTCATATCTCACAGACACACACACACACACACACACACACACACACACACACACACATGCTCGCGTGCATATCATACTATGTGAAGAAATATGTTAGATGTGAGATAGAAAGAAGATGATTCTTTATGGATCTTCAAATCCAGATAAGTGCAGCACTGGCACAAATTAGAAAATTCTTTTTCTCGATCCTTTCAAAAGTCCTTTGAGTTGGGAAATAAGTTAATGGAGGGTGAGATAGAAACACGAACCCGAAGCCTGGGTCTCTCCTTCTGCAAGAAGCACAACCTTCCAGTGGCCAGGAAATGAGCAATACCGTAGAAAAGGGTAATAAAGTGAATGACGGAGGCCCGCTCAAGTCCAGGACAGAACTAGGAAGTGCTAACTCTGCGATGATGCATCATCTACTTCGTCTGGTTGAAAAGAGTTCTGCCCACTTGTGTTTGGGGGAGTAGGCCATTTTGGCTTAAGTTGAATATGTTTAAGAAAACAGCAGCTCAGAGAGATTCTGATGAAAGCTTAACAGTTGTACCAGAGGCAAAAACAGCCATCCAAGTACACAACTTCCACTGACTCTGCCTTTTTAAAATTTTTTTAAAGAATTATGTCTTCTTGCTTTAAAAAAAAAAAAAAAAAAAAAAAGGCTAACTTCAGCATTACTGATGTGCTTATCCATTTCCTTCCTGCTTTGCAGGAGACCTGACAACCACAACTTTCTTTTTTCTCTCTAGGACTCTTTTCCTCTTGTGACTGCTTTTATCTAACTTCTTCAACTGGTCATCGTGTCTTTAATGTCTAAAGAGCAAAAGTATGTCAAAAGACCATGTTTGCCTAGGGAGGGCAATATGTTTAAACTATATGGCCTAAATGTAAAATATATTTGGCCCGCTTACACATATTTCATTTATCCAAGCTGTGAGCCAACCCAAACTTCTCTGGATCCTGGGATGTTATTCCCTTAAGAAGACATGCGAGGATGTCCCTAAATAATTGTTGTGGAACATTTCACAGGAAACGAACAAAGGCAAGGAATAAATGATTGACAGCAAACCAAGAAACATATTTTAAATATCTTGGCTAATAGACATATAAGCCACTGAAGCAGATCCATCTTCATGCAGCACTCTTCACAATGGCCAAACGTGAAAGCAACCCCAAATCCTAATGACAGGTGACCAGGTTAACAAGTGCGGTAGATGTACCATAGAACGCTCTCGAGCCTCACAAAGCAATGGAATTGCACGCGCCCTATGGACGTACCTTGGAGGAATTCTGATAAATGACAAGCCAGCCACAAGGGACGGCAAACAGCTCTGCCAATAGTGGTGCCTGGAGTGGTCAGATTCAGAGAAAGAAAGCAGGAGGGCTCAAAGAGTTGAGAGGTAATGGAAGTTGGCAACTGAGGACAGAATTTTAATGTGGGAAGAAGAAGAATTTCCTGTGATGGAAGTTGGTGATGTTTGCAGAAGACTATGAATGTATTTGTGCATGTATGTTTGTGTACGTGTGTGTCCAGGCATGTGTATGAAAGGGCATTTGAGTGTGTGTGTCTGTTGAGGCCTAAGGGTGACATTCGGAATCACCCTGGATTGTTCTGTCTCCTTAGTACTTTGTTCTGGAGGTTTCCGGGTCCTGCCTTCTAGAGCAGAACTGCAGGCCCCTGCCATTTCCACAGGACATTTTTATGTAGGACCTAGGATCTAAACTCAGGTCCTTTTGTTTGTGAGGCAAAGACTTTAACTACTGTGGCATCTCCCTAGCCCATGAATGTATTTAATGTCACACAGTTAGACACTTAAAAGTGGTTGAACTGGTGAGTCTTGTGTTATTTTACTGACAATTAAAAATAAAGTCCTGCCTAAGAATTTGGGCTCCAGGTCAGAAAACCTAGATTCAAGTACTGAATCCACATTTTAGCAGTGAGAATACCATGATTTCCATATCTTAAACTTGCATTTCTTTTTTTAAAAAAATACTTTATTTATTTGTGTGTGTGTGTGTGTGTGTGTGTGTGTGTGTGTGTGTGTATGTGTGTGTATCGCAGAGTACTGTGTGTCCCTGAGGAGGACCAAGGGTGACTTCAGGAACCACCCTGGATTGTTTCTACCGCCTTGCTTTGCTCTGGGATTTTCCAGGCTCCACCCACCAGGACTGGAAGTGCAGGTCAAAGCTGTTTCCCCTGGCGTTTTTTTTAACCTGGGATCTGGAATCCAAACTCAGGACTTTCTGCTTGCCGGACAGAGTCTTATCCTCTGAGCCATCTCTCTAGCCCTTAAGCTTGCATTTCTAAAATAAACAAATAAAATAAACAAAGGATAAAGTTGAGTGTTGCAGTACATCTATACTCCTAGTACTAAATTTGGGCCACATGGAGAGACCCCTTGTAAAGAAAGAAAATAAAATAAGAACCAGCCCACCTTGAAGCGGGGAGAGGGCTAGAATACGGCTGTGTGGGCATTAGATTAAACATTTAAAATACATTCTGGGGCTGGCGAGATGATCAGCATGTAAGTGCTTGAAACCTAAGGACCTGAATTCAGATCTAGTATGAAAGCCAGTCATAGTTGTAATCCCAGTGTGCCAAAAGGAGTTGGGATGTGGAGACTGGAGAATCTCTAGAAGCTGTGGGCTGGCCAGTCTGGCTTATGTAATACTGGTGAAGAGCTTGGTCTCAAAGAAGGCAGAAAGGTGAGGAACAAGATTTGAAGGCTGTTTTCTAGCTCCACATAAACATGGAAGCCTGCATTTGCATTCACATATGCCTACCCATATACTCACTTATCACACACATACATGCACATATACTCATTCACATACATACACACACACACGTAGTCATCTATCATAAATAAGTACAGACACTCACCTATCACACACATACACACATATACTCATTCATTACACATATAGGTACACACATATATTGCCTGCCACATATATAACATATGCTTGCCTGTCATATACATATAAACGTACGCATCTACCACATACATGCACAGACACACACATGCATTCACACATACATATACAGTAATACTCTTCACAATGGCCAAACATAAAAGCAACCCAAGGTCCCAATGACAGATGGCTGTGCTAACAAAGTATGGTAGATGTACAGTAGAATGCTATTCAGGCTTCCAAAGCAATGGAATTGCTGATATGTGCTCCATGGATGAACCATCACACACATACACATGCACATATACTCACCCATCACACATGCATAGGTGTGCACATACATTCACTGATTATACACACATATACTCACTCATCATATATGATCACACATATATACACACCCATCACACACATACATACACAAAATGCATATGGCTTTGCACACAGTCAACACTACATGTTAGGTACTATGATTTTTATTATCATTTACCTATATGTAGATTTAGTTTCAAGGTTTGATTGGTAGCTTTTCCCATGGATGTTTAGGGATGCAGTCCAAGTTTAGATTTTTTAATAATATGGTGTCCCAGGGTGACTTCTGAATCCTTGGCAGCTCCAAAGGTACCTGATCCTGAGTCACTGTTGAATGGCATGCCGGTGAGCTCACGAGATCTGGTGGAAAGAAGAAAAATGTTCAAATGACTACAGAAGTACTCATTTATGTTTGGTAGTTGAGTTGGTCAAATACAAGAAGAAAAATAATATTCTGCAAGTTTGACTTTCTAGGGGTTAGATAGCAGGCGCCACATAATGTAAACTATAGCAGCAGCAGCCTCTCTTCTTCACCAGATCATGGATTTAGAAAGTGGGCACCTGAGTATGCATTGGCTGAGTCGAGTATTGGCCAAACAATAATCGAGAACTACCTCCATTGAATACTGAGAAATGCGATTCATCTGAGAATCATCTCGTGAGAGAGAAACAATAGAAAGAACTGCAGAATTGCTGCTTTTGGAGAAAGAGAAACTAAATACCACAGGGGAGTCAGTGTGCCAGTCGTTTTACAAATCGCCCGGCCTCCACCTGGTCGCTGTGACCAACCGTTCTGCTCTAGGACAAGGAACCAGGCTCTGAAGTTATGTCTGTGTGCAGCGAGCTGGAATCTGAAGAGAGAGTGGCATCCTCCTCCCGTACCACATGCTCCACCCCAGAACGTCTTGTCCTCCTCGTTCCCATCCCTGAGCAGCTGCGGCTCTGAAGTCACCCCTTCGAAATACTGCAGGCTCTGATGGGAGGTTCTTGGGGGCTCTGCAGCCTGCGCTGTGCTAAGAGAAAGAAGGGGATTCATCCCTTCTAAGCGGGGATGAATCACAGTGGCACAACAAGGCCCCTACTGCCAGCAAAGTGCTTCTCCTGAAATGTAACCTAAGTGGCAGCGCTCAAGCCAGTCCTGTTCCTGGACAAACAAAAGCGTCATTGTCTTCAGGACCCCACTTTCGATCTGAGAGGAAGAGCAAGCAGGAACTGGGTTCCCTCCAGCTCTCATTAGCACAGGTTAGTGTGGCACGTAAACCGAGTCCTGTGGAAGGCCTGGACAGGTAGCTACGGGAGACACACTTCACGAGCTAATACATCGGTGCCCAGAGAGGGCTCAATGAGGTCTGGATTGGTGTCGTGGAGTCCAAGTATTGCTGGGGTAGGCCAGCTAGCTGTTCGACACCCAGGGTGAGTCTCAGTCATTCTTCCTGTAGTAGAGACAGAAGCAGCAGCAGACTAATCCCAGGCACCTTCAGTAGAATGGGAATGTGCTAGAAGGAGCCAGAGGTGTCTGGTGCGATTATTGAACAGTTAGGCCTCAGGGAGGAAGGAGCCAAAGCAAGTCCTGGGACTGCAGCAGCGGTCCACGGAGGGTCCAGGCGGTGGACATACAGCACAGCCGTCGTTGCTCCACATCCACTCTGTCCAGGCTTCAGGAACAGCCAGAGTCTGATGTGCCCACATTACTTGCAGTGGTGGCTGTGTGTGAGGAGGGGGAGAGCGGTCCCAGGGAAGCTTGTGCAGACAGAAACGGGAACCTTTCTGTAAGCAGCCAATCAGTCGGTTGCAGGAAAGCCGGACTGAGGTATTTGGGATCCCACAGCAACAGATCTTACCTGGAGAGTCCTTCCTAGGGGACTTTGCTGCTAGGTAGCACCGCAGAAAGGCTAACAGTGCATGCTGCGGAGCTAGGTAGCCTGAGCTGGAATCCCAACCCTGTTCCCCCTCTCCAAGTATTCTGTGTGTCTTTGCTCACCTTTGGGGCCGTGTTATTAGTAGGACCAGCCCCATGAATGACAGCAGTCGGATTAAGTGAATTAATATCAGCAGAGAGCTTAGAAGAGTGCTCGGCCAATGGTTGCCCTCCACCCATGACTGTTGTCGCCTGGCCTTTGGGGCATTGCCATATCGATCCACCTCACCTAAGAAAAACAATGAAGGCTTTGATAGCATGTGATTTTATAAAGGAAAGAGGAGTCAGATAAATGTTTTGCAATGAGGTGATTATTGAACTACCATAAAGAAGATAGGAAACTGAACATAACACTAAAGAAACATTCTATAAAAGAAAAAAACCAATAAATTTGATTACATCAAATTTTAAATATTTTATCTACTTATTTGAGAGAGAGAGAGAGAGAAAGAGAGAGAGAGAGAGAGGGCACATGCATGTCATGGCACACAGTGCAGGTTGGAGGACAATTTTCAGAACTTATTTCTCTCCTTCCACTGTGTGGGCTTTCAAGGATTGAACTCAGACCACCAGATTTTTGAGCAGGCGCCTTATCTGCCACACTACTTGTTTGGCCTTAATTATATTAAATTTTAAAGCTTTGTTCTTCAGAAGATACAACGGAGAGAGAGAGAAACTAAAGAAAAATATTTGTAAATTACACGTGTGATAAAGAATTTGTATCCAGGGGAAAAAAAGGAACACCATTATTCAACAGGAAGATGCAACATTAATTTAAAGATGAGGTCAGGTCTGAGGAAGTGGCTCAGTCAAGTTCGATTTCTAGTGCTACAAAATGAAATAAACAAAAGGACAGAATATTTGAAAGACATGTCCCCAAAGAAGCTGTGTGATTGGCTTCTAGACATATGAAAAGATGCTTCACACCACTGATTCAGAAATCATAAGTTACAAATTTAAGATATCAGCCACTCACTAAAGCTCCCTAGAATTCTGATAGGCCAGAGCACACGTGCAGTAGTGGCAAGAACACAAAATGATGCAACCCTTGGGAATTGACTGACTTAAAAAGTTCATTACAAGTTGGATATAGTGGCTCCCTAGTACTTGGGAAGTGAAGGCAGGAGTTCAAAGCCAACCTTGTCTATGTAGTAGGTTTGAGGCCAGAACTGGGCTACATGGGACCACGTCTCAAATAAACACAAACAAACAAATACTTCAAACCCAACCTAATACAAACCAAACTGAAGCAAAACACCTGAATTGTAGTAATACTGTAAACCTGTACAAAATCTACTCAAGTCATGGAAATACACACTTAACAGGTGAAATTTACAGTGTGCAACTTATGCATCAATAAAACTATATTTCAGTCATTTGAAATAGTTACCAGTAAAAACCAGAGCCAGGAATCTTTTGGAGTTCAACACTATTTGTTAAGCCATTTTGGGGGCTCTTTTTCTTTGAGACAGGTTCTCACTATTTAGCTTAGGCTATCCTCAAGCGCTGAATCTCCTGCCTCAGCCTCCCTAGTACTGGGGTTGCAGTTGTGTTCCCACACCCAGTTTTCATGTTCCATGCCCTGCTTCAGTGCAAATCCATTTTCCCTACTGATCCACAATGGAGAGTAACCTCTTTTTCTTTCTTTCTTTCTTTCTTTCTTTCTTTCTTTCTTTCTTTCTTTCTTTCTTTCTTTCTTTCTTTCTTTCTTTCTTTCTTTCTCTTTCCTTTCTTTCTCTCTTTCTCTTTCTCTCTCCTTCATTCTTCCCTTCCTTCCCTCCCTCCCCCTCCCTCCTTCCCTCCCTTCCTCCCCCTTCTTTCCCCCTCCTTCTTTCCTTCCTTCCTTCCTTCCTTCCTTCCTTCCTTCCTTCCTTCCTTCCTTCCTTCCTTCCTTCCTTCCTTCCTTCCTTCCTTCCTTCCTTCCTTCCTTCCTTTTTCCAATACTGGGGAATCAAATCCAAGCTAGAGGGCAAACGCTCTACTTCTGAGCTGTATCCTAAGCCAGAGAGTCACTGCTGGGGTTGACAAGCAACCTGTAGGTAGGAGCATTAGAGCGTTCTAGATAGACTTCAGGCAGAGTTTTCACGAACTGTACTTATTCCTATTGCCATTTGATACTGCGCAGATCAATACTTCCTGGAATATGAGGAGCCACTCTCTGAGGAAAATTTGCTCATAGTGATGTCTGTAGCTCCCTGTCCATACCCAGGAATTTCTTCTCTCTGCCATCACTGTGTCATACTGTCCTAACCTTGACAGGAAGAAAACAAGTTTCAGATTGAGTACCACATCAAAGAGTCTTTTCTTGCTTAAAAAAAAAAAAAGAGAGCCTGAAATCATAGTTACTTCCTGTGCCAAAATTATTAAAATAGCCCCAAGCTGTGGCAATTTTTTTGGTATGTTTGTAGAAAGGAACACTTGAACATATGTTAGTATGGACACCCAAGGGTGACATCTTTGGGAAATCTGTTCTGTCCTTCCACCAAGTGGGTTCCAGGGATCAAACCAGGTGGTCAGGTTCACATGCAGGTGCTCTTATCGATAAACCTCCTCTCTGACCTGAGGAAATTTGTTTTATGCCCACATGCTAATCTGGAAGAACAACACTCATTCGATTGCCCATTCATCCATCCCATCCACCTATCCATTCATCCCTCCATCCCTCCACGCCTCCACACATTCAGCATTGAGTCCTGAGGACCTGCTGTACTGCACACATTAAACTAATTATTAAAGATGCAGCAATGAGTAAGAAAGGCACGATCTCCACTCTCACCGACCAGTGTTTTTCCAGTGGTGCAGTTGACTAGGCAGTGCAGACACATGCTTTCCAGGTTTTCTTGCGTTGGCCTCAATCTCTCTTGCAGCCACACTGGTGACATCTTAGGTGATATAGTGACCAATGCTAGATCTGATAGTGCTTATAGTAGTTCGGATGCACTGATAATGGCCACTGTGCTAAACTGCAAGGCTTTTTTTTTTTTTTAACATTTTTTATTATTATTTCTGCTCATACAAACTTAATAGGTACACCACTTCCCTCCCTCCCTTCTCCTCCCCCCAACCTCCTGCTCCCCCTCCCTCACCCCTCCCTCCCCACCCCCCAGTGCCTCCCCCCCCAATCCCCAGAGAGTCCTTTATTGTGCATGCCAGACTCTCCTCTGGGCCCTCCTCTACGATGACATACAAGGACCCAGTGGCATTTCCTTGAACCCTTTCTCTTGTTCCCTTTAAGCATAGGAACACTACTGTGGCTGTCAATCCCTTGTCTCCAAGGATCTTGGTGCCTTTAGCAGATGCTAGACTTTGTGAGGTCAATAGTGTGTTGGGCATTGCACAGGGCATGCAAAGTCCAATTATGGTTGCTTCAGCCCTAACTTGTGTGGAGTATCTTGCAAATCATTGCTCCTCCCATCCTTTTGCTCTTACAATCTTACCGCCCCCTCTTCCGCAAATTTCCTTGACTTCAGGATGGGGAAAGATTAGTCTGGCCTAGTTCTAAGTGGTTGATATAGAGTCTCTGAAGTTGGTTTGTTGATTTTCTTTTGCATAAACTGCAAGGCTTTAAGGCAGCATCTCATCAACAGAGGCCATAGACTTTGGTGGTAGCAGCAGTGCCTCTGAAATTGCCATCAAGAACCAACATAGCTACAAATTAGCTAGAAGCTATTAGTGTTCTTATTACAAAAAGGCAAGTCTTCACTTGCTTAGAAGCCATACCAATTCTGCAAATTAGAGTGTTTTGGATCACCACGTCCCCAAGAAATAAGAGTTGTTTCTTAAATATTTCTTATTTTTGTGATTACTTAGTAAATCAAGATTACATTTCAACTTGACCTATTTTCAGTTTGGTGGGTGTAGTGCATATGCAATGACATTAAATGACATTGTTTTCAGAAAGGGACATTAAAAACAGAGTGTCTAGCCGAGAGTCTGCAGAGAAGCAGTGAATAATTAGCCAACTCATAACTGAACCAAAAGATACAGCTCCAACCTCTGCTTTTGAACAAAATAATGAAAGAGATAAAATTGGAACTGTGCTTTAGAAATTTAAGTGAGTTAATATGTCTCAGGAACTGTATTTGCTGTATACACTGTCTAGCCTGAGCCAACCCTGCATTTATTTGATGGAGTCTGACATTTCTAGTAGAACATAGTCTGGATGCCACATGATGTGATCTGATCCAGCTAGCTGCATGCATCAGGAGACTGCAGCAATAGTACCTTTCCTTTCCAGGATCTAGAGCATCCTATCACTGCAAGAACTCCCCATGACAAATACATGGTAGTCACACCCATGCCTGGAGTATGGCTCATTTCACTGGGTGACCTTGGGCTTCAGCAACTCTGCATTTGGGCCCCAGTACCAATCAGTTGGAATGAACAAGAGATGAAGCTTCTTTGGCATTACTGGATAAAGGATTGAGAAAGATGCTGAACTTCATTTATTTATTATTACTATTTATTACTATTATTTATTAATACTATTGCTATTTGTGTGTATGTGTGTGGGGTTATGTATCAGAGGACACATGAATGTGTGTGCCTGTGGAAGTCCAAGGGTAAATCGACATTGCTCTACCTCCTTATTGCTTTACTCTGGTGTTTCCCAGATTCTGCCTTCCAGGGCTGGAATTTCAAGCTTCTGTTTTCTAGGCAAAAGCTTTAACCCCTGAGCTGTCTTTCCCACTGGGAAAAGCATGTGTGGACTTGGAAAGGAAAAGGTTGACTTGACCAATAGCAAGAGGTTCTTTTCCTTTACAGCTATTTGATGTTTATTTTAAAATCAGACTCACACTTGTTCCTAAAGAATTGGAGGAGCGTTTGAATTATAGAAAGAAAAGAATGATAGTGACAAGTCTGGATCCTGCGAAGTGTGACCAGGGAGGCAGCTCCTAGGAGATGGGGGGGGGAGTCGACTTGGTTCATACCCCCTGGGGTCATGAGCTTTCACTTGAACTTTCTCTTCCTGCTAGCCTCAGGGGGTTGACGGAGAATGACTCAGAGTGGGGTCTGCTAGCCGTGAGTTAGTCCCCTTCTACTTCTGGCATTACCTGCACTTTTCTGAAAGGAACACCGGCTGGGGCAGCTCAGCCCCATCTTCCAGGGACAACTGACAATAACTTGCTTGTGGAAAATCTGAGTGATGTTCAACCTCCCTGGCCTGATCATTTCTATTGAAAGTAGAAGATTCTGTTTTTCTCTTTCCTCGTGTGTAAGGCAGCATAACGTTTTAAATGTTTGTTTGCATGTAATAATTCATTTAATTATGACACTTTAATATACATTTGTAACATACTTTGATCATACTTACTGTTGCATTGCCCTTCTCACATCCCTCCCTCCTTCCTTCTCTCTAACAGTCCTGCTTCTGTGTTCTTGATCCCTCCTAGGATCCACACATGAGAGAAAGCATGTGATAGTTGCCTCTCTGAAGCTGGTTCATTATACTTAATATTGATGGTCTTTAATTCCATCTATTTCCTTACAAATGACATGATTTCATTCTTCTTTACTGCTGAGTAAGACTCCATTGAGGACATACACCTCATTTCCTTATCCTTCCATCTGTTGCATGACTGGACTGACTTCATGACTCAACAATTGGGAAGATAATTCACTTAAATTTCATTTATATTATTTGAGAGAGAGAGAGAGAGAGAGAGAGAGGGAGCATGCATGGAAGTTAGAGGATAACTTCAGAAGTCATTCTCTTGTGAGATAATGCTTTTACAAAAAAAGAAAAATGAAGGTAGAGATGTATTTTAGCGGTAGAATGCTTACATAACTTGTATGAGACCTTGGATTTAATCCCCAGCACTGCAGCAATCACCAATCAAACACAAGGAAAAATGACAGCAAAATTACCAAATTTCTTACCGTGTGTAAGACGGTAGGGACTAGAGACAGAGGTCAGTGGATAAGGGGTCTGCTTGAAAACCTGGAAACTCGAGTTCAGTCCCCAGAAACCCACATGGTTGAAGGGAGAAAACTGACTTTCCAAAGTTGTCCTCAGACTTCCACTTGTGCACTATGGTATTCTCCACACCCCCCAAATAAAATAAGCAATATATATATGTATATATGTATATATACGTGTATATATGTACCTATATATATGTGTGTGTGTATGTGTGTGTGTATATATATATTTATATATATTAGCTGAAGGCTGATCATGAGGGATATTCAAAGAGGAAATTAACATGGTGCCCTCCAGGAGCTTCTACCTTAACAATGGAGAAGAGGATCAAGCAGAACAGTATCAAGATCGACAAGAAAATGAGTTCAAGAGACACACAAGAGAGGAAATGGAGCTTCCTGAGTACTTACCAGGTCTCTGACTTACTCTGAATGGAAAGGTGTTTGGTGAAGCTGGGTGCATATGTTTTCATTTGGAAGTTTGTTTTTAGCATTTATTATTAATACACAATCTATTTATTGTGTGTGGGGGGGAATGTGCGTGCCATGGTACACATGTGAAGGTCAGAAGTCAAATTGAGGAATCTGTTCTTTTCTTTTACCATGTGGATTCTGGGTCAGCAAGTGCCTTTATCCACTGCACCATCTTGTCAGTTTGTGCTTTCATTTTTGCTGATGAAGCAATATAACGTTGTTTCATGTATTCTGCTCCCTGGCACAGCTCATTGGTAGAGCACTTGCTTGGCATGCTCAAAATCCTCGGCTTGTTCCTCTACACCATGAAAAATTCTAAGCAGTCAGCTGGTGAATTGTTTGACACGGACATGTACGTAGACTGTGGTCTGTGTTTTAAAACTAGAAAGGGCTCAAGCACCACAGGAGAAATAAGGAAAAGGTGAAACTTTGACTTTATAAGCCAGAGGATGGGGCAGAAAGTGGACAGAGATGTGTAACAAGCAAAAACATACCGATGCTCTGGAGGGGTGTGTGTGTGTGTGTGTGTGTGTGTGTGTGTGTGTGTATCAGAGGGCACTGTGTCCTGGTGGAGGACCATGGGTGACTTGGGGAATTATCCTGGATTGCTCTATCTCCTTACTGCTTTGCTCTGGGGTTCCCCAAGTTCTACTTTCCAGGGCTGGAAGTACAGGCTTTGGCCATTTCTGCCTGGCTTTTTTACATGGGATCTGGGTTCCCATTCAAGTTCTTCTGTTTGTAGGTTCTTCTGCTTGCTAGGCAGAGGCTTAACCCCTGGACCGTCTCTCCAGTCCCCCTTAGGACTCTTTTGGCGGCAGCTGCACTCTAGTTCTGGTACTAACTGACGAGTTTTGGTTGCTTTTCCCTTTCCTTTAATGATGCATCCTATTGTAATTAGAATTTTAAATTTTTTTTATATGTACTTCCAATGAAGTACATATCTCTAGGGAGGGGGGAAGAGAGAGAGAGAAGGGATACATGTGCACATGTGGAGATCAGAGGACAATTTTTGGAAGTTTGTTCTCTCCTTCCGCCATGTGGACTCCAGGAACTGAACTCAGATAACAAGTTTGGATGCAGACACTTTACCTATTGAGTCGTCTTGCTGGCTCTATGGATTTAATTTCTGAAATAAGTTTTCACTCTACAGTACAAGCTGGTCTGAAACTCACCATGTAGTCCAGACTAGCCACAAACTTCTGACAATACTCTTGTCTCAGCCCTTTCAGTCTTGTGACTATAGGAATAAGCCACCACTCCCTACAGCATTTTTAAAATTTTTTATTATTCTAATTTTATTTTTATTTCATTTTATTTTCTTATTTTAGTCAAGGAAATAAAATTGAACAGTAGGATACAGTGGGACACACCAGTAATCCCAGCATCCCGTAGTCTGAAGCAGATTGTGAGCACAGCATTCTTGACAACAAAATCCAAGAAACAGCTGGGTAAGGTAGTGTAGGCCTGAAACCCCAGAATTGGGGAGGGGTTAAAGTTAGGAGATAGCAGGAGTTGAAGGTCATGTTCAGCTCCAAAGCAAGTTCAAAGTCAGCCTGGAATACATTAAGTCCCTGTCTCAACAAAACAAAACAAAAACAAATAAACTGCTTGTCAGAACTTGTAGTTAATTCTTGTTCCAGCTCCCAGTACAGAGAAGAGGCAGAAAACCCAGGGCCTCACGGTTGCTAGGCAAGTGCTTATCACTGAGTTATACCCCTACCCTGTTGTATTCTTTATTAACATTCATAATTTTACATACTGCTTTGTCAAGAACATGAAGAATTGCTGCAAGATCCCATTGAGCAATGCAGTCCCTGTCCCCATCTCATTTTGAAAAAGTAAAGAAGCCCACAGGAGAGAATGATTCTGAAAGATGACCTCTACATAAATGCCATGGCATGTTTTCACTCTCTCAATATATAAAATATATGTATTATATTTTAATAAGCTTAATAAAGGTCTCAGATGCTTAAATACTTTCCTCTAAAAAAATGACTAACCTTGATTCATAATAACCTGAATCTCGATAGTCAAGTTTAGGGTAAATTATTTGTCATCAAAGACAAAGGCAAGAACAGTGGCCCATTTACCAAATGTTAGTAACAAATTTGCAGGTGAGTGCCTCACCCCTCCCTCATTCATAGCTCACTTGATAAATGGCTAGCCATTTTTTTTCTTTGTGGTGAGAAGACTCTAGGGAAAGCTATTTAGAACGCCTTATTTAAAGCTTGTGTGTGTGTGTGTGTGTGTGTGTGTGTGTGTGTGTGTGTGTGTGCATGTGTGTGTGAAGTGGGTCATTGTACACGTTCCAGCATAAATTCTATACAGAATTTATGACTTTTAAAGTTGGAAATTAAATTCACCTCGGCAAGTAATGTGTTGACCAGTTTCTTATTGCATATCTCTCAAAACATTTATAGAGATGAAAGAAATACATCTTTACAGGGTTTGGCTTGTGGTTCATGTGTCTTTCTTTGAGATTACACCTCAAAGACAGACTGCCCAACTGCTTTCCACCTGAATGACCCAAAGCACCACAAAGTTTTGCCATATCTTAGTTTTATTGTCTGTGAAATGGGAACAATGCCAAAGATAGTTCATATGTACATGTGAGAGTTTGTCATATGATGGGGTAAAATACTTCACACACTGCCTGATTCTGAGTCAGCATTTTATAAACGTCAACTCTTCCGATTGTAATTATCTTCACATACTGCAAGTTCTTTAATTTTGTCCTTTGAGCCAGCTATTAGTGTATCTATTTAACTGATGAGTAAGTCCATATGTTAGTTACTTTTCTTGTTGTTATGACCAAATACTTGACAAGAAGCCACTTAAGGAAGGAAAGGCTGATCTTGCCTATAGCGTAAGAAGTGATATAGCCTCTCATGGTAGGGAAGTTATGGCGGCAGAAGCACAAGGCAGTCGGTCACGCTGCGTCCACAGTTGGTAAGCAGAGATGGAAGCTGGCGCTCAGCTGGCCTAGCCCGCGGAATGGTCACCTTCTGCACTGAGGGGTAGTCTTTTCTCCTCAGCTAAACTTCTCTGGAGATAACCTCACAGACACACCAAAAGGTGGGTTTCCATGGTGATTATAAAACCAGTCAAGATGACAATGAAGATTAACTATCTTTGGATTGGGAAGACGGCTCAGTTGGTAAAGTGCTTGCTGCACCAGAATAAGGACCTTGGTTTGATTTCTAGCGCCTGTGTAAAAAGCTAGGCACTACAGTACATCCCGGTGATTGAGGATGTTTACCTTTGTCTCCATGTGCACATGCTCGTGCAGGTACACACACACACACACACACACACACACACACACACACACACACGATTAACCATAATAGCTCTTAACTAGTGAAGTTTACTAACTGAACCCTAGTGAACTGTGAGGATCTGTGAACAGGCTTCCAGTCAGACAGCATTTATAATAAAGTTAGGCGTATATTTGATGGCAGCTGTAGCTATGGGGCCTCAGATAATAAGACGCGAATGGGTAAGTAGTTCAATGGTGCAAGTGGTATTGTAATTATTCTTTATGGCTAAGCCAAGGAAGGGAGAGATAAATTGAGGACGAGCAGGACATGGCTCTGAGGACCTCTTTTTAAGATTCTTGAGTCTGTCACATAGAGGACATGTGTGGGGGGATACATGGGATTTTCCTGGCAAAAATAATAAAAGGCCCAAAAGCGTTTTTGAAAGTAGGAGAGTGTGGTCATTGTGCTCACCTCCTCTCCTGTAAGGAGAGGAATGGACCGCCATTCTCTTTCTCTATCAAATTCTTGTTTAGATGTGGCAATTTCAACTATTAAAATTCAGTCCTCAGCAAACAGTACTAGAGGACTTAAGTGGTGCCTTAGCAAAAACTGACTCCTGTTTTCCACAGTTGTGTTCTGATTTATTGATCTCTCTCTCTCTCTCTCTCTCTCTCTGTATGTGTGTGTTGGCATGTGGAGGTGTTTTGCAGGTGGACAAACATGCACATATGTACTCGAGTGCGTGGAGGCTTGAAGTCGATGCTAAGAGTGTTCAATCGCTCTCCACTTGCATTATTGAGACAGGGTCTCTCAGTTGAACTCAGAGCTCACCAACTGGCCAGATGAGCTAGTCAGCTTGCATTGAGAATTCCCTGTTTTGGCTTCCCTAGTGCTGGGATTACAGGAAGCCTCCATACCTGTCTGCCTAGAGAATGAGTTCTGGGGACCTGAATCTAGTTCCCATGCTTGCTGGGCAAAAGCCTTATCCATTGAATCTTCTCAGTTCTTGTGCTCTGAGCTCAAATACTTAGTGGCTATGACAATCAAGGCAAAGGACACCTGGGTCATGGAGCACACCTTGTCCCAGGCAAATGGGGAGATGGGTGACATGATTAGTCATTTGGTCTTTGTAGAAGGTTCTAGCCTTCTAATTCTTCTATCTATCTATCTATCTATCTATCTATCTATCTATCTATCTATCTATCTATCTATCTATCTATCATCTATCTATCATCTATCTATCTATCTATCTATCTATCTATCTATCTATCTATCTATCATCTATCTATCATTTATCTATCTTGAGAAGATGAACTCTTTTCTAGGCTCTTTCAGGACATCTCAAATATATTCTGGGGAGGTGGGGAGTGACTGGCTTTGAGATATTTCCCACAACACTTGATTCTCTCAGATGTTCACCTGGTGAATTCCCTGAAGTAGAATGTCTTTCATTTAATCAGATTGCTTTCCTAATGCTTAAAGAGAAGGAAAGGGACATCTGATAGGGATGGTGAGAGTGATGTGTGAGATGCATTATGAGTGGTGGGAGATTTAGAGGACCCTTTTATTGGGATGGGGGACTCGTTGGAGAACTGTGGGCAGGCAGCCAGCAAAGATGGGAGAGAAAATGTGTACAGAGGAGTGGAGGTACAAATGCAAGAGAAAACATGGAGCAGAAATGGCACCAGCCTGAACTTCTGGCCCTGGAAAGCAGAGCCTGGGAAACCCTAGAGCAAAGCAAAAAGGAAGTAGAGCAAGTCAGGACAATTCCTGAAGTCACCCTTGGTCCTCCACAGGTACCCAGAGTGTTTCTGTTACACACAGACACATACATGCACACAAAGATAAATAAATAAAAAAAAGTACAAAAGGAAGTTCTTTTTATTTATTTTTTGCTTAGGGTGACCTTTAACTTCTAATCCTACCTTCACCTCTGGAGTGCTGAAATTGCAGTCTTGTGCTATCACATCTGCTTTATGTGGTGTTGAGGATTGAACCCAGGGCTTCATGCATTCTAGTCAAGCACTCTACACCTGTGCTATATCCCCTGTCCCATGAGGCAGGACGGTTCTATTGACAAACCTCATGTATATCCTAAGAATCTCCCTGTCCCTGCCTTTCTATTTTTCTCTCTCTATTGCATCTCAAAACAAACAAATAAACAAACAAATCCTGGTATTTAAACCTGCTGAAATCCCAGGTGAGCCTTCCAGGAGAACAGGCTGCACCAATCACTCACTCCTGGATGATCTCTGCAGACGATTTTGCAGAGACAGGTCCAAGTCTACCTTGGCTGCAGTGAGCGTTCGTCTTAAAGTGTGGATAGATTCTGCCCAAGCCTGGGAGCAGCTGAGTTGGAGCTCTGCCACCTATGATACTACCCCGGGCCTTGCTGCTTGAGTCTAATTGGCACTTCCGCTCGCTGACAGGTCTGACTTCTTTATCCAGGTCACTCGTCAGTGTGTGTGTGCTTAAGTGGAGGTGGGGCGCTGGAGTTGGCATTCACTCTAACCTGCACCCTAGGCTGCCTGACAGGCCCGGTAGCAGGTGAAGCTTTCCCACAACCATCCTAAAGCTTTAAAGCTACCCAGGTTTTCCTGTTGCTCAGGTGGCCGGCCATTTGCACAGCTCTCGTATTCGACTCCTGCCCCACCAGCAATGCCCACAGTTCATGCTCCACTGAACCTGCACTTAGAAGACAGATTTTGCTTCTGGTTGGTGAAGCTTCTATCATCTGTGGCTTTTAACTTTTTCATTGGCTTGTTTGTTTACCTATTTATCTTGTGCCAGGAGTCACACCTAGGACCTCACACATGCTAAACACAGCTGTAGTTTAAGCGGGGGTGGCGAAGTGGTGGGGAGGGACGTGGGAGGGGATGGGGAGGAGACAAGGAAGGCTCTGGAGCAGAAAAGAGAAGGTAGCTCAGAGCACCTCAGTTGGGTGTGGAAACTAGGTTATTCCTTGTGACCTTATTATAGTTGCTTTAGGGATAGGTTCTAGGATGCTGTGTGTTACCAGACAATGTGGAAAGTTGGAGATCTTATTTCCTGGCATTCTACATAGTGGAAGTTTATGGAAAAGATTTTTTTTCTCATTAAAAATAATTAGATCATTGAATCTTTAATGAACCTAATTCAAATACAGAAGTAATTGGTCTGGTGGTGATAAGAATCTACTGCAGGGTGGCTGTGTCAGGTGTAATTTGTGCCTTGCCCTGAGTATTGTTGACAGGTGGCTTTGTTAGTGACACTGCATGGCCCTGTGGCTTGAGCACAAAGACAGTGGCCAAGATCTGTATGAACGGCCTTGGGGATGCTGACTTAAGTTCCATTTTTAAGATTGTCTTATGGATGCTGTCGAGATAGTGCAGCAGGCAAGGTGCCTTCTCACAGACCCGGCAGCCTGGTTTTGAGCCCCAGAAGCCCGCATGGTGGAAGTAAAGAACCTGTTTTGAAGGTTATCCTCTAACCTCCATCCATGTCCCATAGCATACATGTTCATCTCTTACATACATACATACATACATACATACATACATACATACATACATGCGTTAAGGGCTGGGGCCATGACTCAGGGGTGAAAGTCTTTGCCTCAAAAACAAAAGAACCTGAGTTCAGAAACCCAGATTCCACATAAAAATGCCCTGAGGAAATGCAATTCCAGCCCTAGAAGACAGAGTCTGGGAAACCCCAGAGTAAAGCAACGAGAGTGTAGAGCAATCCAGGATGATTCCTGATGTCATCCTGGGGGTCCCACAGGCACATACATTCATGTGCCTTCATACACACACACACACACACACACACACACACGCTCCAAAAAAATCAAAAGAAAAAATTGTTATAAGCCCTCATCATCTCCCTCTCTCTCTTCCTCCCTCCCTTCTTTTTTTCCATCCTCCCTTCTCTCTTATCCATGTTCTCCTGGTAGTAGTAGAATTTGAACCCAGGCTTTCAAACTTTCATACATGCTAAGAATACTCCAGGCCTGTTATCTTCTTAAAAATGTGGTAGGAAAGAAGTTTCTCAGAGCAAAAGCATTTTAAAGACAGACTCTTTCCAGAGATAATACTATATTTACTAACACTAATTCTGATGTCCAAACCAACACTCATGTACTAAGGGCAACACTATACTACTTCTAGCATCAATACAACTCTCAATATTATTAAACATCAATCATACCAGTACTGCAGTATTTCTGCAGGAACAATGCCAACAACTTTTCATACCATGTCAAATTCTGAGGACAAAATATGAAGTGCACTGTTCTAGATGCACTTCTTACATCCTTAATTCTTATAACAAGAGGGTTAAAAGATAGGTACAATTACTACTGCCTTGAATGAAGAGCAGAAAGGCTAATAGAATGCTTGGCTGTGTTCACACAGTTGAATATATAGCAGAGCGAAAGTTTAAAACAAGAGTTTTCTGACCATGAATCTGCCATTGTGTTCGTTTATATGTTCAGAATTGCCAGGATGAAAATATAAACTTCCTGTATGATTTTTACATCTGCTGATGAAAATTCTGAGAGTTACCTGTTTAGATAGAATGTACCATTCATTTTCATTTTTATTATTTACTTATTTTTGTTGATAGGGTCCCAAGCAGCCCAAGCTGGCTTTGAACTCTTCATGTAGCCAAGACTAGCCTTGAACTCCTAATATTCTTATCACTCCCAAGTGCTTATAAAGACATGGACCACCATACCCTTTTCAGAATGAATTCTTTTGGTTGAAAGATAATCTTACCCTCCTATTTGGCTCTTTCTAAAAGTTATTTTTAAATTTAGAATTAATTTTTCTCAATTTTACCAATCTGATTTGAAGATAGCTTCCAAAATGACTCTGAGGCTGGTTACAGTCTGTCATTGTTAGACATTACTTGATGATTGAAGGCTTGTTCTGGGCACATTTGTAGAGAATTAGTGGTTGGGTTAAGCCCAGAGTGAACCTTCAGGAGATTGTCTAGCTGATGGGGAAGGCTCTGCTCATGGAGGCTGGGACTAGTCTCTAGGCAGGCGAATAAAGGAGAGAACTGTTTGAGAAAGATTGCATCCTTGTGTATACTTGGCCAGATATGCTGGTCTGGCAAGTAAGGCTTGTCCCTCTTTCTCAGCTGTCACACGGATATGGTGCAGCCAGTTCCTTCAGCCCCTTGGTGATGGTGCATGCTCTCCTGCCAAACTGGACTAAGCATTGTAGCCAGACAATTGTAAGAGAAAATCAAACCCCTTACTTTTCTTAATCTGTTTTGTATGAATTTATCAGCATCCATACAGACTAACTGCAACACAGCCCATAGTTACAGTCATATCTTCAAAAGTCTCCTAGAGCTTTGAAAACAATTGGAACATAATCTATATATTTTTCACCTTATTTTATCTGTGTGATTCTTTAACCGTAAACCATGACACCAGGCCTATTTTCTTTTTTCTTTTTTTTTTATCTATTCAATTGTGTGTGAGTGCACGTATGTATGTGTGTGTGTGTGTGTGTGTGTGTGTGTGTGTATGCACGTATGTGTGTGTGTGTGTGTAGAACCACGGACGAATTCGGGAACCACCATGGATGCCTCCACCTCCTCCTTCTTTACTCTGCCCCGGGATTCACAGGCTCCGCCCTACCAGGACCAGAAACGCAGGACACCCCTGCTTCCGCCCGGCGTCTATACGTGGGGTCTAGGATCCAAACTCAGGACCTTCCGCCTGCAAGGCAGAGGCTTAACCCCTGAGCCACCTCTCCAGTCCCCAGGCCTATTTTCTTAAGTTGTTCTTATCGAGCATTATTTTATTGCACAAGTATCTTTTCATTAAGTTGGATTTGGGGGAGAGCATATAGTTTGATGCTTCTGGGGGATTTTCAAATGAATTTGATTTTTATTATTTTTCATTTGGTTCTGTATTAAATCTTAGTGTTCAGAAGGATATCCTATATTCCTCTCATACTGAAGTGCTTTATCTGTAGACTGGTAAAAAAATAATATGTAGAGAGTCATTGCATAGCTGTTCACTTGGGTTCCATGTCTCTACTAAAGAGATGCTCAGGGAATTGCTCTATAGTTTTTTTCCTCATTCTGTTAGATTCATTTTTTTACTTTATTATCTTATTGATATCTTTTTTATTTGAGGCAGGATCTCATACTCTGGTCCAGGTTGTGCTGGAATTCACTGCATAGTCTGTGCTGGCCTCAAATTTGTGGCAATCTTCCTGCCTCAGCCTTTTAAGTGCTGGGATTACAGGCATGAACTACTATGCCTGGCTTTAATTTTTTCTCTCTGATACATAGCCACATTCCAAATGCCACTCGTTGCAAGCAGTGAGCATTTCACAGCACAGGTTTTTCCAGATGACAGTGATGTGAATCAGACAGCTGCTCCCCATGGCTTTCCTTGGATTCTGACACTGGGAAAAGTGCTGTGTTGAGGACTAGTCCTGCCAGACGTTTAATTGTGTCTCCAGAGAGAATTCTCATGTGGTCTCTGATGGGATGCAGGAATCATAATAATGCCTTCATGATTTAAAGCAGATATCCTGGTCTGGAAGTCTATGAATACTTGCTTAGAATTTCAGAAGTCTGTGAACTTGATGAGGAAAACACAAGTTTATTTTCCTACTCTCTGTTTGAAATTTGGTATTTTCTTTCATTATGAATGCAGGTCACAAACCACAGTAGAATTCACTTTACCTGTAATTCTATTTTTAGGAGAACTCACAGGCATGTTCCTTTCCTATGACAGTCATTACTAATGTTTCAAAAAGTCACTTATCCTTCTTTCTACTTTAAGATCATGGTAATTAATAGACCTACTGTGACATCTTAAAATTGAACGTCTTAATAAAGAAGCATGTATTATAATATCAAATTCAAAAGGTGTTTTGAAAGCTGAATCTCAATATAATTGGACTGCAATCTCAAGTGTCTTGCTTTAGAGATAAAAAAAAACAATTTTTTTTTCTGTAAAGAAGTCCACCAAATCTCACGAAATAAATTAAGAACTCAGCAGTTGATAGATGCGTAGGCAACTCTGGACACACATGGTGCAATACCTGGAGCATGTGAAGAAAGGAGCCTCTTTTGCAGTCTTTTAGTTTCAGTAAGGATAATAGATCTGAGCCATTAATCTTAAAACATGAAGAAAACCAGCCAGTGTATAACCAAGGATATGAGCAGATCTTAGGGTTAAACAGTGAATGATGAATCTTTCCAGACGTGAGCCAAGTTGGACTGAATTGTGCACCATAGTCAAGGAACTGCCCATCCTATTTCTGTAGGAACTTGCCTCCATTGCTAGGTACTTCTATATTCAGTTTTAGACAGATACATGTGATAGTTAGAATATATCAAGTTGGTGTCAATTTGACAATTGAAGGCTGAGCTCTGGACACATTTGTGAGAAATTAATAGTTAAGGCAAGTCCTTAGCAAATCTGTAGGAGAGTGCTTGATTGATGAGGGAAGATACAGAAGCTGGTGGAAGCTGGTTCAGTAAGTTGGCATCCTTTAGCATTCTTTGGACAGACTTGCTGTCTGTCAAGTGAGGATTACCCCTCTGTCAGCAATCCCTGTGGATATGATATGGTGTGGCCAGTTCCCTTATTTCCTGGTGTTGCCATGGGCTCTGTTGTCAAGCTGAACTAAACTGTAACCAGACAGTCATAAGCCGGAAGAAAGCTCCTTGTTCCCCTAAGCTCTTTGGTTTTGAATTTATTGGCAGTGTATAAACAAACTGCGGCAATATGTAACATATGAAGCATGAAGACTCAAATCTTTATTCATAAAGATGCACATAGAAGGATGTAGCTTACTCTTTGACATTTAATCCAGAAATTGGCAGTGACTTCAGAATGCTGGGAACTGAACCTGCGGCTCTCACATGCTACATGTACCACTTAGTTCAGGGCTGCTAACCTGAGGCCATCAGTCCATTGTCTGACTACTTGTTGGTGAATAACATATAATTTGGGGGAAAGTATGTGTATCAGTTAAGATTAGAATCTGTTGCATATGGGCTGGAGATGCATCTCAGTTGGTATAGAGTTCTTGCCTAGCATGCATGAGGCCCTGGGTTCAAACTTCAACATCAAATAAATTGGGCATACCTATAATCAGGAGAAAGATGCAGGAGGATCTGGAGTTCAAGTCAAGTCTCAACTATATAGCAAATTCAAGGCCAACCTAGGCTAGAGCTCCTGTCTTAATACATAAAATAAAAGAGCATTTACTGCATGTAACTGGAAACTCTGTATTACAGTAGCTTAAACAAGAAAGGTATTTATTTTCTCTCATGTAGAAGAGAGTTTGGGTTAAGAAATTCAGGACTAGCACCTTAGCTCTGTAATGCTACTGAACCCCAATCCTATTTACTTATTTATTGGCTGTTCCATCCTTAGAAATTGACATCAAATTTCTAAGCTACCTCATAATTTAGTATGGCTGGCTGAGCTTTTGCCATCACCTTCGCATACTAAGGAGAAGGAAGGAGAAAACTTAGATGAATGAAAGAAGTCTTCTTTCTGCTAAATTATCTTCTTTCTAGCACCTTTTCAGTAAGTCCAATTCAATGCATCTGCTTATATCCTTGACTGGAATATAGCCCTATCCACCCTAAAGGGAGAATGAGAAATGCTAATCTCACAGCTAGGTATAGGTAGGTATTTCATTTGTATGTGTGTGTGTGTGTGTGTGTGTGTGTGTGGTACATACATGTATATATGCACGTTTGTATGTTTTTATGTGTGGATGTGAAAGTCTAAGGTTGAAATGGAAATCATCCTTGATTGCTCTTCCGCCTTGCTGTTTTGAGCTTGAATGTCTAATTAAACCCAGAGGGCACTATTATGGTTAGTCTGGCTGGCCACTTCACTCTGGGGATTCCCAGGTCCTGCCTTCCATGGCTAGAATTATAGATGGACTACGCCCCATTCCACAGTATTTCATGTGGGTGGGATCTGGGGGTCTGAACTCTTGTTTTTTGCCTGCACAGAAAGACCTTTAAACACTGAGTCATCTCTTAAACCATCAAAACTGGTTCTATTTTTAAAAGAAGAGAAGGCAACAGAGAGTGAACACCAGTTTGTAGCCTGTGTATGCTGAGAATCTTCCTTAAAAATGCACATGCTTCAGAGAACAAGTATTGGAGTAGCACCAGCTGTCTCAGTGCCTAGATTGCCTCTGCCTTTTATCTACAACACTGTAAGCAAATTATTTTGCTTCTTTGAAGTTTAGTGCTTTCATTCCTAATACAGCTAATTATTTTCCTTTATGCTCTTCAGTTTTTGTGTGTTGTAGCTGAGACAATATATACAAAAGCACTTTTAAAACTGTAACAGCTTTGCATAAGTGCCAGGTTATTTTGCTTCCATAGGATGCATTGGCACTACAATTAGAAAAAGTTCTGTTTAGATGTTCTCCTAGTTAAACCATGACACTAAAACCTTAAACTAAGAAGCAATCTCCAGCTCTAAACAGACATCACCGTTTTTTAAAAAAAATTTAAATTTATTTTTCTAATTTTACAAGCATATTGAATACTTATTACTGCTTCCCTCCAACTCCCCCCCCATCCCGCCTTCCCTTCTCTTCATCAATCCAGCCCACTCCCTCCTGCCTGGCTGCTTCTATGGACCCCAGGGTTCCCTATGGCTCATCTACTCTTGTGGGGGTTCAGGCCTCTGTGGTATACCAAGTTGCCTCTCTTTGAACCACCCCACTGATAGGGGCATTTTCCTTCACGCATCTAGCTTTAGTCCCTAAGGTTTCCCTTGTATGTTCTTATTTCTCTTGAGTTCCTTGATAGTCTATTTGGGAATATTGATATTTCAGACATTATTCAGGTTTGGTAAGGACAAGTCTCACTGCAGTGAGTTCCTGGATACAGCAGTCTCGTCTTGTCCAATGATGGACCTTCCCATCTTTAGGTTCTTATAATCTCACCACCCCCTCTTTCGTGTGGTTCCTAAGCTTTAGGATGGAGAAAGATTAGGTTGGTTTGATTCTGGGTTGCCAGTACTCTGCATTATGGCTGACCATTGTTGTCCATATCACTGCTTTTCTACTGCCCTAGGTGCATCCTGTCAAGGTGTTGAGATCTTTTTTTTTTTTTAAGAATTATTTTTTTTAACTTTTTTATTTATTCAATTGTGTGTGTGTGCGTATATATGTGCGTGCGTGCGTGCGTGTGTGTGTAGAACCACGGACGCCTCCACCTCCTCCTTGTTTACTCTGCCCCGGGATTCACAGGCTCTGCCCTACCAGGACCAAAAACGCAGGCCACCCCGCTCCCGCCTGGCGTCTATACGTGGGGTCTAGGATCCGAACTCAGGACCTTCCGCCTGCAAGGCGGAGGCTTAATCCCTGAGTCACCTCTCCAGCCCCTGTGTTGGGATCTTCTATCTCTGTCGTAGAAGAAGACTTCTAGGCTGAGTGCTAAGCGTTTTTGAATCTATGGGTATAATAGCAGCTATTTATAAAGTAGTTTGGTGTACTGTCTTCCTATCTATTGGTTCATCGACTGTTGTTCCCTATTTCCTTCCCTTTTTTTGGTTCTTGTTCTAGTTAACAATAATAGGAATGTATTCCACTCTGACAAGTGAGTCTTGAGTTCAGTCAGAAAGGTGTTGTTTATCTCCTTGATACTCATTCCACTATTACACTTGTGGTTACCTGTTGCCATGGCAAACATCAACTTTGGTTGAATTCTTTTCTTTCTTTTTTTTTTTTTAAAGTGGGAAATGTGAGTACTCAATGACATTTATTTATTTTAAAAAGTAGTCATGTCATGTGTGTGTGATAATTAGATATAGGTATCAACTTGATGGTTGAGGGTTAACACTTGGACACATTTATAGAGAATTAGTAGTTAGTTAAGCCTGCAGAAGATTGTTCAGTTGCAAGGGAAGGCTCAATCCGTGGAGGGCGGGACTAGTCCTTGGGCAGGTGCATACGATGGAGGGAACTGGTTAAGAAAGTTGGCATCCTTCTATATATTTCACAAGACATGCTGGTCTGGCAAGTAAAGATTGTCCCTCTCTTATCTGTTATGTGCATACGGTGTGTCCAGTTCCCTCAGCTCTTGGTATTGGTGTTGGTTTCTCCTGCCAAGCTGGATAAGGAACTATAACTGGACTATTATTGTAAGCCAAAATAAAGCCCTTCCTTGTTCCCTTATAAGCCATTTGGTCATGTGTTTATTATTAACCATTCAGAGTAACTACAACAGAATGGTGTGTGTGTGTGTGTGTGTGTGTGTGTGTGTGTGTGTGTGTGCGTGTGCACGTGCATGCATGCATGTGTGTGTGTACAGGCACAAGTATTGGCATGCACAGAGGCCATGGCATGTGTGTGTAGATTAGAAAACATCTTTGTGGAGCAGTTTCTCTCCTTTCACCTTGACATGTGTTCTGGGGATCAGACTGAGTTGTGCAGGGGGCCTTTTTCTCTTCAAACCATCTTGCTGGCCCAGTCTCTGTGTTCTGAGTGAGGATGCAGTATGACCAGCCTCTTCAAACTCCTGCTTCCATGATTACTTGCCATGGTGGATTGTACCCTTGAACTGTGCCCCTTTCTCTCATTTTTGCCTGGGTATTTCATCAGAGGAACAAGAAAAGTAATATTCCTAACTCTGTTAGTCCTTACAGATATCTATTGCTCCGCCTATGTCCAAGAAGCTTCCTGTTTTATCAGGAGTTGTGCTTGAGATCTGAACTCCAGAATCATGCTGCAGCAGCCAGCTTCTTCCCATCATACCAGCAAACAGATGGCATCTGTCCATTCTAGTGAACTTAACTCTAATGCCAAGTTGCACATGACTGCATCTGAAAATTGGAACATCGGCCAGTCCAGAAGCTTAGCTTCAAGAGAGCTTAGGAAGAACTGCTGTGGTCTTAACCTGTATAAGTGAGTTGGCATAGATGTTGCATGTGTCTATCCCCAGTACCTGCCAGGATGATTCTAAAATGTACCAAGAAATGGAAGTGCTCTTTGAAGGCCAAGAGTGATGGCAACGTGTCTTAGAAATGAAGTGATCTAGATGGGGTTACAGCCTTTATCAGGACTTGAATTTGGATCCCCAGATGCTACGTAAAAATGCCAGGTAGATATGGAAACAACCTGTAATTCTGGTGCTGGAGGGTGGAGCCTGAGAATCCCAGAGCAAAACAATAAGGAGGTAGAGCAATCCAGGATGAAATCCAGGATGATTCTTGGTGTCACCTTTGGATCTCCATAAGTCCTTGTATACATGCCCACACATACATGTACACCCCCACACATGCAAAACACATGTATATACATATATACAAACAAAATGATGTAATTCTAATATGACATAATGTACTGGGATAGACTCAAACGTGGATTGACTGAAGAGTCAGAAAACAGAGGAAACATTTGTGCACATATATTCATAGCATGTTACTTTTATATTAATACATTTGTATTAGAATGCCAAGTTAGGATTGTGGATGTTTCATTAAGGACATTATTTGCTCATCTATATAAATTTCTGTTTACTTCCATTGATTAGGGCCAGAATAACTTACTCATTTTAGCATGTTTACACATTGTGATAAAAGCACAGTAATTAAAGTCTGAGATGCATAGAGAAGATCTAATGAAATTGTATTGACTAGGAGAGTTCCCAGAATTCATCTTTCTGCTTGAACAGCTTGGCTAATAAAACGTAAGGCATAAAATAAGTACAGGTTAGTGTCACAGAAAAGCAATCATTGCTTTGAATTTTTTAAAAAAAATTTTGGTAGATAATAAAATATATGCCTTAGCACAAGAAGATAGGTCTGTGGTGAGAAGGTCCATTTCTGAGAAGGGAAGACTCCCACCCTGACCATGCAGAACTCCCCCAGCAGTAGAATGATGACCTCATGCTGGTTAATGCATTAGGGAAATAGATAAAGATTTTCAGTGGGTAAGAGAACAGAGCCCACATTCCTAAACAGGGCTGACAGAGGAGAAGGGAGGTGTAAGGACAAGGGATCAGGGAGAGCAGCCTTTTCCCAAAACCTGCTTTTTAGGTTGCAGTATGGCTCGGAGGACTTGTCTAGCATGTGTGAAGCCCTAGATTCCATCTCTGCACCAAAAAAGAATAATAAGTAAAACTTGCATGATTTCCCCTGAGAGATTGCTTTTCAAATGTTTCATTTTTGGGATCCTTTAAAACTCTGAGTAATAAATGCCCCTCCCAAGAGCTTTTGTTTATAGATATTCTATAGACCTGCCTATCAGTATTACATAAAAAAGAAAACGGAAAAAATTAAGACTGAAATTTTAAAATTATTTGTTCTGAACAACAGCAATGGGCCTGTAATAAGTTCATAATGTTTGCTAAACTCAAGCTTAATCAATGGACTTAGGTGCTTTTGTGTGTCTGTGTGTGTTGTATAAAGAGGACACATGTGCGTGTCTGTGATAGCTAATATATATATACATATATATGCCAACTTGATGGTTACAGCCTGAGCTCTGGCACATCAGTGGAGAGTTCCTAGTTGAGGCAAACCTTAAGCAGACCTGTAGGAGATTGTCTAATTGGTGTCTGAAAGGTTCAGCCTTTGGTGGGTAGAACAACTTTCCTGGGCATGTGGGAGTTGATTAAGTGAGTTGACATTCTTTGGCATACTTGGACAGGTATACTGTCTGGCAAGTGAGACATGCAACCCACAGTCCCAAAGACTCCTAAGCAGGGCTTACGGAGGAGAGAGGTCTGAAGACAAGGGACCAGTGAGAACAGACTTGTTTCTAAAACCTGCTTTTTCGGGTATAGTTTCTCAGTAGTCCTGTGGCTATGTCATGACCAGTTTCCTCAACCCCTGGAGTAGGTGTAGACTTTCCTGCCAAGCAGATTAAGAACTGTAACCAATCATAAACCAGAATAAAACCCTTTGTTCTCCTGTAAGCTGTTAGGTCTCAAGTTTATCAGTGGTATGCAGAGTAACTGTGACAAGGCCCAAGGGTGACATTGGGAATCGTTCTGGATCACTCTACCTCCTTATCGCTTTGCTCTGGAGTTTCCCAGGCTCTGCGTTCCAAGATTGAAATTTCAGGCCACTGCCATATCCACCCAGCATATGTATGTGGGATCTGAAGATCTGAACTCAGGTTCTTTTACTTGTGAGGCAAAGTTTTTAACCCCTGAGCCATCTCCTCAGACTTCTTCTGTGTTTTATTACACTAAAGTTCACTGGTCCATCATATATCTTGACGGAATGGTTTTCTTTTCTGTTTTCAATAGAGTCTTAAGTAGCCCAAGTCTGGCCTTGAACTTACTTCCTGTGAACCAAGATTGACCCTTGTGCCTCTGTTGTCAATGCACTGCCACGCCTGATTTTCAAGGTTTGATTCTGAAGCTTCATTCATCGGGAAAACACAATGTGACAATGAAAAAACATCCCAAAGGGAGGCACATTGTTTGTGTAATATAGAAAAATTGCAATCACCGAGGTCATCAGAACAATCTTAAGGATTGGCAAGTTGTCAAGTCTGATGTGAACAGTGTAAGTTTCCTTCAATTCTAATTTTCATTTGAACTATCAGTGCCATCATGGGCATCCAATACTGTCTATCATTTTCCTTCAAGTGACAGGAACTGAGGAATACCCACATCAGAATCATCATTACTTTTCTGTCCATTGTTCTTTTAAATAAAAATCACGACTCAGGGAGTTGCTTGAAATGAAAACAATTCCACAAGTGCTTTTTATGGAGACACCTGATTAGTTGCTTTTTTCATCAGTGTGACAAAATAGCTGATAAATCACTTCGAGGCCCGGGATGGTCAATCTTGATTCACAGCTCGATTGTGCTAAGAAATGTCTTCAGTAGGAGCTAGGGAGCGCTTGGTTGGTAAGGGCACTTACTTGCCTTACAAGCAGAGAATCTGAGCTCAATCTCCAGAACCCACATAAAAGTGCAGGATGTGGTGGTGTGTTCTTGCCATCCTAGCAGTGAATTAGGAGACGGGTTTCTTGGGGTGCACTGGCCAGCCAGTCTAGACGAATTGGTGAGCTCCAGGCCAAGGAGACCCCATGGTGGTCCTGAGGATGATAACTATGTCTGTGCTCTGGCCTTCAAACACATGCACATGCACCCACATGTGCACACATGCACATACATGTGAGACCAATGGGAGTGTGAATTGAAAGAAAGAAATGCCTTGTGCATTTGTGAGGCACACTCTTGAGAATGAAGGCATCGATAACTACTGAGGGGAAAAGACCCTCTTCAGATATGGGTGTTACTCTCTTAAGGGAAGGGTCCTGGGCTGAATAAAAAGGAAAAAATACAAAAGCTAGCTGAAGGCTGGGGGAGATAGCTCATGAGTGAAAACCTTTGCCTTGCAAGCAAAGGACCTGAGTGTAGTTCTCCAGATCCCACGTAAAAATGATGGGAGGAAATGCAGCAGCCTGTAATTTCAGCCCTGAAAGGAGAGCCTGGGAAACTCTGGAGAAAAGCAATAAGGATGATTCCTGATGTCATCCTTGGGTCTCTATAGCCATACACATGCAGAGAGAGAGAGAGAGAGAGAGAGAGACGAGAGAGTAGAAGAGAGGAGAGAGAGAAGACGAGAGAGAGAGAGAGAGAGAGAGAGAGAGAGAGAGAGAGAGAGAGGAGAGAGAGCTAGTTGAGTACCAGCATTTTCTTCTCTTTGCTTTCTAGTCCATCAACACATGAATAAGCAGCTGCCATACTCTTCTGCTGGCACAGAAACACTGGTTGCTGTGCCTTCCTCACCATCACTGAAACACTTCAAATCATGAGCCAAAACAATCCTTTTTTCCTTAAGGATTTTTCTTGGTCACAGTGACAAGGAAAGTACCCAGCAGAAGGAGGAGGGAATTGGCTCATGGTTTCAGAGGTATCAGTTCATCATGGGCAAGGAAGGTGTGACAGAGCAGAACAGTCATATCACAGACCAGGAAACAGAAGAGGGAGTACAGGAAGGGGACAGAGTGGCCTACTTAGAGGAAATACCCCCACCATTCCCCATCTCCCAATAATGCTTTTAGATTATGAAAATCTAAAAAGGGATCGGTTATTCATTATCATAAAGGGATCTGTTATTCCTTATCACAGAACCTTCAAGATTTGATTGTCTATGAAATGCTGTTAGAGACATGCCCTGGTACATTTTACTAATCTAAGTGTTTCTCAGTTCAATCAAATTGACAATTAAGATGAACCATCACAACACATTGCATATATTGACATGCAAACTATTTTGTGTATATTGTTACTTCATCACATGAACTATCCCCTTGCAGGCTGAACTATAAGAAATTAATATTTTTTTCCTACTGATTTATTAAAGACATCCTTAAGCAAAACCAGTATCATTTGCTTTCCTATAAATTCACGTGATGACGGTTAACGGATGACGAACACCAACCAGTGCAGCCAGTGTCACTTCCTGCCTTGTGCTAAGGTGCCAGAAGTTTGTCTGTTATTGTAACAAAAGACACAAAGTAAAAAAGACGATGCCTCAGTTTTGCTTGAGAATAAAATCGATCTCATGGACTCCCCAAAATACTCCTCCAGTGATGATATCTGACTCCCTGTAACTCATATCCCAATAATCTCAAGGTCTTGCTGACTCTTTTTTCTATCTTTTGAATCATTCCACCCAGTTGGGAGAAGACAGGAGAAGACAGAGATCGCTGGAGCTTGCTGGTTGTCAGTCTAGTTGAGAGTGAGCTCCAGGTTCAGCTGGAGACTCTGTCTCAAAAAATAAGATAGGGCCAGTGAGAGAGTCCAGCGGGTAAGGCACCTGCTCATCAACCTGGCAACCTGAGTGCGATCCCCAGAAACCCACATGGCAGAAGGACAGACTGACTTCTAAAAGTTGTCCTCTGATCCCCAATGGTGTGCCATGGCATTCATGTGTGTAACTTCAAGCTCTCTCAAGTAAATAAATGAATAAACAATACATAGATATTTTTAAAAAGCAAGGTAGAGACACCTGACATTGACCTCCAATCTCCACATTCACATGCAAACTTGAAAATGTCCACCGCCCACATACAATCCTTTGCTGACACCTTTAGCATGAAAAAAATAAACCATTATGTGCATCCACTCATGACTCTCCACCTCCTCCATACATATCCGCTCGTGTCCCTCCCAGCTTCCATTCACTCTGTGTTCCTTCAGCACACATACTCTTTCCCATCCTGGCGATTCTGTGTTCAGTTCCCTTTCCTTTACCTGAAAGGTCTCCCTTGTTTGCCAGTGTTCAGCTTAGGCGACCCACGAACACATCCAGACCCTCTGATGGATGCCTGCCCTCCCCTCCATTGGGTCCCATGATTTCCTGAGCTAGTCTTTTTGAGTCTAGTCTTGATGCGTCCATTGCATGCTTATCACTGGCTTGCCTCTGCTCCCCAGGACATTTAGTCTTTTACTGTATCCTGCACGTAACATTCATTCCTCCCTGGTGCCTGAGACACCAGAGACAGTAAAAAAAAAAAAAAAAAAAAAAAAAAAACCTGACTGAATAAATTTAATTATTTAAATAATTATTTAATAAGTAAGAGTTAACTTTTCATATTTTTAGAGAGCTCTCAATTGAGCCCACATTAGCATAAAAACATTATGATGGGATAATACTGTATCCTTGGGTTTATTTTTTGAGAAAGGGTCTCACCATACAGCCCAGATTGGCCTTAAACTCACTGTGGAGCATTGACTGGCCTAAAATTTGCCCTTATCCTGCCTCCATCTTCTGAGAGGTAGGATTACAAGTGTGCCCCATGATGACCAGTGATATGGTACTTTTGTATCACTGGATCTCATAGTTCTTTTGTGGTTCCAATGGCTTCATCTGCTTGGCTCCTTGGTGGAAGTAGCGTTCTGTAGTAGGTGTCAAAGTCCCTTGAGCTGGGATAAGGACAGAAATCAAAATCACTGCTGCTTGTGTCAATGCTTCCTTTTCAATGAGGATGCTCTCAAGTTCCTCTGTGCTGTTGTTTCCATCTGCTTGGGGGCAGGTTGGGTAGGGTGGGGTTTGGGTAGACAAACTTAGATAGGTCTTTATCTGAGAGAGGAGAAGCAGCTAGTGGCGGGGGGAGGTTCTTTCCCTTCACACGCCCATGGGTAGCCCTCACCTGGAGATCAAGGTCCTGAGACCTCCAAGGATCTACCTCTAGGATTATTTTCACCCCAGAGTTTTCAGCACTGCCTGGACTGTGGACGTGACGAAGCAAAGTCAGGGACTGCACCAGGGAGTGTGACAGATGTCACTTCATGTAAGCCACCTTGGGGACAGCATCTCTGAGGATGACTGAGATTCCTCAAGTGTATATGTGCTGAACAGTGTCGTTAGAAGAATCTCGGTCTCGTGTTTTCTCCTGCAACTTTGGAAACACACAGAATTTTTCTTTCTGAATGTGAAGCGGTCTTAGCATGTCACCACTCAGTGGTTAGAATTTACTTTGCTTAACAAGTTAGATTTATCTACTGCAGACTCCTACTTGAAATTACAGGCCTCTTGTGTGAAGCCCAAGAGAATGTGGTTTTGGCAAACAATGTTTCTGAGTTATCGCTGGGAGGGCCCCACTGTGCTGACTGTGGAAATCTTTGGATATTTCAGAAGCCTTCTTATCACAGTCTTTTCTTTGGCCTAGTTTTTCACTTTCTTCTTCTTTTTAAAAGCCTGTTGACACTGTTTCCTCGCCCCACTCTTCTCTCTCTCTCTCTGTCTTTCTTTTATTGTGTGGTATTTTGTGCATTTGTCCACTTAATGTGGGTGCGTGCATATGTGCACGTAGGGACATATTTGTGTGTGTGTGTGTGTGTGTGTGTGTGTGTGTGTGTGTGTGTGTGTAGGCCTGAGGTTAACATTGCTTGTCTTTACTTAATCATTCTTTACCTCTAGTTTTTTGAGACAGGATCTTTAACTGACCCTGAAGCTCATTGACTTGACCACTGAGCCTCAGGGAGCCGCCTGTTTCAGCATCGCACCCAATGCTGGGGTTCTCTGGGGCCCCTAGTCATGCTCATCTTTTCATTTTTTTTATTATTATTATTTATTCAACTGTGCGCATGTGCGTGTGTATGTGCGCGCGCGCGTGTGTGTCTGTGTGTCTGTGTGTGTGTGTGTGTGTGTGTGTGTGTGTGTAGAACCACGGACGAATTCATGAACCACCATGGACGCCTCCACCTCCTTCTGCCCCGGGATTCACAGGCTCCGTCCTACCAGGACCAGAAGCGCAGGCTGCCCCCGCTTCCGCCTAGCGTCTATACGTGGGATCTGGGATCCGAACTCAGGACTTTCCGCCTGCAAGGCGGAGGCTTAACCCCTGAGCCACCTCTCCAGCCCCATGCTCATCTTTTTAAATGGGCACTGGATCTGAACTCAGGTCCTAGTGTTTGAGCAGCAAGCACTTCACAGACTGAACTATCTCCCCAACCTAGTCCCTCCCTTCTTTATACTGAAGGTTACAGGATGGCAAAAAATGCTTTGCCTGTGCCTTTATTTAGTTGACTATTCTTACTCAAAGCTACTGCAATTTCCTTAGTAAACACTTGAAATTTTTCTGAGCTTTTAAAAAACTAGGTTTCTGTCATTTTCAAAGATAATCAAATTTATTCTTTAATCCTATGTTTTTTAATGTAAGAATAATGATTCATTTCTATGAACTAATATATGATCAATCAGTGTAAGTATGGTTATATATACATTCTTTATTTTTTAAAATTTATTTATTTCATACTTATTTATCTTTTATGGGGGGGCACATGTCTCTGTGTATATCTGTATGGAGGTCAGAAGACAACTTGAAAGAGTTGGTTCTAACGTCTATCATGTAAATTCCAGGGATCAGACTCAGGCTGATGGGCTAGGCAGCAAATACTTTTGACTGCTGAGCCATCTTACCACCCCCTATACACACATTCTTTTACCATCTTTACCAGAGAATCTATTAAGTCTTCATCCTATCGGATAGGTTCCTTATGGTATTGTTGTGATTGATGTGATCAGTAAATGCAGAAAAGTGCTGCATCTCCACAGTACTTCATGAACTCATGTCTTACCATTATGTTTGTATTTTAACTCACATTTTCTTCGCCTTAATCTGTAGATATCCATTCCCTCCATCATATTTTGTGTTCTCTGCCTACATATATCAGTTTCGAGATGCATATGTATGGTTTATGAAGCCCTTTGAAACGATGTGATGGTAGAATGTCAAACAGCATCCCAAGAAGAAAATGCACAGGACTTCAGTCCCTTTTTGTCTGGTTGTGTTTCTGAGCTGACAGCAATCTCATTAGCTGCTCTGCTATCCAAAGTGTCCACAAACATTACTTCATAATGCAAAGCGGACAAGCTGTTCTTTGAAAAGGAGTACAGAGAATTTTCAGAAAGGACACAGTCATGGCAAAGCATGCTATGGCTGGAAGGGAAAGCAAACAAAACTTGCCAATGAATCAATGCAAAAAGAAAGAGAAAAACATTTGCAAAATAAATGCTGCCCAGCACTTAGGGAAGGGCTAAGTCATGTAGCCCTTCCCTTTTGTTTCTATAATGGTGGAGTAGTTGGTTGACCAGCTGGCCCACCAGCCTCCAAAGGCTTCATATCCTGTTTTCTAATCCTGGGACCACAGATCCATGCATCAGCGTGATCCACAATGACATTTTGGATCATTTAACTAACTTCTTTACACAGGTGACACTCCTTTATCAGCACCATAAAAATGAGATTGGAGGCAGTTTTTATGTTAGGTGCAGTCCTGCAAGCTGGTGTTCTGGGAACTCCTTCTTTCCTGTTGCCCAGAGCTTCTAGCAAAGCTGAAAGGTCGAAGAAAATGAACCATGCATTTAGTAAACACACAAAGCCATGTGGTCATAGGTTGGCTCTGACAATATCTTGCCCTGGACGAGGAATTATCTGAAGACATAAGGTTGGGCAGAATTCTTCCATCTTGGAATTTTGCCACATGGGCAACTGTCTTCAAACCATGCTTGTACAGTAGCCTTTTTTTTGTGAGCACGTGTGTGCATGGTGTGTATGTATGTGTGTGTGTGTGTGTGTGTGTGTGTGTCCTTGTGGCGGACCAGGAGTGACTTTGGGAATTAACCTGGATTGCTTCTACCTCCTTTTTGTTTCATTCTGGGATTTCCCAGGCTCCGCTCACCAGGATTGGATGTACGGCCCCCCTTTCCACCTGGCATTTTTACATGGGACCTGGGTTCTGAACTTGAGACCTTCTGTTTGTGAGGCAGAGTCTTAACCCTTGAGCCATCTCTCCAGTCCTTAACTCCCTTTTAAGTAAAATTTGGATCACCAAAGAAAAAATTTGAAATCTAAACATAGTGTTTTCTTGAATATAGCCAAACCTTAGTTAGTGACCAAGTCCATGTCAGGGACTAATCACTAGAATGCCATAAAATTCATAGATATGTAGAATGTTTCTCTAAATGCAGTCATGCAGTGTACGTGGTAGGATCCATTCTAGAACTTGAAATGTTCATCTTATTACTAGAGAGCACCATTATGAATTATTATTTCACAATAAATCCTGCAACTGTCTTGTGACTATAGCATAACTGCACGGGGGATTGATAGGGAGATTTTTGGAAACGTTACCCTACCAAATGTTACCATTTATGTTTGTGTGTGTGTGTGTGTATGTGTGTGTCATAGTTAAGCACAGGTGTCATCTTGACTGTTGAGGGTTTGAGCTCTGGGCACAGTTGTAGAGAGTTGATGGTTGAGTTGGTTGAGTTAAGCCCAGAGCAAACCTGAAGGAGATTGTCCAGCTGATGGGGAAGACCCAGCCCATGGTGGGTGGGATTAGGCCCTGGATAAATCAGAGAGCTGGCTGAGAGAGTTGGCATCCTTCTGTTCACTTGGTCAGACCTGCTGGTCTGGCAAATAAGGACTGTCCATCTCTCAGCTGTTATGCAGTGATGGTGTGGCCAGTTCCCTCAGCCCTGGTGTTGGTGTGTGCTCTCCTGTCAAGCTGGCCTGAGAACTGTAACCGGACTGTCGTAAGAAAGTAAACTCCTTATTCCCTTAAGCTGTGTTCTGGTCATTTATCAACAACTATGCAGATGAACTGCAACAGTGTGACAGCACTTTGGATAAAGAAATACAGTGGTTCTCTCTTGATCTCTGGGAGGCTTTGAGAATCAATTCAAAGAAAAGTTGTGAGAACTTAAATGATTTTCCCTAGAAATATGATCTGAATTTTAGAAGTGGAATAAGATTTAAGGAAAGAATCTTACTCATCAATCAGAAAGAAAGAAGAGGAAGAGTAAAGGAGAAGGAGAAGAGGGAGGAGAAAGAGAGGGAAGGAAAGAGTAGAAAAGAGAGAACTATAAAATTCTGAACAATCCAAGTTTAAAGGTCAGCCAGCTATAATTCCAAGAAGAATTATCTACTTCCATTGTCCAGTTATAGTCTGGGACACATCTACATATTCTACTTTGCTTGTTTACTTGAGAATATCCTCTCTCTCATCATCAAACAAACCCAGTTATGCTTGGACTTTAATTTTGTTAATATTCTAAAGTTTCACAACAGAACAGCTCTCTTCCTTCTGGTAAAGGTATACACCAAGTGACAAAATTATAAGTCGTAAATGGAGTTACCTATTTCTGACAAGTGCATCTCTCTCCTTCTACCGTCAACATTTCTTCCATTTTTCTTCCCGTGGCACTTCTCCTGTTTTCTCTTATGCCCTACCATATGTTGCTGCTCTGACCCTGCAGTCGATCCCTGTCAGGGTTAGTGTCCCTGGACTCATGTCTTTATCCACCTATAGACTCCACCCTGAGCCTGCTCCCTGCCAGATCTCAGCACTGAAGTACACTGAGTTCCTGAAGTGGCCCCGGTTGCAATGCATCCATGCCATCTGGAAACTTATTCGAAAAGCACATGTTGGATCCTTACATTAGAAGACTCAGAAACTGTGACATGAGGTCCAGCAATCTGTCGTTTAATAAGTGAAAGTCCTAGGTGACTGTGGTGTAGCATAGGAATCGAATAATTTATGCTTTAATAGATGGCAATATCAGGATCCAAAGTAGTGGAGATCAGTTATCAATGACAAATGGAGATTAATCTAGTGTCCCTCTGATCATGTAATTAACTAACTCTACCTATGTGTACAGTTGGCATTGCTCCGAGTCCATATGCTGATATAATTTGGAGTTGCAGAAGGCATGTGAAGCCCTGGATTGGAATCTCTCATATGGAACAAATCAACCTGAACTCCAACTTGAAGCTGCAACAGATCTGATGGTAGGCGGAGAGCTGGGATGTTTACATGTAACCAGGCTGGAAAAGGCTTAGCTTCAGCTCTTTGGGTAGAAACAAGATTTTTTCATTTTAGTTTCAAGCAAGCTTTGTTGGTTTTTTGCATTTGACCTTGAGGGATTAGAAGAGTAACTACAAAGCCTTTAAAAAACTGAAAGTCATCTTACTACAAAGGAATGTTTATGCAGTAGCTTTAATGTTGAATTACGATTGTTCTAAATTACAGAAAGCTTACTTTTAACTTTCTTGAATTAATGCAAATGAATTACTTTTTCCCCTTCATTTTATCTTTCAGTTGTTGATATGTTCTTTTATTCTTTTTTCCCCTAATTGTAGATATTTTCAATCTGTAGGTATAGTATGGGGGCTGCTTAAAAAAATAGAAAAATTTTTGATAATATTTTACTCTAGGGCTGGAGAGATGCCTCAGGGGTTAAGATTGCCTGGCAAGCAGAAAGTCCTAGGTCCCATGTAAAAAAAACACCAGACAGAAATGGCAGCAGCCTGCACTTCCTGCTGTGGTGGGTGGAGCCTGGGAAGTCACAGAGTGACGCCAAGAAGGGGTTAGAAGCAATTCCCGAAGTCACTCTTGAGCCTCCATAGGGACATGTCGCACCCTTTGACACACACGCACACACATACACACACACACACAAAATAAATAAATAAATATTAAAAAGCATTGTTCTGTATTTATTTTTAATATCATACATAATATACTAGCATAACTAAGCATGTTTTTTCTTTGGTGTTTTCACAATTCCTTCCTTCCTTCCTTCCTTCCTTCCTTCCTTCCTTCCTTCCTTCCTTCCTTCCTTCCTTCCTTCCTTCCTTCCTTCCTTCCTTCCTTCTTTCCTTCCTTCCTTCCTTCCTTCCTTCCTTCCTTTCTTCCTTCTTCCCTTGACTGCATTTTTCACATGCTTTTGGAAGGATCTCCCAGTGATAGAGCAGTTTCAGGAGAAGGGAAGAATGAGAACAAATTCCCCACATGCTGGCAAGGAAGTCTGTTGTTTTTCATGTCACATGTGAGGCTCTAGCCCAGCAGCTTCATATATATTTCCAGAGCTCCCAGCACTCAGGCAACTGATGCAGCTAAAAGTCTCATTCCTGTCATAGAATAACAATTCTCATTTTCTTAAAGAAATTCATCATTTGCCTTCTGATTTTTGTAAAGTATCACACAAATATTTGTTGATCTTACCAACATTTGACAAAGAGAATAGAAAAAAGAGTAGTTAGTCTTCCATGTCCACAAATCCCACATCCATTAATTCAATAGACAGTGATTTGAAAGTACTTGAAAAAATTATAACTGTATTGGATATGTATAGATCTTTTTCTTGTCCCTGTTTTCTAAATCATAGACTACAACAATGAATTAGGTATTATGAATAATTATGAATAATCTATAGATGACCTAAAATATATCAGAGAATATGCATAGGTTGCATACTTTAGAATTCAGTGTGCTGGTGCATGCCTATAATTTCAGTATCCAGGAGGCTGAGGAAAGAGGATCGGGATTTTTGAGGTCAGCCTGGGCTGCATTAGACTCAGTCTTAAAAAATAAAAACAAACGGGTTGGAGATGATTCAGGGATTAAGACTCTGTCTTGTATGCAGAAAGGTCCTGAGTTTGGATCCCAAGTCCCATGAAAAAAACGCCAGGTGGAAATGGCTCCATGGCAGACTGTACTTCTGGTCCTGGTGGGCAGAGCCTGGAAAATCTCAGAGCAAGCAAAAAGGAGGTAGAAGCAATCCAGGATGATTCCTGAAGTCACCCTTGGTCCTCCACAGATACACACTGTGCCTTCTGATACTTGCATACACATACACATATACACATACACATAGACATAGACATCCAAAAAAAAAAAAAAACCTAAACCAAAGAAACAAAAAAACTGTACTGTATAAAATTCTTAATGTTTGTGAATTTTTTTTTATAACAGGGCAGGTTTGGGATCATACTAACAGATGTCTATATTTTATAATCCTTTAGTGGGTGGATAGGCAAGGCAGGAAAGAATTTAGTCATCTCCTGTGCTTTAGCTCCTGAGTTCTAATTACTGCAGTGTATGTGATGATAGTGTGCGATGGGAAAAGAAATTTGACTCAAATCCAAGAGATATGCATCAGCACCCTAGACAGGGTTGCTTGACTGGCCTCGTGGCATTGGGCAGATGAATTACCCTCTCTGAACTTGTTTCTTCTGTGAGACAGGTATAGCGCGATGCCAGCCTATTATAACCATTTACGACATTATACAAACATACCTGGCACACCATCAAGCCCTCAATGCTTAATAGAAATATAGTCATTCTCTTTTTGTACATAATGCTAAAGCTTTAACCCAGGGTCTTGCTCATGCTAGATGAATGCTCTGATTCAGACTTAGACCCTGAACTCAGCTTGGTCTCTTAAATTTTACGTATTTTACATTTGAACAGCACTGGGAATTACCTTTTATTCACATAGTTGTTTTAAAGTCACAGATGAGTCCTTTTGGCATTCTTCTCATGTGACTCTGTCCACGTCTGCAGGGTGATAGATACCTCGCGATCGGTCAACCTTTCCTCTGTGTGATCCACTCAGCTGACCTCTCCTGAGCGCCTGGGGTCAGCCCACTGATTGACCCTTCTTGCTTGCTTCTGGGCCCTCTGCCTGGTCTAGCCCACTACAGCTGCTTCCCATTCATTTCCTGGCTTCCTAGCTTGCAGAAAGGTTAGGAATTCCTCCCAAGGCGCATGGTGATCGGCACTCTTCCCAGCTGGCCAAAAGGGAATCTTCTTCTGGATTTTCCACCTGTCTACAGATGTTTCACTTCTGAACACGCCCAGGGCAGCTGGAGCTGAGAGCAGGTGTGAACCAGACAGAATTCCTGCTTAAGGCGGGAGGAGAGCCTGTTAACTCCACAGAATTGAAGCGATGGAATTCTGCTCCACCCCACCCTGTTTCCCATCAGAGAGGAAACATCCTCTGAACAATTTTTTTTTTAATTTTAATGATTTTTTTGAAAACAGATTTCTATGCTTTCCCACCTTCTCCATCTTTTGGGTCCCTGGATGACAGCACTACAGAAGGCCAGAAGGTCAGCTGAACTTGGAATCAATTGACCAGTCAAATCTCAGAAAACAACAGAGCTCCACATAGGAAAGAGAGCCACTGGCAGTTTCAGAAGATTGACAAGAAGCAAGAGTGGCCGAACATGCAGCTCCGTGGGCAACAGAGCCGTCCCTAGGCTGCGGGGGGGGGGGGGTGACTTTTGTGCCTCTGGAAGTGTCATCTATTGACTGCACACAGAGCCTGACTTTCTAGTTCCTATCCAACTTCCTCTTTCCAGTGAATGCTGGGCTAGGCGTGGTACAGCATTTTCCAGAGTGTTCTGTGCAATGTAAATCCCCTGGGATGCTTCTAAGTAAAAGTTTCCATGGTTGAAAAACATTATGCAATGCTCACTGTTGCTCCTTTGAGAAGATTCAGTCAGATTATATGTGAGAGTATTCACTTTTAGAATTTGTGTTTTATCCAAAGTCCTTTCAAGTAACACTTAATCATAAGCAATAAAACTAATGCTTAATAGGACTGGGAGAAGCATTTGCCTAGCACTTGCAAACCCCTGTGCCTGATCCCCAACATTACAAAAATTAAAAAAAAATAAGAAGGACGTTGTTAGACAAACTTAATTAAAAAAAAAAAAAAAGAAATCCTAACATGCAGGAGGCCACTTGGGTAAGAGGATCAATAACCAAAACTATCTTTAGCTACATAGTGACTTAGAGGTCAGCCTGAGTTACCTGGCAACCACCAACCTATCAAACAATCAAAGACCTAATGTTTAATGAGCATCCCTAAACATGCAGAGAACATCCTTCTTTAGGATCTTTGTCTTTAATAGTCCCTATTGGGTGGAGTATTCTTTCTGTAGATATTCATTTTCCTTAATTTCTTCAGGATTTTGTTTAAGAGACATCTTCTTTCTTGATCCTATTTAGAAGAATTATCTCTTTCTCTCTAGTCAAGAATTCTTATTTAGTTCCAACCCTATCTTCCTTTCCCATAGCTGTCAGAATTCACAATTCTTCAGCATTGGAAATGAGATGTTATGTAATAATCTTATGTTTGATAAATCTATGCCAGCTGAAAACAGGAAAGCCCTTATGGTGTGTGTGTGTGTGTGTGTGTGTGTGTGTGTGTGTGTGTGTGTGTGTGTATGTGTAGAGAGAGAGAGAGAGAGAGAGAGAGAGAGAATTAATTTTCTTCCGGTCCTGGGTATGGGACAGTACTCTCCCACAGAGCTACATGCCCCACCAGAGGCATTGTTTTATCAGCTTTGATATATCCTCAGATCTAGAATGAAGTCTAATGCAAAGCTGGCACATGAGAAGCCATTGTTGAATGAGCTTCTGGGATGAGGAAAAGCAAGGAGTCCAGGGCTGGAGACCTGGCGTCATGTCCCAGTTGTGTATGTCATCGTGGACCCTCCATTTCTTTACTTACAATGTAGAATGGCCATGCCCATCTGCCTGTCCCATGGAAGCACCAGGCAGCTCTGAGGCGGTATAGAAAGACAAGGAAATGAAAGGGACATAGTTTCTCTTTCCTGCTGACTGGGCACCAAGAAGCATCAATATAACTGAGAAAGCCAAAATTGCTGGCAGAGGTAATGTGTGTTTTCTTAGATACCTCAAATAAGAATGTTAAGAACAGGAACTGAGCTGTGCTTACTGAGGAACAGAACTTTGGTAACCTTGAATTTTACCTTATTTACATTTCTCTCTCATCCCAAATTCTCAACAGTGCACCTCAGAAAACCACCTGACAATTTCATGTACCAAAGGAAATGCTTTAAGAGAAAAAAATAGCTCTTCTATTTTTACTTAATTTTAAAATTTGACTTAAATTTTAAGCTTTGTTTAACTTTCCAACCTTGTCAATTATAACCTTTGAGTAAAGTAACTTAGAAAGCCATATATATATATATATATATATATGTGTGTGTCTATAGTAAAGGTACCTTAAGCACGACCTTGTCTCGAGGAGCCCACACCCTTGTCTTAGGTTATGTGCTGCCCTTTTTCTATATGATTCTTTGTCTATAAAGTCACTAACTCTGCTTCACTTTGACAAGGCCTGAAATCCTTCTTAGAAGCATACTCCAGAATCCAGCTTTTCCTGAGTAGAGGTTGGTAAGGGGGACAAGGGCACCCCAGGATGCTGGTGGCTGTCTGTGTCTGGCTCTCTCTCTCTGCCTCAGCTGATGGGTTAAGTCAGAGGTCTTGAAGACACCGTGTAACTGTCTGGGCTAAGCAAATACAGTTGATTGTGTACCGTTAAATGCACACATGCTATGTAAGTCATAAGCATATAACTGAAGATACAAACATAGAAATGCAAACATAGAAAAAGAATGTAGCCCCTATTATGAGAACATATTAACTGGGTGTGTGAGGGCAGAGGGAAGGACTGAGAAAGGCTGAAAGAAATAGGCTGAGGCTGGGAGGATGGTTCAGTAGGTAAAGTACTTGCCATGCAAGCCTGAGGACCTGAGTTTGAATGCTAAAAACTATGTTTAGAAAAACACCCCCCCCCACCAAAAAAAAACACTTGTGATCTCAGCTTTGGGGATGTTGCAGTTAATGCACATGATTGCTGATAAATCACCATCAAATGGCATAAGGGAACAAGGGGTTTACTGTCTCTTAACAATTTCTGGTTACAGTTCTCAATCCAGCTTGACAGGAGAGTTCACACCAACACCAGGGCCAAGGGAACTGGCCACATCATCTCTACGTAATGGCTGAGAGAGGGTTGATCCTTATTTGCCAGACCAGCATGACTGGCCAAGTATACACAAGGGATGCCAACTTTCTCAACCAGCTCTCTGTACTTTATTCCAGGGCCTAGTCCCACCCACCATGGGCTGGACCTTCCCCATCATCTGGACAATCTCCTACAGGTTTGCTCTGGGCTTAATTCAACTGCTAATCCTCCACAAAAGTAACCAGAGCTCAAACCCTCAACTGTCAAGTTGACATCTGTGCCTAACTACGACAGGAGAGATGGAGCTGGGCAGGTATCTGGGGTTCCCTTGGCCAGTTAGCCTAGCCTACTTGGTGAGCTCAGGCCAATGAGAGACCCTGTCTCCAAAAACAAGGTAGGTGGACTCAGAAGGACACCTGAAGTAATTCAACACATGCACCTACAGGAATACACACACACACACACACACACACACACACACGCACACTGGACAGGCTCATCGGTTTTATCTTCCATTGCCAGAAATGGGAGAAACCTTTGAGAGGACAAAGCTTACAAACAACTGTTGGAGCAATCTAGGGGCTTTTGCTTCTTGGATGCAGCTACTTCTGATGTTGACTTTTAAACAAAGTTGGTTTATGACATCTCAGGTAGTTAAGGACTGTCGAGGTCTCATTTGTCCCTGAGGCAGAGGCAGTTTCAGTACCACACTGTACCCAAGGCTATGCAGACAGTGGAGGCCAGGTTGAAATGGTGACTTAATTAGATCTGCTCTTTACCTTATTTGGAAGTGACATGATAAGAATAAGGCCCTTTGAGAGCTTTCTTCCTTAGATCTAGAAAATTAGAACTTAAGACTCACCAGCAAAAGATCCTGAGTTTGGATCCCAGATCCCACAAAAAAATGCTAGGCAGAAACAGTGATGGCCTGCCATTCCGGGTCTGGTGGGCAGAGCCTGGGAAATCCCAGAGCAAAGCAAAAAGGAGATAGAAGCAATCCAAGATGACTCCCAAAGTCATCTTTGGTCTTCCACAGAGACATACAGTACCCATCTGATACATACACACACACACACACACACACACACACACACACACACACACAGAGTAAATAAACAAACATAAATAAACGAAAACTAACTAACTTTTTTTTTTTTTTTTAAAGAAATGAAAGAAATGGTAGTTGCCCTGCATTTTCAGCACTGAAATGCGGAGCCTGGGAAACACCAAAGCAAAGCAATAAGGAGGTAGAGCAATTCAGGATGATTTCTGAAGTAGTCACTTTTAGGTCTGTACAGGCACATAAAGTGCCCTCTTCTACATCCCACCTCATACCTGCACACCCACTCCTACACATGCCCCCCAAAAAGTTAAAAAGTAAGAAAAAGAACCTAAACCTACAGGGGTGCCACGAATTGAGCTGACTTGTGGAACCCATCACTGTACTGCTCTTCAGGGGGTAACGCAGGGAAAGAACGAGGAAGGTGGGAGGTTGGACCCCATCTGAAAAGAGGAAGTTTGTCGAGGTTGGGGGTGCATGGAGACTGCAGCTAATCTTGTTTAGTTGTATTACCTTCAGCTGCTAGGTCTCATTTCTTCTGTCTTGCTTTGTTTCTGAATCACACGTCAGTTTTTTTTTTTTTATTAGCATGAGCTAAGTATTCGTGTGTCTCCATCTGAATCAAGCTCCAAATTTTAAATGATTTGAATTAGCAAATCAATGGATCTTCTCTGTTACCAATCCTTGGCTAATGACGATTTAAATCAATTTTGGAAACCTTCAGTCTCTTTGAGTATTAAGTTTAATAAAGGCCCACTCCCACTTGTTCCGACAGTTCTGATATGTGAATGCCACCCCCACTGAAGACGCTGGGAACAGTGCCCATTAAACAGGGGACTATGATTAGAAATCACATTTTAACAATTTAAAAATACAGGATAGTGGGAATCTCTGGGTTAAAATGAACAAGGAAAGCAAGGCTTGGCGGAATATGCCTGTATCTCATTTGGGAGCCTAAGTCAGGAGGATTATAAGTTTGAGAGTAGCCTTGATTATAGAGTGAGTCTAAGATCAGTTTGGACTACCAAACCTGATCCTATCTCTAAACAGAAACAAAAGCAAAAAAAAAAAGTTGAAAATTCAAAAAAAAAGATAAAGAAAATGGCTTCATCTCATAGTTTTACCCCCACAGAGTTCATTTTGTTCTTAGAAATTGTCATCTAAGCGATGAATGGGTAATCCTGTCACCAAACCTCCTCGAAATGATTGATGTGCAAGATGAAGACTTGGCTCTTGCATCTTCTCAAGTTGTTCTCTATAACTTGAATCACAATGGTCATCTGTTGGGACTCTGTATCTTCAAAAAGTCTTACTTTGAATCTTTTGACATTTTCTATAAGTATATCATGCCTCATGGAGCATTCCTTAATTATACTTATGCATATGTTTCATCTTGCCTAAGTTTTGGCTAGGGAGGACAGAGCCCTGCCTTACCTGCTTTCCTGTTCCACGCAATTTGACATTGCAATTGCTCAGTGAATATTTGTGAGTTGAATGAAATTGAATGGATGAGAAAATACTTTTGATCAAAATTCACACAAGCTTTTGTTATCATGGCTATAATAGAGTCTAGTTGTCTGGATTCTAAAATACATTCCCAAACTATGTAAAATATATATGAAGAAAATCAGTAGTTCAAATGCCAGATTTGAGTGCAATGTGCTTTGGCCTTTGGATTAGATATACTCCACTCTCCTAAGCTCTTGATATACTTAGTTGATTGTTATCATTATTTGTACATGCTGTGTGCTATTTTAAGTATTAGAGTTATAACCTTGCACAAGGCTGTTTGTACTCCTAATCAACTACTAATTAGAGAAGAACTGAAATCTTTGAAAAAGGTATTTACAATATTGGAACATGTAGAGATAAATGCTAGGCTGCAGTAGATAGGGTGCAATAAGTCATGGGAGTCTTGGGAGTCAGGAAACACTTCTTTTTAAGTTAGTCAATAAAAAATTAAGTTCTAAAAGAAAAGAATGGCATACATAGCTGGGTGTATTTCATGATAGTGCACCTGCCTAGCAAGTGAGAAGCCCTGAAGGGTTCAATTCTTAGCATTACAGGAAACAAACAAATAAACAAACAAGCAAGCAAGCAAACAAAACCAACCTAACAAAAAGTGATGGAGAGAGTTGATTCCTGCGATTTGTTCTCTGATTTTCATGTTTGCGCTGTGGCACATGTGTGCTTCTCCCAAATTAAATAAATAAATGTAAGTAAAAATTTAAAAATAATATACAAGATATAATTTACTAGGGGGCATTTTTTTGGTAACTGGTGCTTGTTAGATCCAGGAGTCATCTTTATAGAGGGAGTAATCACACCTTGTGGCCATCTTAAACCTTCCTGAGCTGCTGGGTTTCCAGACTGTAGCAGGCCCAGTTCAGGGTAGAACAAAATGGGATCAGCTTTCTACAGTACCACTTTATAACCTCTGGAGGACTTTCACTTATTAATCTATGCTCAGAGACCCCTCCTTCCTTAACTCAACTCCCCACTCCTATAAAATCTATAAATGCTAGGAATTTCCTTTGTTCTGTAGGTTACCTTTGGATCTCCTATCTCAGTAGCCTGCATTATTAAAGGACCTAGTCACCTGAAATATATTTCAATGCCTGTCTATACTGAAATAACACTCACAGTCTATCCTTCTGTCCAACAATGTTAAACTGTAAAAAAATTTACAATGTAAATCATAAACATCAAGTTCATTTTAGTTTATTTTGGTGTGCGTGTTATCAGTGGGGACTTCGGGAATCATCTTGGATTGCTGTACCTCCTTTTTGCTTTGCTCTGGGTTTTCCTGGGCTCCTCCTGAAGTGCAGTCTGCCACCATTTCTGTCTGGTGTCTTTACATGGGATCTGGGATTTGAATTCAGGTCCTTCTGGTTTTGAGATAGAAGCTTAACCCCCAAGCCATCTCTCCAACCCCAAATATATCAAGTTTAAAGATAGACTGATAAGGTCAGAAAAGTCTGCAAAGAGGAGGTTTGATTTAATACATTTTGCTCAGTTGATGAATAGAATTTTTATTTGGATGTGATTAAGGGAAAGAGGAAATAACATTCCATTGACTCATCATTAGATAAAACTTGATGTAGTTCAGTACCGTGGGACAAGTTGATAGCATTATGAGATGTGTCTAAATAAAACAGAGGTTTGAATGAACTCAGGGAGCAGCAGGAAATAGAACTGATGAGGGAGGACCAGTAGGGCCAGTGAAGTCTGTCTGTGGTCTTGAGCATGACTGCATTTCAAGCCAGAAATCACTGGCATTTTAAAAGTAAGGTAATATGTGTTCTGGCTAATGTGACAGAGGAATGCGAAAAAAGATGGCGCAGGTCAGTGACCCAATCAGATTACAGAACAGGACAATTCTGGATTCTTCTACACCACTGTCAATATTCTGACTTAGCTGGTCCGAGTGGTAGATGACTCTTAACTATCCTCCTGCTTCTAATTTGTTGCCATTTAGAATCCAGCTAATGGGCTACTGCTGTAGTGTGCTCATGAGACAACAATTTGGCTCTCTCCTGACTCTATAACTTTCAGTGAGTTTCTTTTTTATTTGATTTTTTAAAAATTTCCTAGTTTTATAAGCATATTGAGTACTTATCCTTGCCTCCCTCTTTCTCCCCCCCCTTCTTTCTTTCTCTTCATCAATCCATTCTACTCCCTTCCACCCTCCTGCCTGTTTGCCTCTATGCACCCCAGGGTTCCCTCTGGATTGACTACTTTTGTCGGGGTTCAGGCCTCCGTGGCATACCAAGTGTCCCCTCCTCAGGCTGTCCCACTGATAGGAGAATTCCCCTTTATTCATCTAGGCCTAACCCCCGAGGTTCCACTGCATGTAACATATGTCTTTTGAGCTCCTTGCTGGGCTATGGGGGGCATGTTGGTATGTCATTCATTATGCAGGTCTGGTAAGGACAAGTCTCATTGCAATGAGTTCCTGGATGCAACAGTCCTGTCTTAAGTGTAATGTCTTGTCCAAAGGGGTCCTTCCCATCTCTGGGCTCTTACAATCTTACCACCCCCTCTTCCACAAAGTTCCCTAAGTCTTAGGATGGGGAGAGATGAGGTTGGCCTGATTCTGGTTGAGTTTGCCTGTATTCTGCATCCTGGCTGTCCATTGTTGTTCACTGCTCTTCCACTGTGTGAGTTCCTTGTTTTAATAGCTTAATATGTATCCGTTTCTAAATCAATCAATCAAACAATCAACCACTCAATCAATCAACCACTCAATCAATCGATTGATCATTCAGTCAATCCATCAGCAATCTATCTCAGCTGGCAATAAAATTCTGCGAATCAAAACAAAGTAATGCAACAGAATACAGCAGAACTTGTGTTTTTTGGGGGAGGATAAGATTTTAGGGGATGTCTTTCTTATTAAGATGATAATTGAGAAGCGATGAATTCAGGTGAGCTTTTGAGAACAAAGAAATGCAAGGGTCTGTGAAACACAACCTTGTTGTGCTAGAGAGGTGGCCAGTGTGTCTGGAACACAGTGAGCAAGAAGAAGGAAGGCCAAGAGGATGAGCTCAAGATGGGAGACTGGGGGCAAAGGAGGACAGTTCCTTTTAGTCCAGTCTAAGGATTTTGCATTTTGTTCTGCATGGAATGAGAAGTCGTTGGATTATTAGAACAAGATGGTAAATATCATGCTCTGCTTTAGATTATAGAAGGATCACTAGCAGCTGTAAAGAGAAAAGCCTTAAGTGAAGGCAAGGATGAAGACAGACATATTAAATAAGCAAGCAAGAGATAGATGAAGGGATATGACAGTGATGTGCACATGAGAGGTAGCAATCAAGGTGTAGGCAGTAGTCAGATCCTTGCAATGTACCTTACAGCTAGTGCTCACAGTATTTATCTACAGAAACACAATGACTTCCATATATTTGACCTGAGCAACTGGAGTAGTGAAATGATTCTTGGAAGAGAAGAAGACAACCAGCATAAGTGGTTTGGAATTAGGAGCGTGGGAGAACACGCTTCTGAATCTGTCATCTTTCAGTGCCTACTAGATATCTGTGGCATTGTGCTGGGTATAGGGATCTTGCAATTCAACAAGTGGATATGCAAATTTGAGAGTTGTTAGCATGTAAACAATATTCCAGTCACATGCTTGGATGAGATAGGGATGTAAGGATTGTTAGACAAGGACAAACCTGTGGCCCTCCAATGGTTATATAGAATGATTAAAAAGAAATCAATCAACTGGTCATAGTGGTAAACACCTGTATTCCAGAACTTGTGAGGTGGGTGGGATGATTGCCTTGAGTTAGGGACCAGCCTGGCCTACATAGCAAGTTTTAGGTCAGCTTGGGGTACAAGGTGAGACTTTGGTCTCTGGCGGGCTCTCTGTGCTCCTTGTCCCCAAAAGGATTCAACCAAGGAGACCAAGAAAGGTAGTTCTGTGAGGGATATGGGGTCACTGGAAGTTGAGTGGAGAAAGAATTTCAGGAAGGAAGGATTGAGCTGGATGTGGTGATACACACCTATGGTCCTAGCACCTGAGAGACTGAGCCAGCCAGCCCATCGTGAGATCCAGATCCACAAGAGTTATATAGCCAGATCCTGCCTCAGAATCAATTGAGAACTACTTTTGGATTTAGCCATTGGATGATGGGAAAGTTGATTGATAGTTTTTATGTGTCATGGCAGAAGTGTGAAGGGGCTGGTCAGGAGAGAGAGAGAGAGAAAGAAAGAGAAGGAAAAGCTGAAATAAATAGGGACGTACCTTAAGGGTAAAGGTAGAGAAACACATTTGACACAAATGACAAAGTCAATGATGGAAATGGTGACTGATGAAGGGTGGACTCCTTTTGGATGTTGCAGTCAGATAAAGTTCGTCCATCTTCCAGCTGCTTTCCAGCAAAGATCAGTCTTTGCTGATCAGGAGGAATTCCTTCTTTATCCTGGATCTTGGCCTTTACATTTTTTATAGTGTTGGAGGGTTTGACCTTAAGCATGATGGTCTTCCCTGAGAGGGTTTTTACGAAAATCTGCATCGTGGCGGTGGTTCCACCGCAGATGGCGGATCGGAAAGGAAGAACAGCAGAGTTCTTTATTGACTATCAGCAAGACAATGAGACCCCCCCACCCAGAGGTGTGAAGGAGAACAGTGGAGATACTGGAGCAGGAACATAAAATAGATGTCCAAAAAAGGAAAACGTGACAAGATAGGCACTCTTCCAAGCTTCCCATTCATATCAATTATTTTGGCAGTCTAAGCCTTTCTAAATTGCTCTCTGTTCTTCAGCCCTGGTCAGAGCCTCTGCACAGAATGTTCTCCAACACTTGCATGGGTGCAATAGCAGAGTGGTGAGGAGTGGGAAGCTACTGTCAGACCCTTGGAGTTTGAATCTCACCTTCACCACTTGGTCTGTCGTCTGGCTCTAACTCATTATTTTACTTTTCTGTCTCGTTTTTCCCCCGCATGTGCAAATGAGAATCAGTAATAGTCTTTACTTATTGTAGTTGTCGTGAAGATTATATAAGATCATATGTGGGGAGCAACTGACACATGGTAAGTAGTAATTATTAGTCAGAGTTATTTTTACTACCACCCTCGTCTTCATCCTCTTGAGGATATGTGTTTCCCAAGGGAAAGGGGTGTTTTACTCATCTTGTGAGCCTTGTTAGTTCCTTGTATAGAGTAGGTGTTCATAAGTGTTTCATGGAATCCAGATTTAAATGCATGGCGATTGGGCCACAGGTTTCTTGAAAACTCTGCCTATTCTTAAAAAGCTGGGAACTACTCAGCATGTTAAAGGCATCGCCTAGTGTCTGGCAGATCGTTTGAATGCTCTACTGCCATAAGAATAAATTCAGGATGTGTTTCTCAAAAGTATCTCTAAAGTACCTATCCAAATGTTACAGAACAGTGGCTCGCACTGTTCTGTGGTCTTCCCTCAGAGCCTGAGTACTGTGAACCTGGCAAGGGACCTAACTATGTGAGTGGAGTCACAGAAGTGGAAGCCAGATGACTGGCATTCTGAACAGGCTCAGTGAGAGCGCCATCATTCCAGTTGGTGTCTTCTGGGTCATTCTTCTCACCTGTTTTTCCATGCAGTCATCAACAGAGATGGAGAGAGAATTGATTGGGCAGCTCATTTCTATTATTATCTTAGGAAGGTCATATAAATTGGGCATTTGCTAAGAGGAAGTGCTTTCAATATAGCGTAACTGGGGCTGGTGTTTGTAGCTCAGTGGTAAAAAGGTGATTAGTGTGCAAGACCTTGGTTCAGCCTCCACCACTGGAAAGCAACAACAAAAATACATTTTTTTTCTAATTGTAATAAACAAGTACTGACTAGAAATTGTTTTTATTTTATTCTTTTAGGGTTTTTTTTTATGTGAAGACAATGAATTTGCTTCATTTTTAACCCCTTAATACCCATTCCCATCCTCCTTCCTTTATCCTTTACCTTACCCTTTTCCTTCCCAGTCTCCCTCTTTATTTCACGCCGTTCTGCATGTGTGACTCATTGAGTTTTGTGATTCAAATGGCATGTGCTGGCCACTTGCTGGAGCATTGTTGATACATCAGTGGATATACCACTGAGAAAAGTAACTCCCCTCCCATGATCCGGTATTAATCTTCAATAGTTTCTCCGGGAGTAATGGAGCCTCTTGAGATTGCTCCCTTTCCACGGTGAAATGTTGGTAGGCCAAGTCTTGGGTAGATTCTGTGGAAACAGATACGGCTGCACTGAGTTTTGAGCAGCCCTGTCATATGCTGATGATATTATCTAGCTGCACCTCTCCCCGCCTTCCGGCTCTTACATACTTCCTGCCACCTCTTCAAGATATTACCCAAGTCTTGGAGTGTAGGGGGGAGTGGTTTAGATGTCCTGTTTAGAGTTGACTGTAGAAATTATTTAGGTTGAACAGATTGTCCTCTGGAACATTTCATTGCAGGGAGAGGGTGAGAAGTGGCTGTGTGATTAAGAAGCACTTCGCTGATAATATACGATCAGATGAGTCAGCAGGAATTACAAGCGTTGAGGAATCGCAGGAGCTCGATGGTAGAAATACAGGACAGACGAATTCTTCTCCGGCTGTCTATTGTACACTGCAAACCTCTCCAACGAGGAAAAAAAGAAAAAGCCGATGCATATCTTATGCAATATTCTAAAGGTGCTTGTTGTAATAACCATGTGTAAATATTTGAATAATAATCACACCCTAATTATATGAAAACTATACTCCTTTCAATAGCATAAAACAGTTTACATGGCTATAACCAACTGAGTCAAGGAAGATATAATGATGTGAAGACTAATATCTCCATGAAATGTTTCCAGAAAAAAAAGATGGTTCAATTTCCTTTCATTTACTTGTTGTGATGGTTAGTGTTAATTGTTGACTTGACACCTAGGGGACAAACCAGTGAGGGATAATCTAGATTAATTTTAGTTCCTGAGACTGTCTGGAGAGATTGTCTTGATTGTATGAATTGATGTGGGGAAGACCTATCATAATCGTGGGTGGACCCACTCCTGAGCAGATCTTGAACTGTATATAACAAGGAGACAGCAAGCCGAGCATTGCCCTCTGCTTCTTGTGCAGTGTAACCGGTTACTTCAGGTTCCTACCGCCTTGGCTTCCCTGCTGTGATGGATTAGACCTTGAACTGTAAGTCAGAATAAACCTTTTGTTCTTTAACTCGCTTCATCATTTTTTTTTAATCAGTCACAGGAAAAGTAACTAAGACACTTGTCAAATCCAGAGGAACACATTTTATTCTATTGCAAAAATACATTATCTCAAAGGCACTAGCTCCTGCTGCTTCCGTAAGCTACCCCATTTTTGGAAAATTTCTGTGGCTTCCAGATAAATGTATTTCCTTTAGAAAAGCAATTCTTAGAACCCAATCTAAGTGGCTAGACTAGTGGCTACTTCTAATGACTCTGAAGGATGCATGATGTCATCTGGAGTTGGCAATCCCTCTATTAAGAGGAGACGACTAGAAAATGCCTAACCCAGTGACTGCCCTCTACAACTTGAGGAAATTTATCAGAAGCTTCTCATGCACGATGGAGGTCTGCAGCAAACACAATCAACACCAGCCGCTAGAAAGCGAAAGGGAATGTTCTTTTATGTAACTTGGCTTGGAAGCCTGCAGACAAACCACGTGTATCAACAACCCCCCTTGTGAGCAAATGTGGAAAACCACTTGTTAGGTCCTCCCCTGGAGGCCCTCCTCCCTGTGGCTCCATTTTGTTTTTAAGTGACTTTATTTATGGTACAAGTTAGGCTTACCAAATTCTAAATGCGTGGAAATCTCCCGCTGTCTATGGGTACACTGGAATCCTCTCCAACAAGGAAAAAAGTAAAAGCTGATGCATCATATGCAATAAGCCTGAGGAATGTTAGGTGTTTTATTATTATTATTATTAATTATTATTATTGTTATTAAAAGTTGGCACCAGAATTCTTTGCAGAAAGGGAAATGTATTTACTTTGAAAAATATCCTAAGAGCTTGGAGAGCCAGGGAGAGCTCCCGAGGGGCTAGGGTGTGGGTGGAATGTTTCTGAGACAAAGGCAGCAATTTGGCAGGAACTTCAAGCGTGGGGAGCCAGGGGAGGGGGTAGAGGGCTGAGCCAGTGAGAGGGCTGGACAGGCTCCTGTCCCTGCAGCCGTGTGACGCACCTTCTCCACCCTCGCACACATAGCTGTACTCAAGTGACAGAGCTCCCAAAATATTTAGTGCAAGTCATTTGCTGTTGTTAGAGAGAAGTTCAAGGACTGGGCTTTATCTACAGCAGCTGAGTGGAACAGAGTGAAGATGCAGGGGACATAGTGGTGGCAGAAAAACTCTTGGGTTATAATGCATAGACAGACAGACAGGCAGGCAGGCAGACAGACAGACAGACAGACAGGCAGGCAGACAGACAGACAGACAGACAGACACACACACACACACACACACACACACACTATAAGCTTGGAGGAATATTTCAGAAATGATGGGGTTTCTGAGGTTAAGCCCTGGAGGTTTCTTGGTTGAGTCAGCTCCTTTGTGGATAGAATCACTGTTGTAGGTGGGCAGGAGGCTACCCTGTGCACTGGCAAGCTGCTCCACTGACAGGGACCTGGAATCAGGACTCCATAAACACCAGGAGTCATCTTTGTTTGTTTCAGTCTTTAAATCTGTTCATTTAGGAGGGCAATTAGTGGAAAAAGAGTCTTTAGTGGAATAATGAAGAACTTTAAGATCCTAAATTTACATCTTGTAGCATACCTAGAAATATCAGTCCTTCAAAATGAACGGGAAACGAGGATGTGGATTGCATTCTGAACCAAAACAGTGTATTCTTCAAAGGAGTTTCCAAAGCCAAAGGTGCTAGGGTGGAAGGGAAGGCAGCTCCACACACTGGACCCTTGACATGGTCTTCAGATGTGTGCTAGGGCCAAATCTGGAGGATCCCAGTTGAAAACAACCCACAAAGGTAGAGGATATCTAGAGATGCATTCAGGGTTCATCAGATTGTGGGAATTTTTTTTTTTTTTATTAAAAATTTAATTATACATTTTAAAATTTTTTACCAGTTCCCTCCCTCCCCCCTCTTCCCCCTCCCCTTCCCCCAGTGCCTCCCCCCCAATTCCCAGAGAGTCCTTTATTGTGTGCACCTAACTCTCCACTGTGTCCTCCTCTCCGATGACATATAAGGACACAGTGGCATTTCCATAAGCCCTTTCTCTTGTTCCCCTTAAGCATAAGATCACTACTATGGCTGTCAATCCCTTGCCTCCAGGGGTCTCGGTGCCCTTAACAGATGCTAGACTTAACGAGGGCAACAGTGCGCTGGACATTGTGCAGGGCATGCAAAGTTCCATTATGATTGCTTTGGCCCCAACTATTGTTGAGAATCTCGCAAATCGTTGCTCCTCCCATCCTTTTGCTCTTACAATCTTACCGCCCCCTCTTCCGCAAATGTCCCTGAGCTCCAGGATAGGGAGATTGTGGGAATTAATAATGACTCAAAATACATTAGTTTTTTTCTGGCTATAATTCTCTGATTCAGTTTCATATCCCAATTTGCCTCTATCTCAAGCCTGAAGCTGTATGTGATGGACCCCTAGAAATTTTCCTCTGAGACTATAAAAACCATAATTGAAAGGCTAGGGAATTCTCTCGAGCTGATTGGGCTAGGCCAACAGTTCCTAAACAGAAATCCAATAGCACAGTCACTACAACCAACATTCAACAGATGGGATCTTGTGAAATTAAAGAGCTTCTATTCAGATAAAGAGATTTTAACTCAAGCACAAAGGCAACCCACAGAAGGGGAGAAAATCTTCACTAACCACATATCTGATAGAGCTCTATTATCCAGAGTGCACAAAGAACTTAGAAAACTAAACACCAAGGAAACAAATTGGCCAATTAAAAATTGGCCTTGGAACTTAAAAGAAACTTTACCAGGGACAAAATTGAAATGTCTAACAAATATCTTAAAAAATGCTCCACATCCTTAGCCATCAGGGAAATACAAATCAAAGCCTCCCTGAGATATCATCTCATCCCTGTCAGGATGGCAAAAATCCACAATACAAACAACACCAAGTGCTGGAGAGGATGTGGAGAAAAGGGAACTCTCCTACATTGCTGGTGGGAATGCAGGCTCATTCAACCACTCTGGTGAGCCGTCTGGCGATTCTTAAAGAAGTTAAAGATTGAAATGTCATATGACCCTGCTATTCCACTTTTGGGAATAACCCCCCATACAGCAAAAATTCACCTCGATAGCACAAGCACGACCATGTTCATAGCAGCACTGTTTACAATAGCAAAGTCATGGAATCAGCCCAAATGTCTAACAGTTGACGAGTGGATAAGGAAAATGTGGTACATTTATACAATGGAATACTACTCAGCCATCAAAAATGATGAATTAATGGAATTTGCTGGGTAATGGATGGAATTAGAAACAATTATATTGAGTGAAGTATCCCAGACAGGGAAAATTAAGTGCCGTATGTACTCCTAATAGGTGGATCCTAGTACCAAACCCACTTAGAGACACTCAAGGATAAATCTCTGTAATACCTACAGTAATTGCAAAGATTATAAACAGGAGGGATGGGGAAGGAGGGCCCCACCAGAAACAAGGAGAGAGGGGACCATGTTACAGCAGAGAAAATAGGCCACCATCAAGGACTGCAAGTAAGTAATGAGACATCTGGTTAAGTTCACAGACTTTCCTTCCTGATCATTTGCAACTGATGAGGTATGATCTCACCAGAAGGGGAGGGCATATAGGCTGCCAGATAGAAAGTAACCATTTTGCAAATGGGTGATTGACCCCTCTCTCACCCCGGTCTCCTACTTTTATTCCATCTACCTTTGAATATACTCTTATAACAAGACTCTAATTTAACAGGTTTTTATCTCTGGCCAGGGGGTGACATCCAGTACCCATCAGGATGGAACCAAGGGCATTGCAGGAGCAGTAAAACCAAAAAAAAAAAAATATCAACAAACCATAATTCAGAACATCAGAGACTCTATATCAACCACCTGGAACTGGGCCAGCCTAATCTCTCCCCATCCTGAAGCTCAAGGAAATTTGCGGAAGAGGGGGCGGTAAGATTGTAAGAGCACAAGGATGGGAGAAGTAATGATATGCAAGATACTCTACACAAGTTAGGGCTGAAGCAATCATAATAGGACTTTGCATGACCTGCGCTATATCCAACACATTATTGACCCCCCCCCCCCAAAGTCTAGCATGGACTAAAGGCACTAAGATCTTTGGAGGCTAGGGAACTGACAGTCACAGTAGTGTTCCTAAACTTAAGGGGAACACAGGAAAGGGTTCTGGGAAATGCCCCTGGGTCCTTCCATCTCATCGGAGAGGAGGACCCAGAGGAGAGTTTGACATGCACATTAAAGGATGCTCCGGGGATGGGGGATGGGAGACACTGGGAGATGGGGAGAGAAGGGGGAGGGGAAAGTGGAGCAGAGGTGCTGGGGGGGGGAGGTGGAGGGAGGGAAGGGACTGGTGTACCTGTTAAGTTTGTATGAGCGGAAATAATAATAATAATAAAAAAGAATTTTCTTCTGTACATCACCTTCTGGGTTTTCTTTATACTTATACCATCTGAAGTGATCCATTTCACCTATTTTAAAAAATTAGTTTTGCATGTGCATTTGTATGTGTGTGTGTGTGTGAGAGAGAGAGAGAGAGAGAAAGGTACTATGCATCCTATGGAGGACCAAGAGTGACTTTGGAAATCATCCTGGATTGCTTTTACTTCCTTTTTGCTTCACTCTGGGATTTCCCAGACTCTGTCCATCAGAACCAGAAGTGCAGGCTACTGCCATTTCTGCCTGGCATTTTTATGTGGGGATTTGGGATCTGAATTCAGGTCCTTCTGCTTGTGAGACAGAGTCTTAGCCCTGAGCCATCTTTCCAGTCCTGTGCTCTTTTTAAATTTTTCATTTCTTTAGTGTGTGTGTACGTGTATGTCCACACTTGGGTGTGCATGCATATCACAAGGCATGCCTGCAGATGCCAGAGGAGAACTAGCAGGAGTCCATCTCTTCTTCCACTCTGTGGGTTCAGTGCATGGAAATCAAGTTATCGGGCTTGGTGGAAAGTGCCTTTGCCAGCTGAGCCATCACTGGTTATGTCTGTGCTCTGTCTGCCAACCATTGCCATGTGAGGACTAGGAAAGCAGTAATTAGATGTGCCTTGCTCATGGCTGCATTTCTAGCTGTGGTGCGAGGTCTGGCACGTAATCAGAGCTCAACAAACATTTGTAGAATCATTTAATGAGTTTCATTCCACATCTAATCTGTAGTGATTACCACAATCCTCAGAGGCCACTGCAGATATAGTGTATTACTTCTCTAAAGAAAACACAAACTGAGGGATTCTAGGCTGCTATTTCCATCTAATTCCTTTTTATTATCAACCTAATCTTGGATCATGTAAATGATGATCTCATTACATCCATCAGGATACTTTGCAAGGAAAAAAAAAATCACAATTATCACTTATCTGCATTTGGAGTGAGTTTAGAGATTCAATTAATTGACATTACACTGGATTTTAGTTTAGTAGGCAGGAATGTTTTGATGCTCAATTTTGGTTTTAGGTTAATGGCATTACTAGGTTACATTATTGTGTCATTAGAAGGATGAGTTCTTTTTTTAATTTAAGAAAAAAATAAGAAAAAAGATTGTAATACCTACTTCTAGGATTTAGTGAGATTCTATATTTATTTGAAAGCACAATAATGAGTAGGGAACGTATGAATAAATGTATTCAAAATGAGAACAAATAAAAATGTTCTTTAGCATCATGCTATGTATAATTAAAAGAAGATGTTTAGGGATTAATATAAATCCATTGTTTGAAAGAGTGGAACTTATTTATTTTTATTTATAGTGTGTTTTTTTCCATTCACATAAACTTGATAGGTACCCCAGTCCCCTCCCTCCTTCTACCCCTCCCTAGATCCCTTTGCTCCCTCTCCCCTTTTCCCTTCCTTTCCCCCCCTCCCTTTCTCCCAGTGCGCCCCCCCCCATTCCTGGAACATCTTTTACTATGCATGTCAAACTTCCCTCTGGGTCTTCCTCTCTGATGAGGTATAAGGACTCAGTGGCATTGTCTAGAGCTCTTTCTTGTGTTCCCCTCTGGTATAGGAACATTATTGTGGTTGTTAATCCCTTGACTCTTAAGGATCCTAATGCCTGTGGGGGGTCAATGATATGTTGGTCATTGTGCAGGTCATGCAAAGTCCTATTATGATTACTTCGGCCCTAACTTGTGTGGAATATCTTGCATATCATTGCTCCTCCCCATCTTTAGGCTCTTAACAATCTTACTGCCCCCTCTTTCGCAAATTTCCCTGAGCTTTAGGATAGGGAGAGATTGGGCTGGCCTGGTTCCTGGTGATTAATGTAGGGTCTCTGATGTTCTGAATTATGTTTTTTTTTTCTTTTTTCCAGTTTTGCTGTTCCTGCACCGCCCTTGGCTCCATCCTGATGGGTATTGGATGTCACTTCTTAGCTAAAGATAAAAGGCTGTTTAAATAGAGTCTTATTATAAGAGTAGATTCAAAGGTAGATGGAATAAGAATAGGAGACCGTGGTGAGGGGGGGCTCAGTCTCCCATTTGCAGGATGGTTACCCTGTATCTGCCAGACTCTATGCCCTCTCTGTCTGGTGAGATCAAACCCCAGCAGTAGCAAGTGACCAGGAAGGAAAGTCTGTGAGCTTAACCAGCTGTCTCATACTTACTTGCAGTATTTGATAGTTGGCCTATTTTCTCTGCTGTAGCATGATCCCCTCTCTCCTTGTTTCTAGTGGGGCCCTCCTTCCCCTTCCCTCCTGTTTATAATCTTTGCAGTTACTGTAGGTATTACAGAGATTTATCTTTGAGTGTGTCACTAAGTGGGTTTGGTACTAGGATCCACCTATTAGGGAGTACATACGGCGCTTAATTTTCTGTGTCTGGGATACTTCGCTCAATATATATTTGTCTAATTCCATCCATTTCTTGCTAAATTTCATTAATTCCTCATTTGATGGCTGAGTAGTATTCCATTGTATAAATGTACCACATTTTCCTTATCCACTCATCAACTGTTGGGCATGATTTCATGACTTTGCTATTGTAAACAGTGCTGCTATGAACATGGTCATGCTTGTGCTATTGAGGTGAATTTTTGCTGTATAGGGGATTATTCCCAAAAGTGGAATAACAGGGTCATATGACATTTCAATCTCTAACTTTTTTAAGAATCACCAGATGGCTTGTCAGAGTGGCTGTATGAGCCTGCATTCCCACCAGCAACGTAGGAGAGTTCCCCTCTCTCCACATCCTCTTCAGCATTAGGTGTTGTTTGTATTGTGAATTTTTGCCATACTGACAGGGGTGAGATGATATCTCAGGGAGGTTTTGATTTGTATTTCCCTGATGGCTAAGGATGTGGAGCATTTTTTAAGATATTTGTTAGACATTTCAATTTTGTCCCTGTAAAGTTTCTTTTACGTTCCAAGGCCCATTTTTTTTAATTGGGCCATTTATTTCCTTGGTGTTTAGTTTTCTAGGAACTTTTTTGTGTTATGTCTTACTGCTTTGACTTTTTTGGATGATGTTATTTATCTAAAACACTTTGTCATGGGAGCCTTGCTTTATTTTTATTTATTTTTTAATTTTTAAATTATTTTTATTATTTATTCAATTGTGCGTGTATGCGTGTGTGCGGGTGTGTATGTATGTGTGTGTGTATGTGTGTGTGTGTGTGTGTAGAACCATGGACGAATTTGGGAACCACCATGGTCGCCTCCACCTCCTCCTTGTTTACTCTGCCCGGGGATTCACAGGCTCCGCCCTACCAGGACCAGAAACGCAGCCCCCCCCCCCCCCCCCCCCCCCCCCCCCCCCCCCCCGGCGTCCTCAGGACCTTCCGCCTGCAAGGCAGAGGCTTAACCCCCGAGTCACCTCTCTAGTCCCTATTTTTATTTATTTATCTTAATTAATTAATTAATTTTGAGATATGTGGTCCAGGTTAACTTCAAATGTGCTATGTAGCCTAGGATGGCCTTGAACTGATCCTCCTCCCTATCCTCCCAAGTGCAGGGATTGTAGGAATGTATTAACTACCATACCTGGTGGAAGTCTCTTTTTATAAATAGATTTGTTATTTGAAATATCTAAATGAAATAATTTCAGGCTGTGTATATGAGGAAAAGCAACAAAGTCATTGGTAAATTAAAGTGCAACAAAAATAGCATCAGAAATTAGAAAAAAATCCTTTCTAGAATTAGCATATTCATATATATTATTAGTGAAGTAAAGAAGGAAATGTTTTCTGGTATTTATGCACAAATGATTTTCCTTTGTGCTTTAAAAAATAGCTAGCGTGTTAGTTCTACATAACAAATTACTAGAAAACTTCATGAATAGAAAACAGTAACAGACATTTGTTATTTTTCACAAGTTCTATAAGGAAACAGGGAACAGCTTCTTTGACTGGTTCACTGATTTAAAGTCACTCTGCCAACCGTGACTAACATCTGACAGGGTGATGGCCTGGAGGATTAGCATCTAAGATGGCACACAAACGCGGCTTACTGTTTCCTAGATGTTGACAGTACCTTGGCTCATCACTATCAGCACAGAGCTGCCTTTATGATATGGTGGTTGGCTTCCCCTAGAGCAAGTAACCACTCAGCAATGTAGAAGTTGAAAACTTCCTTTGATGTAACCTCAAAAGTAATACATTCTGCCGTGTATTAGTAGTTACACGAACTAATCGTGATATACTGTGGGAGGGCCCAAGAAACAATCTCCTTCCAAATAAGAATCACTGGGAATAATCCTTGGAGGTTGACTATCACAGTGGGAAATCACAGGACTATTTTAGGATCTGTCACTGTTAATGAGTTTTGAACTGATTAACAATGTTCAATGAAAAGTGTCTTGAGGGGCTGGAGAGGTGGCTCAGGGGTTAAGCCTCTGCCTTGCAGGCTGAAGGTCCTGAGTTCGGATCCTAGACCCCACGTATAGACGCCTAGGCGGAAGGGGGGGCAGCCTGCATTTCTGGTCCTGATAGGGCGGAGCCTGTGAATCCCGGGGCAGAGTAAACAAGGAGGAGGTGGAGGCGTCCATGGTGGTTCCCGAATTCGTCCGTGGTTCTACACACGCACACGCGCGCGCGCACACACACATACCCACAATTGAATAAAAAAAATTAAAAAAAAAGGTTCAAAAAAAAAAAAAAGTAAAAGAAAAGTGTCTTGAAATTATGGGGCGGTCATGATGGAAAAACAAAACTAACGATTTGCCAAAAAAGAAATAGTGTGATGAGTTTATATTATGGATTTGGATCATAGCTGTTCTTCAAAGACTCATACAGTGAAGGCTTGTTCAGCTAGCTTTGGAGCCTTTAGAAGGTGGAAACAACTGGGAGGGAGGCAGGTTGCTGTGGACAGGCCCCTGAAGGGGATGTTAAGCTCTCTTCCCTTTCTCCTCCCCTGCTTCTTAGCCAGTAAGAGGTAAGCAGCTCTCATTTGCTTCCCACCATGATACTCTCCCTCACCATAGGCCCAGAAACAATGAAGTCAAGAGATGTGCACTGACAGCTCTGAAATTATAAGTCAAAATCAATGCTCCGTCCTTTAAGCTGACTTTCTCAGGTATCTTGTGATGGAAACTAAATAATATTTTTCCCCCAAGTAGCATGAACTTCATACATGATGATACTGGATAAAACAATGAGTAAATGTTATCAAATCAGTTTCATAACATGATAAACATTTGCCTTGGGTAGGGAATGATCAGTTAATTAAAAAGATGGAGAAATGAGACAAATTAGAAATTAACCAACCAACTAGGAGTTAAGGAAGAAAAGGAAAGGAATACCAAAAAGAGAAGAGGAAAGAAATAGAATAAAGGAGATGAAGACAAATTGAGGTAGCTAGGCGCTCGTACATGCTTGTAAAACTAGAATTTCCAAAGCATAGGCAGGAGAATGAGCTTAAGGTCATTCCTTGGTTACACAGTAAGGTCCAGGCCAGCCTAGGCTTCCTGAAGCAACAAACAAATAAACACACAAACAACAACAACCACCGAGCAACCTCAAAAACAAATAAAATGCAATAAATAATATGGTAGGGATAATAGAAGAAAATGACAGGTAAGATAGGCAATCAAACAAGGTTGTAGGATGAAGATAGTCTGCACAGAAGAGAAGTTAGGAAAGGGCAAAAAAAAAAGATTATGAAATGGGGAGAGAAAAGTTGAAAAATAAATAAATAAATATGTGATTTCTCATAAGGAAACAAAAACAGATGCAAACCAATGGCTTTCTGAGAAATTCTGACGGTGGAAAAGTTGAGCACCATATTTGGTCGTAGTTCCCCTTGTATTTTTGCAGATCAGTGAAGCACATGTGAATTTCTGATTCAAGGTTCCTGATTCAGTTCAGGTTCCTGCTTCATGTCATGTGTCTGTGGTTAGTATAAAATCCTGGCTAAAAAGAAGCGCCCAGATGCAAGTTTCCTTAGTCCTGTTGCCGCTATTGCTATTTCTTCTTTTTCAGTTGGAAATAGACCTCAGGGCCTCAGGAATGTTAGGCAACATTCTATGCCGAGCTACACCTGCCACACTTTTTCTTATCCTCTGTTTTTACATGAGAATGTTGTGCAATCTGTACTTTAATAATGTTTTACTTATAGTTTTTAGGACAATTGGAGTAGGCAACTTTTCTATATTGAAATATCAATTCAGTAAAATGACACAATTTCTCATGTTTTAGTGTGCATGCTGACATACAAGATAACTTACAAAAGTAAATGTAAGTGGAACAACTTGTCCAACATTCTTCTTGGTCCATTAATTGGTCTCCTCTTATACCTGGCTTTTTTTTTTCTTCCTCCCAAACTGTTTAAGTTGATTTTTTTTTTCATATAGGCAATACATGAATGGGACTCAAAATTCACCTTGCCCAAGTCTTTAAGACTTCATACTTCATATGTCTGTGCCTGACATCACTCATCCATCTCAGCTACCTTTTCTTTATACTGCCGTTCTCCTTCCTCCTTCTGGAACTCTAATTAGGCATATTTTGCCTTCTCAATCTATCTTCTATACCTTCCAGCTCTTTTTTTTTGCATGTGCATGTATGTATGTATGTGTAGATGTGTTTTGCATAGGATGGGTACGTGTGTGTATTCAAGAGTACGTGTGCCTATGGATGCCCAAGGGTACATCAGGCTTCCACCTTATGCTTTGCTCTGTCTTTAGCTCATCTGTTTACATCTATTTTATAGGCTCTGCTTTTTTATTTTATTTTTTATTTTTTTAATTTCTTTCTTCCACTCATACAAAGTTAATTAAGTACCCCATTCCCCTCCCTCCTCCCCTCCCTGGACCCTCTTGTTCCTTTCCCCATTTTCCTCTTCCTCCCCCCCCCCTTTCTCCCAGTGCCCCCTCAGGCTCTGCTTTTTATTGCAGGCTGCTGCCATATCCACCAGGCATTTTTATGTGGGATCTGGAGATTCAAATTTCAGTCCTTTAGTTACTACATCCCAACAATATCCATACAGATATGACACAACTAGACATAAAATGGGACTTAAATTTTAGAAGTAATAGGTAGGTCTATCTATTCAGATGGAAAATGAACAAAATTGAGCAATGTTAGGTTAAAGATACATCTGTACTAAGAGTAAGCCCTCTCTGTGTATCTTTGGATGGCTGGTTCTTTGTTCCTGTAGTTAACTTTTTTTCTTTTGAGACAAGTTTACCGCATAGCTTAGGCTGATTTTGAACTTGTGACCTTGCCATAGCCTCCCGAGGGCTGGATTACAGCCCTTGCCAACATCATCACTGCCATCACTAGCCTTTTTTTTTTTTTAGGTGCTGGAAACTGATCCCAGAACCTTGCTCTACCACAGAACTACACTCGGCACCTATGATTACTCATGACTGTAACAGTTGGATCCATTCGTTGTTCCTCAAAATAAGAATTATAACTGAGACTCTCCAAGGTTGTTGATACTTAAGTCCCCTTTGGACATAAAAACGCTTTCTTCATTCAGGTTACTCTGTTTTGTGTCTGGCAGCATGTCTTTAATGTTGCTTTACCTGCTTTTTGCTTTACTCTAATCTCCATGCTTATCTGTTTGCACTTTTATTTCCTTGATCATTTCAATGTGTAAAGAGTTGTTGACATATGTGATCAAATACTCATATTACCTGGAATAATGTGAGTAGTTAATTTCAAATAACTTTCTCTACTTATAGATAGTTTGGGAGTGTTAAAATGAAATAACCGAATACTTGGAAGAATAAATCGAGACTTTTACCAGAGCAGTTAACTCAAAGGGCAAAAGTTTTGATAACACTGAGAAAGTATGATAAAAATTTAATGAAAACTTGTTTAAGGAACATAGATTTGCACAGTTAAAATGAACTTTATCTGTACTCAAGGAATCTGCAGTGCCTTTAATTGAACACAGGTGTTTTGCTGTTACTGAGGGGGGACAGTCTTATATAAGAAAAAAAAGGATCAGGTGGTGAAATGTGTGACCCAAGCATGAGTTGTGCAGCAATTATGGTTCAGTTACACCAGCAGGAAAAGAGGAGGTCAGAGAGGTCCCTGTGCAGACAGGGGACTTTACTACTCATGGATAGCAAGCATAGCTATCAGCCTTGCAAACGTTGAAGATATCAAGGCTCATAATGGCCTGGGGAGATAGTTCAATCAGTAAAATGTTTGCCTTGCAAGGACTTGGGTTTGATTCCCAGAATATACATTAAAACAAAAACAAAAACAAACCCAGGCACAAGGGTATACTCCTGTACTGGGAAGGCAAAGAGAGACAGGGCTCTGGGGCTTGCTTAGCCTTGATGGTGAGTTTCAGGCCAGAGAGAGACCCTGTCTCAAAACAGACATACAGAAAAGGTGGATGGCTCCTAAGGAAAAACTTCTCTGGTCTCCACACAGGTATATACATGCGCATGTGCACACCCTTGCAACATGCACACACAGGTATGTGCATAAACAAGAACAAGTAACTTGCAGCTGGGTATCTGGAGAGCTTTGTATTTTTGACCCAGAGTTGCATGTACTGCCTTCTCTCCTCTTATGGTTAGTTTCACTTTCTGAGGTCTCGATTATATGTGGTCATAGTCTAAAAATATTAAATGGAAAATTCCAGATAACAATTTCTGTTTAGAATTGTGCAATTTTTGATGAGTAGAATGAAATCTTTCTCTGTCCTCTGGCTTGCCCAACACTGAAACCATCCTTCTGCCCATGTGTCCAGGTTGTGTACACTACCTTCTGATTAGTTACTTAGTTCCTGTCTTGCTTACCAAGTTGAGAGTCATAGTATTTCAATGCTTGTGTTCACCCCTTTCTTTACTCAATAATAGAAACTGCTAGAGTACTGAATTAAGAGAGGGTCTAGGGCATAAACCAGGGTAGGAGAGATTAACTCTCTTTCTGTGTGACTACACTGTACATTAGGTTTTGATATTAATCACAATTTCAGACATCCACTGGGGATCTTGGGGTGTATCCTTGGAGGATCCTGGAGAACCTGTATATTTCTTCATAAGATCCATACAATAATCCAGGTATACAGTAGGTCCTTATCCTTCAGGTGCAGATGAAGAAAGTGCAATTAAAAGTGATTAAATGACAAGCAAAGTCACACATTTATGAGAAGAAATTCTCATGACTAAAATATTTTACATAAGCTCAGTTTTTTAAAGTAGGAAACGTTCAGCTATTGCAAAGAAAAATGAACATTTTTGGCATTGGTTGAACACTGCTAACTTTTTTCATATAATGAGTAAACTAATGTAACTCGAACTTTCATAATATTTCCAAAAAGATGAACTCACAATGGCAAGCAGCGACAGTGCTCTGGAACTGAACACAGATTCTGCAATTCCTAGAAAAGCTGGGAAAGGCACCAAGCGTCTTTCCCTAGCCTAAGGGAAATTAACAAAGCGAGCAAAACAAAACAGGGCAAGAAGCAAACCCTTCAAGCAACAAATACTCTGCAAATCCAAATCCCAAACCTAACCAAAACAATTCCCTCCCCCATCCACCCCGCCTAAAATAAGGTACTGAGGTTTATAAATTAATTCAGGGTGTGATATCCTCACTGTTCTTTTCTTCATTTCTTTCTTTTATCTCTTCTCTACTTCATTTCTAGCTACAGGTTTTCCTGGAATTGTGTGTCTGTGGTAAATATGCATAAGCTGAGGGTGGTTAATCAACAAATATTTGTCGGTATCTGTTGTTTGTGATGGATAAGGATATATATGTAACACTCCACAAAACATCAGGGTGATAGAAGAGGAGAAAAATGACATTGTCACAATTCTCCAGAAATTAGAAATGCAAACAGAAAGAAATAAATACAGTACGAACAACCAAAAATGATAATTGGGGGTGTGAAATAATTTAGAATGTATTAACTCATCATGATAACATAGGAGAAAATGATGAAAGTGGAGCTGGGCTGGTCTTAGAAAACTGTCTTCAGCTGGCAAAATTTGAGACAAAATTTGATATCCATTTCTGTTCATGATTCATGGCCACGAGCTGGGTTAGGTTCTCTGGTGTGATAAAGACTGGCGGGTAGGAATAAATTCAAATTGTTGAAGGTGAACATTCAACTTTAGTGACTCAGGAAATGCTCTGAAGGAGTGGCTTTAGGCAGACAGGTTTAATGTAAAGAATGTTAAATAAGTCATCTTTAAAAATGTAAGGAAAGGGGACTGGAAATACGCTCAGTGGTATAGTGCTTGCCGCACATGCACAATGCCTTGGGCTTGATCCCCAGTAACACATAAACTAGGCGTCGGAGGCATATGCCTGTAATTCCAGCACTTGGGAGATGATATTGGAGGATCAGAAATTCAAAGTCATCTTCAGCTATATATTGAGAGATAGAGACACTATCTCTTCCAAAAAATGTTAAGGAAGAAAAAAATTGACTTATTTTGTGCAGGGAGACATTAGAAGAGGTGTAGCTATTGTATTCAGTGGTGCCCATTGTAAGTATTGTGAGTTTCCCATGCTCCTGTAAATAACTCCTCACCTATTCTCAGGTAAATAACCTTAATGAAATCATTGGGTCACCCCCCCCCCAAGAGTTCACTATACTAAATATCACTATTTATGATAAATATCATCTGAGAAGATGTAGCTCTGATGATTCCTTTCAAAAAGAATTCTGGAAAAGGAATAATTCCATCAAAAAGTATGAACATCTTTAAATCTCCTGACGCTGAAAAACTATTCATGTGGGGAGGTTACGATAATTGTAACTTTGTAATATTTATGGGTGTCAACATCTCCCAGCTCTCAAAGTAAAGCATTCCTGTCAATGGGTCTTTAGCAAGCACTTTTCATGTCAACTGTCTCTCAATAATTCAAAAAATTGCGATCATTGCTATTGTACCTAAGGCTTTCTGACTCTTGCTATGCTTGTTATCATTTAATCAGTTCTTTTGGGGGAGTGTTTTCTAGAATCCAGGAAGCAAATAAACATGCTAATAAGACCAAAACTGAGATGGAATTTGTTAGGTGAAACTGAGACAGGCCAGCAAACTCAGAGGGAAGACAGGATGGAGGGCTGCCTGACAATGGGGTCATGATCATTGTTTTCAAATCCTCAGCGTCAGAAAGGAGCAGTTTGCTAGGATGGGCTGAAATATTCCTATGTCACGTGTCTCTAGAAACAGCACGATGTGGGTGCTTTAAAGACTTGAAATTAATAAAGGATGATAAAACCAGAAGATAAGCTGCTGATTTATACAAATTTTGCCTTCTGATCTCATTATGACTTTCCATTAACTAAGACGAACAGTCAGTCTTCCCTTAAGATCTTATTTGTGTCTATGTTTATATATCTCATCCTCCCTGATTGGTAGGGCGCTAGAGAACGGGAGTTTAACTTTTGCTTTATAACAAGATTCTGAGAGCATTACTGGCAATATAATTACATGAGTGGATAGTTATTTGATAGCTGATGGGAAAAGGATGTTCTGAGGGTAACAGAGATTTACATACCTAAAAATAAAAAAATGGGTTTGCAAGATGGCTCAGCAAGGTCATGGTGCTTGTCGCTAAGCCTGACCACCTGAGTTGGAACCACAGAACCCTCCTGGCAGGAGAGAACGAACTCCCATAAGAGTGCTGTAGCATGTACACGCCCACTGCACAGCACATACAAATAGATAAATAAATGTAAAAGCAAAAAGTAAAAAATAAAATTAAAATGCCTCTGCACTTACCCTCTCTTCCATAAGCATTCAAGCTTAAAAGCAAACTTAAATGACAGACCAGTGAGGTGATATATTTTCAATAAACTTGACAGCAAGAGGTTTTATGTCTTTCATATATAAAAAATTCATGAAAATCAATAAGAATATAGCAACAGCCTAATAGTTAAAGGAGCAAAGAACAGGAATTGACAAGCAACCGACAAGAAAGTAGAAGGTTATTATTATATATAAAAACATCGATTCCTTTAAGAATAATTGCTTATTTATTTATGAGAAAGATAAGAGAGAGAAAGAGAGAAAGAGAGAGAGAGCACACGCATACTATGATGCACAGATAGAAGCCTGATAACAAGTTTTGAAATTCTCTCTTTCCACCATGTGGACTTCTGGGGATCAAACCACTGAACTACTTCACTGGCCCCCAAATGCCAATTTCACCTATTTTCCTTTTGTGATGTTGGGTTTGGAACCCAGGGTCTCATGCATGCTAGGCAAGTATTCTCCCACCGAGCTACAAACCTAGCCCTTTCAACCTTCCTTTTAATTAAAAAAGTGTAGAACAAACCAATGAAATATTTTTGATTATTAGATGAAAATATTCCTTTTCATTTCCTTAAGCCTAGAAAAGGCAGGGTGAATAGAGATGAATTCTGGTGTAGTTTGTCTAGAAAACAACGTGGAGCACACATCAAAAGCTCTGCAGGCACTCCTAGTCTTTGGGATTCTGGGGGAGGGGATAAGATTCCGTAGGAAAGGGTGAAAACACATATATTCATCGTATGTATGTATGAAAGTGTCAACGAATAAAGAAAGGGTCCCTATTTTAGAAACTGATCCCAAGCAAACAATAGGAATGTGTTTTCCTCAATGCTACTTATGTTAACAAAAATCCTAGAAAAGCAACCCAATAGGAAGGGACGATTAAAGAAATCTCTGGCTATTTACACATCCTTTAACACCGTGTTGAAGGAATTTAAAAAGCATCATAGGAAAGTACTTATCATACAATGTAAATGCAATGCTACTTATAAAATGACATTTATGCATATATTTTCTTAGAGAAAAGGTACCAGAAAGAATGTATACCAATATATTATCAAGAACTGTTCTGAGTAATTTCCTCATACTTTTGTGTATTGAGATTTTAACATTATCTACTAATATGACTTGAAGATAACAGTATGCGTATATGTTTTTGCTTGCTTTTTTTCTTTGAGACAAGGTCTCACATTGAATTCAGATGGCCTGGAATTCAGTATGCTGCCCGGACTGGCATCAAACCTCTTGCCTCAGATTCCTGAGTGCTGGTGTTACAGATGTGAGGCAGCAGACGCAGCTCAAGCATGTATACGGTCTAAAGAAATTTAGTTGCTAAGGAGAAAGCAAGGACCAGGAAACAGACGCGGGTGAGGGGTGGGAGAACTCTTCTTTTTTTTAAAAAAACAATTTTTAAAATTATTTTTATTATTTATTCAATTGCATGTATGCGTGTACGCGTGTGTATGTATGTGTGTGTGCGTGTATTGTATGCATGTATGTATGTGTGTATGTAGAACCACGGGCGAATTCGGGAACCACCATGGACGCCTCCGCCTCCTCCTTGTTTACTCTGCCCGGGATTCACAGGCTCCGCCCTACCAGGACCGGAAACGCAGGCCGCCCCCGCTTCCGCCCCGGCGTCTATATGTAGGGTCTAGGATCCGAACTCAGGACTTTTTGCCTGCAAGGCAGAGGCTTAACCCCTGAGCCACCTCTCCAGCCCCGAGAACTCTTCTTTTTAAAAATCAATCTTTCTCTTTTTTTCTCCCAGCAACCCATCATGTGTATATGTGTGTGTGTGAGTGTGGGTTCAGAGGATAACTTGGTCTCCCTACTTTCCATAGGGTCTCTTGTTGTTTACCACTGCCCCTGCAGAAGCTAGGCTAGCCGGTCTGTGAGCCTCCGAGGATTTTCTCTCTCTGCTTCCCGTCTTGGTAAGAGAGCTGGCATTACAGACAGCCAAACTCCCCCCCTCCCCCAGCTTCATGCAGGTCCAGGGAATCCAAACTCAGCTTCCTATGCTCACATGGCAAGTGCTTTAGCCCCTGAGCCATCTCTTCAGTCCAGAAGGAGGGTCTTAAAATGAGAGACCCTGAAAATTCTAATCTCTGGGAAAGAGGAGTTGAAGCTCAAGGTATTGAAGAAGATTCTCTTGGGGAAGGCGGGGCGCTGAGGTCCCAGAGAGCAGAGATGGGGAGTGGAGAAGGAGACCTGTCCCTTAAGGCTTGGGGATGCAAGATGCAGACAGGTCGGTGAGCAGAGATAAGGAGGTGGAGCGCTCTCTACCTGCTGACGGTTGTTTACTTGGGAGCAGCACCGTAGGGTTTAGTTGGAGTCCTGGGTGAAGCTTGAGAAAGTTAGGAAGCTCTGAAGTAGGCAGCAAGCAGAGAGCCAGGAGCTGTCGTTACCATCTCCTTCTAAGCCTGCATCTGTTCTGACTCTTCTTTTCAATGTAGTGATGGAAGTTCATCATTTCCATCAATCAGAACGGTTTCCCACCTCACCGTGATGCATCTCCAGAGTTGATCTCTTCTGTGCATCTCTTCATCTATCTGTGTTGGTGTGGTGGTTTCTAACTCCTCCTGGGCTCCTATGGCTCTTCCCACCTAAGTCAGTCCTTTTTTCCTGCTGTTGGTTCCATATCCCCAAAATTAAAAAAAAAAAAAACAAAACTATTTATTTGTTTGTTTAGTGTGTGTGTGTGTGTGTGTGTGTGTGTGTGTGTGTGTGTGTGTATCAGAGGGCACTGTGTGTCCCTGTGGAGAGCCAAGGGTGACTTTGGGAATCATCTTGAATTGCTTCTACCTCCTTCTTGCTTCACTCTGAGATTTCCCAAACTCTGCCCGCCAGGGCCTGAAGTGCAGGCCACCACTGTTTCTGCCTAGTGTTGTTTTCCGATAGCACTGGGATAGGAACTCAGGACTTTCTGTTTGAGAGACAGTCTTAATTCCTGAGCCATCTCTCCAGCCCACATCTCCCCCCAAAATTTTTAACTCTTCCTTATTATTTGCCCTTCCTCCCTCCGTCCCTTCCTTCCCTTCCTTCCCTTCTTTCTCTCCTTCCCTCCTTCCCTCCTTCCTTCCTTCCTTGCTTGCCTAGAACATGCTGCAACTATGGAGGTAGGTGCTAGGGAAGTAGCACAGAAGGGAGACAGGGAGTTTCTGCAAGAGAAACCAAAGTCTGGTCAGGGAAGTAGATATGTTAGGGATTGGGCTAGACCACACCTTCCGTTTCCCTGGTAACTAAAGTCTGTCTCCACCCTTAAGTTAATGAGCTGGGTCAATCACCTGGGCGGGATTCATACCGCCAAGGACTGTGATCCAACTGGAGATGTGCCAAAGAGAGGGGAGGAGTCTGCCTTGCCTTCCCAAAAATCATCTTTTGGCCCTCTCCCTCTCTTTCTTCTCTCTCAGGAAGGCATGGAAATTAGAAGCATGAGCTGTAAAGCTTCCAAGATGGGATTTTGTAAGCAGCGTGCTGAGTTTTCAAAGAGAGAAACTCTCTCTGTGCTTTTGTCTAAAATTCCAATATCAATGATTTTGGCGTTTTTTTTTTCTTTTTTAAGACTTGCTTCTTTGCCACGTGGTCATGTGCTGGTCTCCGAGCATGCCTTCTCACAGCAGCTGCTTGGATTCCCACAGTCTCCTCAAGTCCTAGAGTTTTCTGTTTTAAAATAACTAAATATCCTCACTCTTTTCCTACCTAATGACTCATTATTTTTCAATGTACCCCTAGACTGGTCTGAAACATAAACATGCTCAGTGAATGTCCCAGTCATTAAAGTATGCCCAGGTCACCATGACCACAAAGTAATATAAGTGTGAGGACCCTTGAACCGAATCTTGAAAGGGTTATAGGTCTTCCTCTTCCTCCTCCTCTTCTTCTTCCTCTTCCTTCTCTTACTATCTTTTTGTTTTTGTAAGAAGATGGAGATCCTAGATGGTTAAAGGTCTTAGAATGAGCAAAGGTATAATACAGGAGCACTGTATGTGGCCTGAGTGTCAATCACTATATACATGGCACAGAGTGCCAGATAATTAGTTACGGTTTGAATCTGGAGTGTCCCTCAGAGACTCACATTTTAGAAGCTTTGCTTTTTTGGTGGTGCCATTTTGGAAAATGGTGAAAACTTGAAGAGGAGGGGTCCAGCTGGCAGCGTAGGTTGCTAGGGCTGGGCTCCTGGAAGTTTTTCCTAATGCCTCGTGCTGGTTCTGTCCTCTCTGTTGCTGGTCTGCTGTGATGTGAAAAGCCTTTGCCACATTCTCCTTCCTCCGGAAACTTCATCCTACCTTCCCCTCCAGGATAGACGGAGACCCTCTGAAACCCTGAGTCAAAATAATAAGCTTGTTTCTGTCAGGTGTTTCGTTACAACGGTGAAGAAGTCATTGCAGTTTCTCTGCATGTTGCCAATAAATTCATGACCAAACAGCCTGGGGGAACAAGAGGGCTTTATTCTTACTTAGCGCTTTCTGTTACAGAACACAGGACAGCTTGGCAGGAGATCACCAACCCAGGAGCTGAGGGAGCCGGCCAGACCACATGCTGACAGGGGCAGTCTTCACTTGCCAGACAGGAAGACTGCTAAAGAATGCCAGAGAGGGCCCCACTACTGAACCAACAACCTCCATCTTAATCATCCCGGGGATGGCCCCCTCCACCACAGGCTGGGTCTTCTCTCCTGCGGTTACTTAGTGCGTGCCTTAGCTACTAATTCCTCATGGATGTGTCTAGAACCCAGCTTAACTGTCAAGTCGGCACCTCTGTGTAACTATCACAAGCTCTGTGTGTGTGTGTGTGTGTTTTTGTGTGTGTGTGTGTGTGTGTGTGTGTGTGTGTCCGTGTGTGTCCAGGGCAGCAGTTCAGGAGGATGTGTTTGTAGCAGCATAGAAGAGTGCTGCTACAGCTTATCAGATGATAAGCTTCTGGACTCTGTCCTGCAAGCAATGGAAAACAGTTGATAGACTTCAGATACAGACTAATCGAATTCCATCTGAGATTCAGAAAGACGCAGTTGTCTGTAAAGTTGTTTAGAGGACAGGTAATGAAAGTCTCTGAGAGTTGAACTGGGGAACGAAATGGGGTGTTTTGGGGATGTCATGTAGGTATAGACAGTCCCCCGAATCAGTGGTTCCACTTATTAAAATTTTTGAGTTTACAACAGTGTGAAAACAAAACCTATTCAGCAGAATTTGTACTTCAAACTCTGGAAGTGGATCTTTTCCCAGATTAGCAGTGCACTCTATGATCCTGTCTCATGATAATGAGCAGAAGCAGTTAGTCACCCCTACCCCCATATAATCACTCGGGAGAACCAACCAACACCGCCCACTCTGCTCTTGGTAGGTCAGGTTTCTTACTGCGTTTTCAACTCTGCTATATTCAACCTATAGTGGATTTATCAGATATAATTTTGTCCCAAGTCTGGAGCGTTTGTGTTATTTTCTACACTAATGGTTCTCAGATCTGTGGTTGGTAGGCTGGTAATCAAAGCAAGAGGAAAAGCAGGTAAGGGTCACACCTGGAGTGACGGCGTATCTGCCTGGCAGGGCACATATTTAAGCAGCAGAAAGCAATATCACCGCGGCGATGGCCCGGGGCCACCTTCCACATATGAACAGTGCGTGCTGCGCAGAATGCTGCTCATGCGGCTCCATCCGCCCTGACTCAGAAGGGAGTCAGAGAGAGAACAGTGCTCTCATTCAGGAAGCAACACGTCAGGGTGAAAAGCAGATTCTGAGACGATGGTCCTATTGCTAGAAAATGCCCCACAGAAGACAGCAGAGCCAGGAGCAATGAGGGACAGGGATGCGTGGATTGCTGGTGACCTGTCATTTCTTGTAATCAGTCACCTGCTTAGGAATAAGTTTGTCCCAGGAACTGGACTTGACGCAGATGTACCATTGCCAACTCAGCTCATCCCTCAACTGCTGAATTTAAGGAATTTTGGAAAACAGTCGTTAAACGTGCTCATTATTCAAAATGGTTATATAAAATTATAACTAAAAGACATATATTTTTAAAACGGTCTAATAAGATAGTTCAACAGGCAAGGGTGTGTGCTGCCAAATTTCCACACACACCATCACATGTGTGTATTTACACACGCATAGACACAAAGAAAGAGATAAATATATTTTTAATTGTAACTAAAATTTACATTGAAAATAAAAGTAATAAACATTCAAAACATTTTTTTAAGCATGACTGCAGCAAAAACAATAGACAAGTGAGAATTTGTCACCTTTCCAAAAAGGAGGGAGAGCACAGGGTGTTGTTTCTGTAATTTTCTGTAACCACCACACCCTATTGTCAGAAACCCAAGAGTCATCTTAGACTCCTTCCTTTTCCCTGCCCCCCTCATCACTTAAAAATCACCAAGTCTAGAGTTTGCTATGAACCCCAGTATTTCCTAGCTATAAAACACGGTAAAATGAATGGCTAGAAAACAAGAATGGAAAACAGGGACTTCAAAACTCAAGTCCAACTTCTTTTAGTATAATTAACTATGAAGTTGCTTCTTCAAAGTTGTTCCTTCAATTGGTTACAAAAGTTTCAAAATTTTTACTCTCAATTTTTGGTTTTTTAATCTAAGAAAGAGTTAACAGTCTATACCAACCTACCAACCACAGATCTGAGAAGCATTACTGTAGAAAATAACACAAATGCTCCAGACTTGGGACAAAATTATGTCTAATGAATCCATTGTAGGTTGAAAATAGCAGAGTTGAAAACACATTAAGAAACCTGACCTACCAAGAGCAGAGTGGGCTGTGTTGGTTGGTTCTCCCGAGTGATCATATGGGGAAAGGGGGTGACTAACTGCTTCTGCCCAGTATCATGAGACAGGATCATATAGTCACTGCTAATCTGGGAAAAGATCCACTTCCAGAACTGGAAGTATGAATTCTGCTGAATAGATTTTGTCTTCACACCACTGTAAACTCAGTAAATGGAACCACTGTTTTGGGAGACTGTTTATACCCTATATGCATCCCCAAAACACCCCATTTTGTTGCTTTGGATCTAATTTTGGACCCAAGATTCTGTATTCTTTTTGCTTCAGTAACTGATATCTGGCCTTTGTCCATGATCTGATTATTGGGCTCTCTGGCTTGGCCTAGTGAACCATAACTCAAATCCAAATGCTGATACTGAATGACACAAGAAAATGAGCTGATTTGAGTAGATACATTCCCCTATCAATATATGCCAGTAGTTGCAAAGCCCGTGGGTGTTACATTTTTAAATTCCTGGACAGTCAAGGCCGAATGTACATTGGGTTGGGGGAAAAGGTACGTCTTTAATGGATTGAATTTCTCCTTACTGTAACTCCACAAGAAGGACACGTGGGCAAAATCTACATTGAGCATTAAGTGCTATCTGTTGTTGAAGGAAGAGACACATGCTTATGAGTCATTTATTTACTTTCAATAGTAACAGCAAGACTCTTTATTAAGAAAGAAGGTTTTAGCTATCCTCTTAATGTTCAGTAGACATTAGCAGCAGTAATTTAATGATGGTTAAAAAAACCTGATGTTCATAGACTTCAGCTTTGAATATCCTCAAGTAATCTAGGAATCAGCTTGAGAAAAACCACAAAGGAAAAAAGCATTTTAATGAATTCACTTGATGACTGGGAGATGGCTTGGTCAATAAAGCACTTGCGTTGCAAGCAAAAGGGCCTGGGTTCAATTCCCAGAGCTCTTGCGAAAATGCTGGATGTAATAGGAGTTTATAATCCCAGCTCTGGGGAGGTTGAGACAGGATGACTCCTGAAGTTTTACTGGTCAGCCATCTAAGCCTAACTGGTGAGCTTTGGGTCAATGAGAGGCCCTGTCTCAAAGGAGATGGATATTATTCCTCAGGATGACCCCTGAGGGAGTCTTCCACCCAGTCATGCATACAGTCATGAACACACACACACAGTATGTCCCACTTGGGTTTCTCAGTGGGAATGAAGATCTGTGAGTTGGTTGTTTGCCTCAGGCGTAGTAGGTGCTTTGCTCTGCTGAGAGGTGGTAAGGGCACTTCCCAGAGCAGGAAAAGGTTTTGGAGCTCATCCCTGAACACAATGAATCCTTATGAGCTGGAAGATTACCTGTTTTTCCACCCTCTAGGAAAGTAGTTATTTAGTCATGTTTCCTGCCCTGGAAGGAGAAGCTATATTTCCTACACGCATGCTGATTTGCAAATTTCCAGACAAGGTTGGGACAAAAAAAAGTTCTAACAAACAAACAAACAAACAAACAAACAAACAAACAAACAAACAAACAAATGCTGTTAGAGAGCTTTTGCTGTCATCAAATCCAAATAATGCAGATACTCAAAGTTCTCTGTACTTGTGGGAAGGGCTCTACACTTGGTTTGGTTTAATGTTTTCTTGTTGCCATGTTGAAGTTCCATAAGGTTCTATCTATCTATCTGTCTGTCTGTCTGTCTTTCTGCCTGCCTGCCTATCTATCTATCTATCTATCTATCTATCTATCTATCTATCTATCTATCTATCTATCTATCTATCTATCTATTGAGATTAGGTGTTGCTGTGTGGTCTAAACTGGTTTGAACTCGAGATCTTCCTGTTTCAGTCTTCTGAGTGTTGGAGTTACAGGGACGTACCCAACACCACACCTGGTTCAAAATAAGCCATTCTTTTCTTCAGTGTGGGGTTGGAATCTAGGACCTCATGTATGCTAGTAGACAAGTGCTGTTAAATATTGGATCAGCTCCCCAATACTTTCAATAATATTTCAATGAGGGCGGTGTCTTATAGCTGCATTTGTTATTGGGTCCTGCAAATGATATAACAGACCATCATGCCAAGAGAGCAGAGAAAAGACTTCCAAAGAGAATTTTCTCTGAAAGACTGCACTAGAAATTCACAGGCTCATGGCCTTTTCTAAATGTAAGACTTTTGAAATCTAAGCTGAGAGTGATACATTGAGATAATCTTAACAAGATGAAGAAAAATGTTCTAATACACACAACACAAAAGCATGGCTTGAAGACAATGTTATCATTTTTCCTTTGTAGCTAAGAGAGAGTCAGCTGAGACCACCCCTGACATTCACCTAGTGCTTACCACGTGCTAGGTTTGCTGGAGTTAGCTCTTATCAGCACTGCAGTCCTGTTCTACAGTTGCGGGTACTAAGTCCAGAGAGGGTTAGAAGCTCAACAGCAGAGCTGGTCCTAAGTCTTATGACCCCAGCCTGTGGAAACTGCCCAGCAGGAGGATCTCAAGTTTGAGGCCAGTCTGGGTCATGTAGTAAGTTCTAGGTCAAACTGGGTAGCAGAATAAGACCCTATCTCAATGACAACAGTAGCATTATCATGTAGATAAATGCTAGCCCTTAGATTCAGGCCAAGGCATTTTGCCTTTGGAAGAGAGCTCAGTCAGTGCCTTGTCATGGTTTGAAATGTGTCTCCCACAGTCTCCTGTGTTTGGCAAGGTCATGGCACCTTGAGAGGTGGAGCCTTGCTGGAGGAAGGCAGTCACCAGGGGTGGGCCTTGAGGTGAATTAGTCCCACCCTATCTCCAGGAGAAGTCTACCTTTGCAGCAAACAGTCTGGAGCTCTCAGCTTCCAAGATGTCTGCGGTGACTAAGCCTCCTCCAGCTTTGACCAGCCAACCACGCCACCTCTGCTTTGAGAGACCTCCCCTCTGGAACTGTAAACTGAATAAACCTCCCTTTCTCCCTTAAGTTTCTTGACTTTGGGTGTTCTCTCACAGCAATAGTAAAGAGTAACTGATAACACTTGTGCTTGGCACTCTTTTATCACTGAGCTACACCCTTAGTATTCAGTGTTGCTCTATGTGGTGTTTCTCCTTCCTATTTAATGGAATTATATCACTGTTTTGCTGTACCCAATTATTCTACTTATTACTTTTGAATTTAGAAAGCTGATGAGCTCGGCCCTTTCAAAGGCCTACATCAATGTTCCCTTGGAACCTAGTAGTGAATTGCAGCATAGAACAAACACATTCTTTTCTTTGGAACATCAATAGCTGCCTCTTAAAAGGGGGAAAAGTACCAAACCCATCACACTTTACTGTCTCATAAGTGGCATTCAATTTGGACTCAGAAAATTTTTAGCTTCATAAATTCCGAGCTTATATGCTAGAAGCAGTGTATTCCTCCTTGGAAACTTGTGGTCTGCTTTATTCCCTTTGGGGAATTGGATTTTAACTCGTACTTGGTAGATATGCTACGTGATCCTGTAAGTCATTTTTAAATTAAGGAGCCTTCCCCTGACTTGATTCTCTAAAATCTTTCTAGGCATCTGGACACATTGGTTTTAAGCTGGGTGCTAGCATCTCAGGACCAATTTTTCTGCTTCTTAAATTTTCATCTATAATGGGGGTAATAAAAATAGACACTTCACATGGCTTCCATGAATGGGGGGGCTGTTTCTACCTGGAAATTGCAAACCTCAGTATACATAATCAGTTATCTGACAGACGAAGACTGCCGTAGAATAGTGCAGTGGACGGATCTTGGGAGAGATTACTTCTCTGAGGCTCAGCTTCCTCGACATGAAATAAAGTTAATGATGTTTATCTCATAGGGTGTTATCAGGTTTCAGTAAGATTATGAATAAGTGCTTAGCGTAGGCTGGCATAGTAAGTTCTTACTAAGTGTTAATTATTACTGCTCTGTTGAAACCCTCCCTAATGTAGGGCTAAGTAATCTTTCAGTGAACTTTGAGGCCTAATATCAAACCATTTTACTTAATTAGAAAAATTAAAACATTTACGTCTCAGTGGGTGTACTCATGCCATAGGATACATGTGGAAGTCAGAGGACAATTGGCTGGAATTGGTTCTTCTCTTTTGGCCTGTGGGCTCTGAAGATATAATTGTATAGCATCTGGAATTATTGTTATTATTACCATTAAGACAGGATAATTCTCTGAAAACCAGGCTGACATTGAACTTGTGATTCTTATGCCTCTGCATTCCAAGTCCTGAGATCACAAGCATGTACCATGATGACCAGGTACTATTTTATTAATTCATTTTTCATATTTTCTCTTGGCTAACTAGGGCTGTAGCTCAACTGATAGAGCTTGGCACATATAAATCCTGGGTCTGATCCCCAGTGCTTGGGAGGTGGGAGGAGGAGGGTGAGAAGTTCAAGGACATGCCATGGTATAGTTTTTACTTTAAAAGGTAATACACTTAAGTCAATTGCATTGAAATTTCTGTTACTCAGACTATGTGGAAGTTTGAGGCCAGCATGGGCTACTTGGAACTCTGTTTTCAAAAAACCCCAAACCTAAACAACAACTTAACAACTATAAAAAAAAAAAAGGACAAAAAAATTGATAAAACCAAGCTTCCCTGCAGAACAAAATAAAACAATCAGTGTCTTCCCTCTTTTCTGTCTCCGTAGGTCATACCTGGTTAGGAGAATGAGGTCAATGTTACCTTCTACTGTATTGCATTACTTTTCTGTATTAATTATGCATTTTAAAAATAAACTTTGCAAAAACAAGTTGGTCTTTTTCCAAAGGTCCTTTTATATACAGCTATTAAAAAGGGCATGAAAGAAATGACGTTCATTCATTATTCAATGTCTCATAGCAGTGATTACATCAGCTCGGTCCAGCCATCGATCAGCCCTCACTTCAGCTGGATATCGGGGAGCAGAGTAAGCAGAGAGAAGACAAGGAGACCATCTCCTCCCGGGTCCCCAGTGCTTGCTGTCTCCGCAGGCCTCTTTCTTCTGCACCTGACACTCTCCCTCTGTTGATCCTTTTCCTTCTGCCCATTGGAGTGCCCGGTTATTTTCATATATATACATATATATCATGACCAAGAGATAAAGTGAACTAGTCAGTCCTCAGTCCTCAGTTCTACTACTTGTCACGTGCTTGGAATACTCTGTGTCATCTTTTCCTTTTCTTTGACTGTTAAACTTCCGGTAAATGCAGTCTTTGTCTCTCTAAAGCATCTCCTGTTCTTAATTTCCTGGGTTCCCCTTGGGATTTTCCAGAACACATCTTGGAATGTTAAGAATCTCTGCATCCGCATGTTGGACCTTCATTTTAGTTTTTCATCTCCCTGACCTATCTGAAAATGTGAGATTATTGAGATGCTGACAGCCTATATATTTGTGGGACATTACCAGGATTTGTCATTCCTGTCTTGGATTGCTCATAAAAATACCCATGATAGGAACTTTGTAGAACTTCATGAGCATAACACCAAGGGATGCTGTTAACGTGCTTAACAACAGCAAGATCCTTTTGTAATCTCAGTCATCCTTCCGTCCAGAACCTCATCCTTCATAGATCCCATTGCTAGACTTTTGGTTAAGCCTTTTCTAGATGGCCATTCTTTTTCAACAGATGCCCGTATAACTCTTTCTACCTGTATTGATGAAATCCTGATGATGAAAGCTGGGAAAATTCTTAGAGAGACTATTCTCAGTTTACAAAGAATGGTGATGTGGGAATGAATTGATTGGACCAAGGCTGCTTGGTTGGTAAGGATGACTTCAGTTCAAACAACAGAAATTCCAATAATTTCTGTGAGAAGAAAAACATGATGAGAAGAAAGAAGGGAGAAGAAGGACATGATGATGGCATGGGAGGGTCACTTCCGTGACCACATCAAGGGCCTAGGCATTCTCATTATAGTGGCAGTGCCATCTTCTGCATATCGCTCAGTCCAACATCAGCTCCTAGTAGTTAGATGACTTGTAGTGTCCCATCAAGATGCAACAGTGCAGCTGGAGAACTCTGCATAAAGGAGGCATTATTAAAATCCCAGCATAAGGGAAGTGGATGCAGGAGGATCAGAAATTCAAGGTCGTCTTCAGCTACTCAGATGCAACAATGTGGACTGAAAGGAGAGGCCATTTATTCCTGGGCAGTTCCTTCAAAGAGTGAGTGTGGTACCCTGAGGTGTAGAACTGATCTTCCTTCAGGCTTCATTCACCAGACTTGTGCACTGGGTTTGAACACATAATTTGCTTGACCAATCAGATTTTACTCTTTAAGTCTTAGTTCTAGGTGAGGAAGGAAGAAGATACAATGTGTGAGCCCCACCAGTGTTTGTCACTGTCTCACAATTAGTGATTGTGTCATAATCATACCTTGGCTTTCCACATTACCTACCAAATTCAATTCAATAATTCTCTGTCTCCTCCCTCTAATCCCAGCTCCCTTCCTACTATATTCTCCCTCTCCCTTTCTCTGTACTGAGAATCAATTCCAGAGCTTCAAGCATACTAGACAATAACTCTTCTACTGAGCTACATCTTTGGTCTAGCAATTGTTACTCCTTCTCAACATTTGAACTAACCTTAACTGTTTATTGTCTAACTGAAGATCTTTTCACCTAGAATTGCATCATATTGTATTCTCTATATACTCATCACTTTTTTTCTAAATGTATTGTCATAGTTAAGCACAGGTGTCAACTTGACTCTTGAGGGTTTGAGCTCTGGGCACAGGTGTAGAGAGTTGATGGTTGAGTTAAGCCCAGAGCAAACCTGAAGGAGATTGTCTGGCTGCTGGGGAAGACCCAGCCCATGGTGGATGGGATTAGGCCCTGGATAAATCACAGAGAGCTGGTTGAGAGAGTTGGCATCCTTCTGTATATTTGGCCAGACATACTGGTCTGGCAAGTAAGGATTGTCCATCTCTCAGCCATTATGCAGTGATGGTGTGGCCAGTTCCCTCAGCCCTGATGTTGGTGTGTGCTCTCCTGTCAAGCTGGACTATGAACTGTAACCAGACTATCATAAGGAAGTAAACTCCTTGTTCCCTTAAGCTGTGTGATGATCATTTATCAGCAACCACGCAGGCAGACTGCAACATGTATGCTGTATATTTCTCTAATATCCATCTTCAATTCCTTTTTCTCTTTTTTTTTCTAACACCACATACCCAAATCTTACTTAATCTCTCAATTCATCTTACTTTGTCATTATTACTATTATCTTCGGCTTATACCTTTTGAGTTTAATTATTTGAATTTATTTGAGTTTAATTATTACAGTAGTCTACTAAGCATTTTTCCTGACTTTGTTTCCAAATCTCAACAAATTATTGAAAAATAATTTACTTTCCTAAGCCACTTACCTTTGGAAAAACTTCCATAGAGGGATATCTGATGAAACAAAGTCATAATAATTTGTGTGTGTGTACACAAGTGTAAGGGTACATGTATGTGCATGTGCCTGCATGTTTGTGTGTAGGTCAGAGGTCAAATTAGGGTGTTGTTTCTTAGGCACTAGCCACCTTGATTTTTAGAAATAGGGTCTCTTTCTGTCCTGGAATTCACACATAGGCTAGCTGGGTGGCTAATGAGTCCCAGGGATCTTCCTGTCTCTACTTACCCAGTGGTCTGGTTGCAAGCGTGCATGTACCACAAATGGCTTTTTCTGTGTAGATTCTGGGGATTGGATTTAGGTCTTTATGTTTGCACAGCAAGCACTTTACCAACTGAATTATCTCCCTAGGTCCAATTTGTAGTGATTTTTTAAGAACTATAAAGAGTTTGTCAGTAGGTTCTTTTTCTAGTATTAGAATTTGCAAATTGCCTTGGAGTGGACACTCTTTAGGTAGGATTAGGAAAAGCTTGAAGGACAGATTTCTGATGGGTTTGGGCCCAGTAAATAAGTGGAAGTAGAAAAATCTCTGTACAATGCTTGATATGTCACTCATGCTATATGACATCCTAGAATGTACTTATACCTGGAGCTAGGCTATGTGATACAGACTATGCTCCTAGGTCACGAGCCTGACAGCAGGTCACAATGTTGTTATTACAAGTCATTATGATATAGCAGTAGTACTTATGTAACTAAAAATGTTCAGGCAAAGAAAGGGTCCAGTAAAAATATGTATAAAAGATTGAAAAAACAGCCCGTACAGGGCAATTTTTGAGAATGGAGCTTGCCAGACTAGAACTTGCTCTGGGTGAGTGAGTGAAGGTAGGACATTGTCAAGGCCTGGGACTTTACTGTCCACTCTTGTTGACTTTATTGCAGGCCTGGGTTGCACTAGACATTTGGTTTTTCTTTTGGATAATAAATTAGCTATCTCTCTATGACCATTTTACTTTGTACACTTAACTTTTTAGTTTTAAGACACATGAAAATGCTCAGCTTAAAACAAGCACATTTTGTTTGCTGTGCAAAAAAATTTTTTTTCCTAAATACTCAAACACTAACGTACATTTTAACCTTGACCTACATGGGGTCAGGATCATCAATATCACTGTCTTCTGTCTCCACATCTGGTCTCACTGGAAAGTCTTCAGGGGCTACAACATGCCTGGAGTTGTCATTTTCCATGATAACAATGTTGTCTCTTCTGGAATAACTCCTTGGAAAATCTGCTTGGGGCTGTTTTATCATTAACGTTTTATTTAAACAAAAAAGAGAACATTTGAACTAACGATAAAAAGCGAAATATGGTAAATACATTAACCAGAACATAGTAGTGTATTCTCATGTATTATGCACTGTACATGGCTGTTTGTGCTGCTTTTATATAGCTGGCACCTCAGTGCCACCAGGAAGTCTTGACAGACGCATTGTACTGTGACATGATGGCAAATACAGCATCACCAAGTGATAAGAATTAGTACTCCATGTTTATATGCACAATGTCTGCTGGACTCCCATAATGCTTTGTGTCTGACTGCACTCATCCCTACAGCCAGCCTTCCTTCCTTCTTCCTTCCTTCCTCCCTCCCTCCCTCCCTCCCTCCCTCCTTCCTTCCTTTGTCCCTTCCTCCCTCTCTCTCTTTCTCGACCAGGTCTTGCTCTTCAGCTCAACCTGTCCTCATATTCACAATATTCCTATCTCAGACATAAAGTGCTAGACTTATAGGTATATTCGTGCCTGGCTACATAGTTCCTTAATACAGCTTGCAAACACACTGTTAATTTTCTCTGCGAGACTGAAAGATTGTTGAAGGCAGTAATCCATGCATCAATTATTTATCCTAATATTCCAGTCTTAGGGAATATTGTAAATAATAATTGCACATGTACATGACAGATATTTTTAACTAAGAATTTTTTATACCAATAAGAAGGATAGAAAACATTCCCATGTGCTTAAAAATATGAAATGCTTCCAAATCGAAGTATATGCAATCACTGTTTACATAACATTGGGAAGTACTTCCCTTATGTTTAAGTTGTTATATTCTCATGTGCTGATGTGGATAGCTTTTGCTTACAATGACCAAGATCTAAGGATCAGTATTATTTATCAGCTAGCTTTTTAAAAATTATCTCTGCTAATGTGCATTTTGAGCAAAAAAATGGCATAAAGTTTCAGTGTTGATTAAAAAAAAAGTGACAAAATTCTCTTAATTTCTGGGACATTTCTTTGTGTTTTTTGACCTTGCTGTGAAATAGTGAAACCCAAATCCTATCTAAGAAGTAGGTCGATGATGGAACCTAAGAATAATTTTGTTGCTGAGTTACAGTGAACAAGAAACTGGGCTAAGAGAAAGCATCATTTCAGTTTCAGATACCTGGCAAAATTGGGAAATTAGATGAAAGAAGTTTAGGAAATTGGATGAAAATGAGTGGATATTTTGTATTTGTTTCGACACAAAAGCATCTATTTTCCCCACATAGAGACCACTGCGTAATGACCCCCATTCTAATGGAAGTGCTCATTTCCAGAGGTATCGTAGTTTTGAAATGGGTTGTTTCAGGATTCTGGTCCAATTTCATATTATTAAACTCTGAAATGACAGAAGGCTTTCCGAAGTAATACTTGAATCTTAGAGTAGCTTCGAGGTCACCCAAGCTTGTTGGGTAAGGAGTTTGAAGGACTCCTTTGCAATCTTTTTCTCCTTTGTCTAGCAACTGTTGATACAACTTAGTTTTTGCCTCTCTTCTGCGCTGGTTTTCTTCCTTTCTGATCGTAGCTTGGGTGATGAATAACAGGCACTGAAAGTTCTTACAGCACATAGTAAGGTTGCGGTTAAGAGTTCAGGGTTTGCAGGTAGATCTGGGTTTGGTTCCTAATTCTCCCATCTGCTCTCCCTCCTTCTCCCCCGGCCCCAACCCCAGTCTACTTATGTAAGCTCCCAAAATTCAGTGACCTCAGCAGCACCATTGTTAAGAACTTAGCATGGGACTGGCACAGAAAGCAGTCACTGAAATATAAGTAATTACCCATGTGGATCATGAGTCATGCAGTACCCAACATGTCCCCTAAATGGATAAGTAACTCTTTGGGCCAAGGAAGCAAGCATGAAATCTGTGGATACTTTACTGGCTTGGCCTGTGATACACTCAAATGTGACTGCTCTCAATCAGGATCACATCAGTCTCCATTTAATTCCTGCCATAAAGTCCAAAGAAGCCCTCTGGGCAGGGCTGCCCAGTGGTATTTCTACCTGGGAGCCCCTCCTACTTTGGGGAGTTTTTTCCCCCCTTCACTTTTCATTAATAAATCTCCCTTTATGTTATGGTTAGATATTGGTGTCAACTTGGCAACTGAAGGCTCTGGACTCTGGGCACTATTATGAGAAATTAGCAGTTGAGTCAAGTAAGCCCTGAGCAAACTTGCAGCAGACTAATTGGCTGGAAAGACCCAGCTCATGGTGAATAAGATAGAGAGAATTGGTTGAAGAAGTTGGAATCCTTTGGGTTCCAACCAGGCATGCTGGTCTGGTAAGCAGAGATTGTCCTTCTCTCAGCAGGCTTGTGGATGTATAGATATGGTATGGCCAGTTCCTCCAGTCCCTGGTGTTGATGTGGACTCTCCAGCCCAGCTGGATTAAGAGCTATAACCCAACTGTTGCAAACCAAAATAGAATCCCTTCTTCCCTTAAGCTCTTTGGTCATGAATTTACTGGCAACAATGCAGACAAAATGCAACAACTCTGCACATACAAATATGCATATATCTATAATTTTCAATTAGTATAATTGATAGAAATTTTTTGTTTTTAACCTCAAGAAAATGGCCTCTTGCTTTTCATGCATGAGTTGCAATCAAGAATTACTTATTCATGTTGCCACTGTAAGAATGATTATTAAGAAGCAAAAAAGACTAACAGCATGGACAAGACCAGCTTTCTTTGAGATGGTTCTGGACAATGTAGTGGTGGTGAGTCTAGTGTTAAAAGCCCAGGCCAGCTTTGTCACAATGATACATGTGTCAGTGCCTCCAAATAGATCCACAGATGTTGCTATGGGACCCTAGATATTGTCTGCTCAATTCATTGTGGAAAGGAAGAGGATCTATTTTTAAGGAAAGGGAAAGAGAAGGATAGAAAGTGGTCACAGATAGGATTGTCCTCTGCCTCTTCTCTGTCACTATTATGGCCCATATTTCTGAACTAACCCCATTTTTTTGGAGGTTCCTTTCTCCTCTGGGCTCATTTTTCTCTCTGCCTTTTCTGCTCTGGAAACGGAACCTGCTATGAAAGAGCACCATCCCCAGAAAGTCAGCGGTGGGGGTAATGCATTTTTAATCCTGAACACCTGGCCTCCTTTTCTTTGGCTGCCAGGAGGAGAGGGTCTTCTTGATTATTCAAAGAAGTCTTCTTATACTAGTGCTCACAAATGATTAAAAAGGTTAATAAATTTCAGGTCTGCTTGGTAATCCGGGGGGATAGAGCTCTGCAAACACAGAATGTGCTTTTTAGGTTGCATTTGACATTATGAAAAGCCACCTCTTCCTTCCTGCATACAATATATTTGCCGAAGCTTTAGACACGGACTAGCCAGAGTGTGGGGAAGGGAGGTGACATTGGAGGGACCATTTTACAAAGATAACCGCATGCATGCTGTCTCTAATTGATCCTGGGAGAAAAGCCCCTTAAGTCCCTTATTTCATAGGAGAGGCCTGTTAAAAGTAGCTCAGGTCAGCACAGGTTCCTTAAGCCCTGGTGACCCCTGAAAGATTTAACCATTTTCTCCAATTGCCCTTTTGCATCCCTGCCGCGGCATTGAGCGGCAGTATTCTGATACAAATTCCTCTTTTGTTCCTCACAGTGTCAGGGGAGATACAACATCCAATTCCAACCACTTTCTGTGGTCAGTCAGTTCTCAGGATGGTACCTAAGTGCAGAATCCATTGACTACGAGAGGTGGCTGCAGAATGAATGTCTTCCCTCCGCAGAGTGACACATAGGTTTCCCCAAATAGCTTTCCTTGGCTCTGATTCTAGACAGGCAGGCACACAAATCCCTTCATATGCTAGAGGTGGGGGTAATGAAGTGGTAGGTGGATACGAAGTCTAGTTTTCTGAACTATCTCCCTTCAGGGCAGTGACAGGAGGTCCTCTGTGGTTTTGGCCTTCAGGTAAAATTCTGGGAAAGCAAGAACATTGGATTATACAGATGATCAAACTTACAAAAGCCCCATAAGAAAAATTCAGTTATGTGATAATTACAAGTGTGGACTCTGGCTTGGATTATGGCACTGTGTGTGTGTGTGTGTGTGTGTGTGTGTGTGTGTGTGTGTGTGATATTCTCTTTTGCTGTATGGCTGAGGATGACCTTGAACTTTTAATCCTCTGCCTCTACCTCTGGAGTTCTGGATTGCAGGGTTTATAGGCATTTGCCACCACTTCTGTTCATTAGTTTTGTTTGATTAAAAATATCATTTATTTATATGTGTGTGTGTGAGAGAGAGAGAGAAAGAAAGAGAGGGAGAGAATACATTGTGCACATGTATTAGTTAGGGTTCTCTAGAGTCACAGAATCAATAGAATGAATTTATATATATATATAAAGGGAATTTATTGAGTTAACTTATGAGATATGGCTGAGGTAGTCCAAGGATAGCTACCAGAAGCTGCTCAGTCCAGTAGGCCAGTGGGTGATGGCTGAAGGCTGGAAGATTCCTAGAGGATCTTTAGTCTCATTGAGACTTGGAGGGTTGGAGAGCTGGAGGGTTGAAGAAACCAGGTGGCTGGAGGGAAGAGCACAGCTTCAGAGTCTCTCCTCAGTCTCCTGTTCTATGGCTCCATCTACCTGATCCACTACTGGGAGGTTCCAATGGGATCTATGGAGGTTCAGTGGGATTGAGGGCTGATCTTTGTATTATCCAGATAATCTCTCCAGGTGGTCTCAGCTGATCTTGCCAGGTGTGGTGTCAGCTGATCTTAGTTAATGCCAGGTGTGTCAAGTTGGCATCCAGTATTAACTATCACAGCACACAGGAAACATGTCAGCTTCCATGGATCAAACTCAGGTCACAGGTGAGATAGCAGGCACCTTACCTGCTGAGTTATCTGATGCCCTCTTGCTCTTATACTGTTGTTGCGAAGCACTAAAGCAAGACCATTTGTGATGTGTGAGACTTTTAGGCACCTATCTCCTCTCTGTGTGATAAAAGGATTATGAAAACCTCGAACTATTGTGGAAACCATGTGAGAGAGAGAGAGACTTGAGTGAGATTCTCCGCTCTCCGGGACCACCCAGCTGATCCCTGCCTCCTGAAGCCATGCTCTTAGCCATTCCACTGCACTGACTCCCCTGCCCTTTTTTACATTCTGACGCATGCGGAAAATGACATTTCTCATGTGACGTGGGGAAGGGAGGATGGGAGAGCTCAGGATGTGAGGCGAGAGGCCTGGGAGGCCCTGCTGCTCTGTCTTCTGAGGAACAGACGCTTTGGTTGCACGAGAAGAGAGAATAAGGTCAATGGTGCCAGCTAAGTCTTCCTGGAGCAAATGATGGCTTAAGTGTAGCTCAAAGGACTAGTGCACTTTTATAATGAAATTAAGGATGAGGATGTGCTTGATGAGCTACTTAATTTTCTCCTCTAAAAATGGACATCACAACCAAAGCTATTTCTAGTATTAAAAATAAAGTGAAGGAACATACATGGAGAGGTCTTTATGAAATGCAGCTTGATGCTAACCATTACTGTTCTAAAGGAAAATGTAGAAAATGTTTGAAATCATCAAAGGGAACTAACTGGCCATAGTGACTATCAAGGTAGACTTTTTCTAACAGATATTCACTTGGAGACAGTTTTCACCTTTCACAGAACATTCATTCATTAATTCACAATTTTTTTTTACCAAATTAAAAATGAACTTTAGTGTTTGTCAATGTTATCAGACCACATACACATTCACATTCACACTCACATATCATACTTTTTTAAAAAATGTAAGCGAAGACAGTAGGGACATGACCAAGAATCATATGTCTATGCTCAGGGCCCAGTAACTTCTGCCTTGATCCTCTCCAGGAGAAGGCAAGCCAAGAAAGAGGGCAAGAGAGACATTCTGCTCAGCAGTGCAACACAAAATTGGGAGGCATCACCACTCCAGGGCTCCATAGGCATCAGCTGTGGCAGAGATGGAAACATCTGGACGTGGCAGCCACCAATGGACAGAAGCTGCCAAAGAAGAGAGGACAGCAAGTGTCGTGTGACTGGCAACCAGATTTCTCTACAGAAGATGTATGTAGAAGAAATGATTGTGAAGACAGGGAGGCAAAAGCTAGCTAGGAAACATGAGTTATACATAGGACAAGTCCCAAATATGTTTTTCTTTTTGCATGTGTGTGTGCTTCTCTGTATGTTTGTATGTATTACAGCAGTGTGTGCCTGTAGAGGCTCAAGGATGACTTCGAGAAATATCCTGGACTGCTCTACCTTCTTTTTGCTTTTTACTCTGAGGTTTCCCAGGCTCTGTCTTCCAGGGCCAGAATGGCAGTCACCATCATTTCTGCCTGGCATTTTTATGTGGGAACTGGGATCCAAACTCAGGTCCTTCTGCTTGTGAGGCAGAGGCTTAATCCCTGAACCATCTCTCAGCCAACATCCCAAATAGTTAAGCCTTAGAATTTTTCCTTGAATTTTTCTTGCCATTTTCTTTCCGTACCCTTCAGTTACATTTATCTTGAAATCTTAGATGAACTGTGTAGATTAGTTCATCTCAAGGTATGATCTATTTTAAGACTTTTTTTTTTTACCAGAGACCCAGAGACAGTTCATTTAACATTTGTCCAACTTTGACATTTTCTTTCCTGAGTTCACTGTAAAATTCAAGTCAAGTAGCTTGCACAAATGCATCAATATTTTAAAAGCTACCGACATTATACATGCAAAAAGGCTTACAATCTTCAATAATCCTTAATGTAAAACACATTCATTATATATGAGCCCTCAAAGGAGACACTTGCCTTGTTCAGAATCCTAAGTGCTACACAATGGTGGCTTTGGGATAGTTAAATACCACACACTTGCTTTGTAAAACCATCACTGAAGGTCTTTAGTGGATTCACCTTGAAAGTCACTGGGACTGTTCTATCTTTAAAAATCTAGACCAACCTAAAGGAGATAAATTTCTGTCATGTGATATTCTTGTGGTCACATATAACAAGATATTTCTTTGTAATCTGACCTGGTGTTGGGATGCTCATCAGTTTTTGGAGAAACTGACAGTCTTTGTGGAGGAACTCAAAATGTTACCCCCTCCCCACCACTCTGTGAACTAGTTCCCAATGCCTTGAACAAGATTAATTGCTTCCATGAAAATTGACTGTATAGTACATTCTGTCTCAGTGGCTTAGCCTCTGATATGCTTGTTTATCTAATAAACCATGGACACCTTGGGTTTAGAGTTTCTTGGCACAGGCAGCACTTAATAGATGTGGAATCAAGGAGTAGATTTATAATCAGTAGATACTGTGGCTGAAACATAGATGAATTTGTACACATGTACAAATAAACAAGACATTCAAGGGAACTGGTGCTGTTCAGATGTAGTACTGAAAGAGAATTTTGGGATGTTGTCATCTGTTACAGTTACATTTCTGTTGCTGTGGTTAAATACTCTGACCCAAGCGAATTAATGAAGAAAAGGTTTATTCCTTTGGTTCCAGTTCCAGAGGGAATAAAGTCCTTCATAGTGGGAATACATAGTGGTTGGAGCTGAAGGCTGGTTGGAGCTGAAGGCTGGTTCGCATTATAGTAGCCATCAGGAGGAAGAGAGAGTGAGTAAGAGGAAGTTGGGTTGGTTTCCAAAACCTCAAGTTCTACTCCTCATGATGTTTCCTTAGCCATGCTGTATTCCTGTGAACCTCGTATTCATCAAACACATGAACCCAAGGAGGACAACCCACTTCAAACTACCATATCATCTTTTATTTTTTCAATGTATATGTTGTGAGTGTGTGAGTGTGTGTATGTGTGTGTGTGTGTATGTGTGTGTGTGTGTGTGTGTGTGTGTGTGTATGTGTGTGTGTATGTGCTAGTCTGTACATGTGTGTATATATAGAGGTCAGAAATCAGCTTTGGGTATCTTGTTCTGTAGTTTGAGATTATATGTTTTCAAGATAATGTCTCTCACTGAACTTGGGCTTAATGTTTCAGCAAGATTGGCTGGCCGGTGAGTGAGCCCCTTGGGATCTGCCTGTCTCTGCCCACTATCAATGTTGCCATGCCCATCTTTTTTGGGATCCTGGGAATCTGAATTCAGGTCCTCATGATAAGCAAGCACTGAGATTACAGTTGGGTGTTACTACTTGAGTTTGAAGCCAGTTTGGGGTACAGAGTGAGACCCTTTCTCAAAAGTGAATAAGCAAGCAAACAAGCAAACATCTTCCCAAACAAAACAGAAACTACAACAACAAAAAGAAGGCAGGTCAACATTTTACAATAAGTGACTTTAGGATGAGTGAATGAAGGTTTTCTGTGTTTAGTAGTGCTAATCTGCACTTGTATTCAAAGCTGTAATTCAGAGGGAAGGAAGAGGCCAGGCTTGGGACTTGTTAGGAAGTTTTCTTTTTACAGTTCCCACCATCACTGATTGTTTAGGGCCTACATTCCTGCTCATTTGGTTCCATCAGCTTTTTTTTTTTTCATTTCATTAGTTTTATTAAAAGATACATCCTTTAGCACTAAGTATAATGGCAGTTGGGTGAGGTTACCTCTGTCCACTCAAAATGAATACCTGATGTTTTCAAATATTGAATATACCAGCCTTTGGAAAAACTAACAAGTTATCCATAAAAATATGGTTTTATAAAGGTTAAAGATAAAGTGCACTGCTGTTCTTTGGTTCCCCCCACCCCAGTGGTCATTTATCCATTACATAATGTCAAGACTAGTTACAGTCACTGTGGATGGAGTTGGGTTGGGTACGGCACTGAGGAGCCATCTCCAAAACTTTAACATTATAGAGCTCGCCTTTTATCAAGGGAAGGCTAACTTTTGGGTATGTTAAAAACCTGGAACAACATCAATCTTCTAGTAAATGTTGAATCAGAACGCAAACTTTAGCCCAAAGAAACTTGTATCTGTATGTGTTAGCAACTAAAAGAAAATCTAGTAGTTGTGGAGCTAATAACTGATGGGGAACCCTCATCCTGAAGCCTCTTTTTGCTCCTCTTAATTGCTTATCTAAAGAAAAGGGTCAGTGCTTAAGTTGGCATTTGATGGTTAAGGAAATGGACACAAGAATCAGACTACCTGATTAGGAGCCCAGCTCTATCTTCCAGTTGGGTGACCTTGGACATGTTAAAGCTTTTAATGAATCTGCTTACCTTTGGTTTTGTTCATTTGGAAGCAGGGTCTGTCTTGCTATGTAGCCAGGCTGACCTAATGGTTCTTTTGCCTCAGTTTCTGAAGTGTAGAGATTCTGTACCATCATGCCTGGTTATTTAACCTTCTTGAGTGCCTATTTCTTTAACCATAATCATCATGTGTGTCTCTCAGTATGTCGTTCAGCACATCATCATTCTATGTTTACTGCCCAAGGTCAATAGATAATTGTTCGCCTACCCCTTAATGTTTAGTAGATATGATCTTAAGGGGGAAAAGGCCATCAGATGACTTCTTGTTTGTGATCTGCACCCAGACATCTGCACCTATCATTCAGATAGGTGCTTGGTTCCTGATTCTGCTTTGTAATCTTGGCTAGACACATTGCTTCATTTCTCTGTTAGTTTCTTCTTATTATAATGGTGATCAGCTTTACCTGTCTTGTAGCATTTGTGCCAGGAATGGGTACTCGATTTGGCCTGAAGTTAGAATCACCTGATAGAAAGTGAAAACCAGGTAGACCCCTAATAACAAGGCTTTGCAAATTCTGACACATAGTTATATCAGTAATAGCTGCATTTCCATTTTAACCAAGTACATAGAGCTGACATTTAAACTTCTTTTAGAGTAAGTTTCCTTTTCTGTTGGTTTCACTTGCTGACATAATATTTGAATCTCATGAATTTTTCTAAAGATTTTATTTATTCATTCGAGTATGCGTGTGTGTGTGTGTGTGTGTGTGTGTGTGTGTGTGTGTGTGTGTCTGAAGGTACTTTGTGTCCTTGCGGAGGGCCAAGGGTGACTTCAGGAATCATCCTGGGTTGCATCTATCTCCTTTTTGCTTCTCCCACCATGGCTGGAAGTGCAGGCCATTGCCGTTTCTGCCTGGCATTTTTACGTGGGACCTGGCATATAAACTCAGGACCGTCTGCTTGCAAGGCAGAATCTTAACCCCCAAGCCATCTCTCTACCTCCTTATTAATTTTTTTTTAAGGAAAGGGATTTTGTGGCCTTTTTAGTTTGGTAGACTGTGATTATCTACAAAATTTGATCTGGAATGTTTCTTTTTTATTTTTTATTTTCAGACACTTTTATTTCATTTTTTTAATCAAGAGTGACTGGCATAAAAAATATGATTGAGTCCCATCATTATTATCATTATGAAAATGGCTTTAAGAGAAAACTGGTCAGGTGGACGTTGTTGCTTTTCACTTTTATTTTTTAAAATTTTTATTACTTATTAAATTGTGTGTGTATGCATGTGTGCGCGCATGTATGTATGTGTGGGTGTGTAGAACCAGGGACGAATTCGGGAACCACCATGGACGCCTCCACCTCCTCCTTGTTTACTCTGCCCCAGGATTCACAGGCTCCGCCCTACCAGGACCAGAAACGCAGGCCGCCCCTGCTTCTGCCCTCTATACTTGGGGTCTAGGACCTGAACTCAGGACCTTCCACCTGCAAGGCAGAGGCTTAACCCCTGAGCCACCTCTCCAGCCCCGCTTTTAACTTTTAATTGGTAAATAGCTGCCACTGATAAAATAGACAGCCCAGAGAGTCTGTCCGGAATGCTCATGATACCTTATACAAGTCATCAGGATTGCTCTCAGGGGATGATCTGGAATTTTTCTAAAGAAGTTCTTAGTAGAACTTCAGCATTCTGAAGTGTCTTCAGCCATCAGCTAATTGATGTGAGAACCAAAATGTATGCGGCCTGTGAAATGCTTTCATATCGAGTGAGATAAGGCAGAAATGTGTGCCTGTGTGAAAACTCATGTATATATTATTCCTCGGGTATAAATAAGACATTCTGAAAGGCCATTAGCTTTCCTAGCTCTCTAGGGTTTTCATCAGAATGCTGGACTATAAATAGTTCCCTAGAGATGCATCGAAAGTGATGAACCTTCCTTCTCTTCCCAGGGCTGAGTGTTCCAGAGAGCAACGCTCACCGGGAAGTGTTGCCGCATTGTGTGCTTGTGCTGTGTAGATGTCACATTTTGGATTAGCCTTTGGAAATGAAAAATAAAAAGTCATACAAGGGCATCTTTGTGAGTATTTTGTTTCTCAGAGAAAATAATTTTGCATGAAATTTACCTAGTGCACTACATAAAAATTCTTAACCCAGCCTATTCTGTACAGTGTAGAAATGTATTTCCCATGAGTTATTTAAATGTCATCATGTCTGGTATCAAATATGAAGTACCTCATTTTGCAAATAATCATGCCAGAACTTCTGTGCCATGAATCTGCTGTAGAAACCACCATGGCATCTACACAGAAAAGGAGCACCGAGCAATTTCCTGCTGAATTCAAACAATTGTGTCAATCACAAGAACAGATTCAGAAAAATCTGATTCCATTTTGTTATCTTTCAGACCAAAGTAATTTGTTTAAAGAATCTAGAAAAGAACCTGTATCTTTTCCATCAGATTTTGTCTTAACCCTTTCTGTGAGACCTATTGGCTAGCCCATGTTAAGAGGATTAGGATTGTTAGACTGGTAAGATCTGCCTTGGGGCTTGTTGTGTTAGGTTTTTAGTAGATGATAACTGTTTGACTGCTTAGGCCATGGCCAATTTATCACTGAACTTCTTTTCATCTTCAGCGTAGCAGTCTTCTCTGAAGAGTTACCAAACTTATCAAAATTCATTTTGCTGTGGAAAATGGTCTTTGAGGAATCAGACAGTATTTGAAAGAATTCTATTCCTTGATGCTTATTGTTATAGCTAGCATGGGTTTTCTATGCATGTTTTTGAAACATGGAGTACATTTTTGGTAGGCAAATACAGAATAAGAGAAAAAGTAGCAAATATTGATAATATTTAGTAAATATCTAGTAAAAACTTAGTAAAACGAATACAGACTTGTTTTATCTAACAAATCAATAAGGCTTTTTTTTTTTTGGAAAAGAAAACTTTTTTCGGGTTATTTTACATTATGTATTATACTTTAGACAGTTTTATTATTAAGTAAGCAAGAAAATAATTCCCCTCTGTTGCAGTTCACCTGCATGGTTGCTGACAGATCACCATCAACTGTCTTAAGGGAACAAGGGGTTTATTTTTTCTTACAATTACTGGTTACAGTTCTTAGTCCATCTTGATGGGAACATGCACCAATACCAGGGCCGAAGGAACTGGCCACACCACATCACCACATAATGGCTGAGAGAGGAACGATTCTTACTTGTCAGACCAGCATGTCTGGCCAAGTGAACGCAAGGATGCCAACTCTCAACCAGCTCTCTGTATTTTATTCAGAGCCTAATCCCACCTACCACAGGCTTGGCCTTCCCCATCAGCTAGACAATTTCCTGCAGATTTGCTCTGGGCTTAACTCAACCATCAATTCTGTACAAATGTGCCCAGAGCTCAAACCCTCAAGTGTCAAGTTGACACCTGTGCCTAACTATGACATCCTCCCATCACCTCTCACTCCATTCTTCCCTTTCAGGCTTCCAAATGCTGGGATTATACATGAGAGTCACAGGCAATCTTCAGGTACATTAACAATTTAATGCATAGTATAGCCCTTTGACATAATTGTCATTTTCACCTCTTAAAATTAATAAACTGCTGTTCAGAAATGTTTAAAAACTTGTTTAAGCTGACATAATAAATGGCAGAGCTAGGATTCAAACCGCCAAACTCTCTGACTAGTAAATTAGTATTCTTCCCACGGGTTGACTTTGACACTGAGCAGGAACCTACACAGGGTGAATCTAACAGTGTCAAAACAGCCTTTTCTTTGGGGATCCCACTTGTCTGTAATTATTACCTGTAGAATCTTTCTTTGAGCCTCAAGGCGGGATTAAGGCTGTGCTTATGGAGAACAATACAATGATCTGATCTCAGTTTCTGGTACAGGCAACATTTTCCTGGGACGTCAGAATTGGATAAAAAGCAAATCACTTTGACTAAAAGGAAAAAAAAAGTAGATTGGAGAGATAGTGTTTTTTTGAGAGAGAGAAAGTGTGCACATGCATGCCATGACACACAGGTGGTCAGAAGACAACTTTCAGAAGTCAGTTCTCTCCTTCTACCGTGTGGGATTTTGGGAATTAAACTCAGGTCACCAGGATTGTGTGGCAGTTAGCCTGCATGCTGCCGATAAATTAATGACAAAATGGCTTAAGGGAACAAGGGGCTTCATTTTCTTCTTTATTTTTATTTATAATCTGGTTATAGTTCTTAATCCAGTTTGGGAAGAGAGTCTACACCAATACCAAGGGCCGGGGGAACTAGACATGCCATACCATGCATCCATAAGATTGCTGAGAGAGAGACAATCCTTAGATGCCAAAGTAGCATGTCTGGCCAAGTACACCGAAGTATTCCAACTTCCTTAACCAATTCCCTCTATCTCATTCACCAGCCTCCACTATGTACTGGGCCTCCCCAGCAGGCTTGCTGGGGCTTAACTCAACTGCCAATTCTTTATAAATGTACCCAGAGTCTTAGACTGTTAACTTGACACCTGTATCTAATTGTGACAGCTTGCAAGCAAGCACCTTACTCGCTGAACTGTTTCTCTAGCCTCTCTTTGTCTCTGTCTGCGTCTGTCTCTGTGTCTCTGACTCTTTCTCTCTTCGAAGTTGGGTTCATTCACAGTTTGACTAAATGGAAGAATGAGAAAGACTCCTAATTTCTTTCAACCTTTCCAATAGCCATGTTGCCATTTTACAGGAGAGATGAATGAAAGCCAGGGAAAGTATGCATGTGTTTATTTAGCTGCGGTACAAGTTGTCAGCACAGGATGATATGTAAAAACAAGAAGGAAAACAAACAACAGTAATGATGACAACAACAACGGGGTAGGTCTTTAGTACACTTCATTGTACCACCAGGGGAGAGTCAGAAAGCATCATCCCAGACTTTTCCATCCTCCTATAATCTGCGATCTAGATGAATGCATGGAGCTTCCAGAGCCATCCTGGGCTATGAACACAAGGCACACCCTTGCAAGGGAGCAGAGGGTTCATGAGTGCTACACTGATGTGCCATCTAAGTTCTAGGCGTGAACTCCACAATTCCATAGTATCAGTATGTAAATCATGGCAATCTTGGCCTCTGTTAATTTGACGTAACTCTCACATGCTGCCAAATCTAATCAATAAAGTACTAAGGCGCTGAGAAAGGAAGTGTCTTGTCCAAAATTGAACTATAGCTCGGAGAGGGGATTTGGACCTTGACTTTGTTCTCTTTTAGTGTAACCAATGGAGCAGTTTGGATTCAGAGCAGAAAGAAACAAAGGCAAATGTTATTTCACTCTTTGAGCTCTGTGGAATTAATATTTTCCAATTTTCAACACCGGGCAGTGATGGAGGAGCTGCAGGTAGAAAAGACTGAGGAGAATTCAGTTTGCCATGTTGCGGCAGGAAGTAAGGATGTTTTGTCTGGGGAAACAGAATGGCAAGTGCAAGAGAAATATTAGTTTCTTAGGCGGTCTTCTATCTTGTGCACAGGGGGTAATTATGATGTTAAAAATTCAAAGATAATTTCTCTACCTGACTTTTTCCACACAAGGGCTTTTATGCTCAGCAGCAGTCAAAACAGCAAATAAAGAAACCTGGTTTGCTGTGGTCTAAACTTCTGGGTTTCTTTGTTGTACTGTGTGCCCAGTGTGGGTGTGTGAGTGTGGGGTGAACCAAAGATGCAAAGTTCCTGACCTCATGGGGCTTAGAGTCATGACATCAAAGGACCAGATTTTTCATGTACAGGACTTTTAAAAAGAGATATCACAGCCAAAGAAAAAATGGAACGATTTGGAGGGAGAAATATTGCTTCCAAAAGTCTTCAAGGTTGAGACTGTGAGGAACTGTGGGAGGTAAGAAAACAGAAGGAAAATTCAACTCCAGTGCATTTTCGACCAGTTTAGAGCATTATGCACACAGGTCAGAAGGAGGCCAAGCTGTCTTAATTGGGCTGTTGGTGAGTGGACATTGGGTGTGGGTGGCTTAATGCAAGCTAGTCTTTACACATGCGTGACATGAAACATCTATCTGTAAAACCCAGCTGCCAATCATTTCTGTTTTCTGTGAAGAGGCTTTTTTTTAATTTTATTATTATTAATTCAACTGTGCGCATGTGCGTGTGTATGTGCGCGCACGTGTGTGCGTGTGTCTGTGTGTGTGCGTGTGTGTGTGTGTGTGTGTGTGTGTGTGTGTGTGTGTGTGTGTATGTATGTGTGTGTAGAACCACGGACGAATTCGCGAACCACCATGGACGCCTCCACCTCCTTCTGCCCCGGGATTCACAGGCTCCGCCCTACCAGGACCAGAAGCGCAGGCCGCCCCCGTTTCCGCCTGGCGTCTATACGTGGGATCTGGGATTGGAACTCAGGACCTTCCGCCTGCAAGGCAGAGGCTTAACCCCTGAGCCACCTCTCCAGTCCCAAGAGGCTTTTTTTAAGAATTTGAATTTTATTGAGATGAATGCAGCATGCAAACATTCAGAAGCATGGAGTGTATGCATTTTGCATGACCATCATTTCTAATTAGCTCAACATGTCCTTCACTCCAGAAGGAAACTCCATACCTGTTAAGTATTTTCCCACTTCCCATTCCCCTGACCTCCTGTAAACACATATCAATATTCAGTTTCTATGGCATGAACTATGCTGGATAGTTAATGAAAATGGGATCACGTGATATGTAATTTTCTTTTTTACTATGCTATACCTTGCGTTGTTCACATAGCATAATGCTTTTGAGGCTCACTCATGTTGTATCGTGTATGAAGACTTCAACCTTTTTTCCCTACCATATGGCATATTGCCGATGTATTTGTCTACTGGCGAAAATTTGAGCTGTTTTGACTTTTAAAAAGTTAGTAAACTTATCTATTTGTGTGTCTGCATGCACATGCAATAACACATGTATGGAAGTCAGAAAAGGACTCACACTCTTTCTACCACATGACTTCTAAGGATTGAATCCAGGCTGTTAGGCTTGGTGGCAAGCTGCTGTCTTAACCTTTTAGCTGTTGTGAATACTGCTACTATGAGGCTGTGTATACTTTTATTTGCCTAAACACTCATTTTTCAAAATTATTTTCTGTATCAACTAGGAGAATTACTAAGTCAGAAGGTAATTTTATGTCTAAAATATTGAGGAACACCAAGCTGCTTTTCTAGTAACTGAATTGCTTTACATTTCCACCAGCAAAGTTGGAGGGTTCTGGTTTCTCTACATCCTCGCCAATGCTTGCTATATTCCATCTGTTTGATTATGGTCATCCTAGGGAGCCTGATGTGGTTTCGATTTACGTTTCTGTGATGATTCGTGATGAGCATCTTCTCATGGGCCTGCTGATTGCGTCTACATGTTCTTTGTAGGAATAACGCTTCGGGTCCTTGGACAGTTTTAGAATTGAGCTTTGTTTTGATTATTAAGTTATTATAAAACTGTTTGCGGTATTAGTTTAGCTACAGTATGCTATATATTGAATAGTCATTAATTGCCTTAGAGGTTGGCTTTTTGGTGAGAGAGGGGAGAAGAAAAAGCAGAAGATATATGGGGGGTATGACTTAAAAGGGTGTAACGTCAAGATTCATCTTGCCTCATTGCTCAGGGGAGGAAGCAACAACTTTGTCATGACGCTTTGTTGAATATGCATTCCTGGCCTGCGGCTTCAATATTCTTACTCTCCATGACTGTTTGATGATAAGGAGCTGTTTGCTCTGCCTCCGTGCTGGGGGTGGGACCTGGGACCATGTGTGTGCTGTGCAGATACTGTGAGGCTGAGCTACATTTCCATTCTCAGAGCTGCCTTTTTGTTTTTAATGAGTAAAGAGTTTATTTTGGCTTACAGTTATAGCAGAATACAGCCCCCCCCCCCCCGTGGTAGGAAAGACATGGTAGTTGGTGGGGGCATAGGAAAACAGCTGGTGACATCAGATCCACACCCAGGAAGACCAGAAAACAAAGAGCAGATCCACCCCCCAGAGGCCCACATCCCCCTAAAAGTGTTACATTCTTCCTAAATCTCACCACCACCTGGAGAAAGAATGTTTAAATACTTTAACCTGCAGTGCTCATTTTATGTTCAAATTACAAGCACATTGTGTTTTCATATTTCACACCTTCACACAGTTACATGTGTATTGCCAGCCTTGATCCACTGATGTGAGCATGGAGGGTGTTTATTGCCCTGCTGTGCATGTAAGGCCTGGGTTTTCCTCATGTTCTCCAGGATCAGCAGAAGGTCCCTGTCAGCTCATCCCTTTGCAGTGTCGTGTTTTCCTTGCCATCGTGAGCGTGTTCTGGAGGAATGCTGTGACAGAGCTTCCATTTTTTGAGTGTGTGGTCTACATATTAACTTACCAAACTTTTTCCATATCTGTGCCCAGTTGGTACTTTCATTCTCATTTTACGGACTGGAGGAATTGCGGCCTAGGGAGATTAACTAGTTCAAAGTCACTGTGGGAAGGAGCAGGGGTAGGGATTCCTTCCTCACAGATTCACGTCCTTTTTCCTCACTCTGTGGGCAGCTGCGTCTTTTGCTTGCCTTATCTCTGCCTTCATTAATTTATCCACCTCCTTTGGTCTTCCTCACCGCTGACACTGGTGTTTTACCGCAAATGTAAATTTCTGTATTTTAAGGTCTTGTCATTCCTTAGGCTCCCCTGTCACTCTCTTTTGCTTTCCTCATTTGTGTGCCCCATTTCAACCATGACAGACTACTCCTAATTTCTGGAATCTGTCAAGCCATTTCAGAACCTTGTGCTCCCAATACAGAGTTCCTCCTGTCGGGAACGTATCAAAGATGTCTCCTCCCCAGCCTCCATTATGAACCTCTTTCCTCTGCTCCGACACAAAATGTACCAATATTAGCAAATGAGGGAAGGAAGAGAGGAAGCTGTCAGGATTTACATGGCTCATCTTGACGGTCTGGAATGGCCAAGGGAATCAGGAAGGAAACTAATGAGACAGCTTAGTAGTCAGCTCCAAGTGTAAAGACATTGATGGGTCTCTTTATCATAGGCACTAATCAATTTAGAAAGTGTAGTGGGAAAGGAGTCTTACTCGTAAAACATGGAACATGATAAAACACCAGAAACCGGCTAAAAAACATGTGACTTTATATCTTAAGGCTCTCTGAAATATTAACAAAAGGTAAGATACGCCCGAACCTATGAAAATATACTCTATGTGTCTGTACAGAGCGTGTAGTTAATGAGATTAGGAACCTGGTGTGACTGTCATGTCTGTGTCTTCTCAGGAAAATTGCCTCACACCTCCACATTTAACTTCCTGGTTTGTAAGATGAGGGTCATACTATTAAGTAACTTATGTGTGGATAGGTTTAGTATACTCAGGCCAGTGTTGGACATAATAAATAACCAGAAAGTTACAGGTAATATCCAAGACCGTGGTGATCTTTTGGCTAAGCTGGACACTTGGTGTGATTCTAGTTGAGCATTTGTTTCTGTGTGTGACTAAAGTTTTATTCTACGTGTGTGTTTGTATATGTGTGTGTATGTGTATGTGTATATGTATGTGGGTGTTTGTGGTTTGGTTTTATCCTGTGCTTTGCCATTGTGCTCATGTTTGCTATCTTCCTTCTTCATCTATTACCCTTTAGTTGCACGTAGCGAGAATTACTGTGAGTATACTTCTGTCCTAGTCATTGCCAGTACCCCGAAGGCTTCCCTTATCCCTTCCCTATCATCTGTCCTCTCCCCTTTTCTCAAATGGGATTGGATTTTATGCTGCAGATTATTACCCTTCAGTTTTAGGATTTTATACATTATTGCATAAAAATGTGTTGTGTAATTTTGTTTGTTTCTGGCATCTTTCCTAAGCGTCAGGTCTGTGAGATTCAAAGGGAATCTAGATGTAGCTTTAGCTTTATTATTTTCATTGCTGAATTTATAATTTTTTTGCCATTGTACATTCAAGTTATTCTCATTTGAGCATTTGTTTCTGTGTGTGACTGAAGTTTTATAAGGAGTTTGAACTATCTTACTATTACCAACAACCTTGCTGTAATAGTTTCTCTTAATTATTGCTGTGAGAGAACACTCAAAGTCGATCAACTTAAGGGAAAAAGGGAGGTTTATTCAGCTTACGATTCCAGAGGAAAGGTACCGTCTCTCACAGCAGAGGTGGCGTGGCTGGCTAGCCAAAGCTGGAGGAGGCTAAGTCACCGCAGACATCTTGGAAGCTGAGAGCTGCAGATTGCTTGCAGCAAAGGCAGACTTCTCCTGGAGGTAGGGTGGGACTAATCCACCTCAAGGCCCACCCCTGGTGACTGCCTTCCTCCAGCAAGGCTCCACCTCTCAAGGTACCATGACCTTGCCAACACATGAGACTGTGGAGGACACATTTCAAACCATGACATTCTACTCCTGGTCCCCACAGGCTCATTGCCATCTCATTATGTAAACCATACTCAGTCCAACGTTAAAAGTCTTCATAGACTGCATCAGTAGTCCCAACAGTCCAAAAGTCCAAAATCCAAAGCCTCCTGTAAAATCGAAAGACAAGTTACATACTTCCAATATACAATGGCACAGAATAAACATTCCCATTCCAAAAGGAAGGAATGGGGGCATATCCAAGAAAGATTGGTCCATAACAAGCCTGAAAACCAGCAGGACAAACTCCAAATCTTGTATCTCCAAGTCCAACAGGTGAGCCTCTTGTTGAAATCATCTCAGTTCCAAAGGGCTTTGGTTTCACTTCTCCAATGCAGCTACCCATAGAATACATTGCTCTCTTGAGCTGACTCCTCCCAGGGTATACAGCTCTCCTTGGCAGGTGTCCCACGTTGTGTCTGGAATCTAACATCTTTACTTCTCAATGGCAAACCAGGCTTTAACTCCACAGCACAAACTGCCCTTCTTGGGCCTCTAAACTGCAGGCTTCTTGCCTCACAATGCCTGGATTCTGCCAATTTTTGAAATCTTGGAGGAGGACTCCATGATCTCCTCTCTCTTGCATCACTGATGCCTCTAAAACCAGAACCACATGGACAACTTTGCCAAGACTGGCCCCCTTGAATCACAGCCGATTCTGCTTCTGCATGTTGACCATGGGGAAAAGCTCTTTCACACCTGGGCAATTGCTTGGTAAGAGAAACCAACTCTTGCTTTGGAACTCCACCCTTTAGCTCCAGTCTTCTGAAAAGATTGCATTCTTATGAGTGGGAGCCTTCCTTGAGGATCTTGCCCTCAAGCTAGGGCCTCTCCTATTATTCAAATTGAGAGCAGGCTTTGATTTACAAATGGAGTTAATCTCTTCAACAGCCATTTTGTTCTCTGCTTCTTCCTGGTTCAACTCTTTAAGTTTGTCATTGTATTTTTCATCATTGGATCTTACAGTTTTTGCTTTTTTCTGTCTGATTCTTTGCTCTTTTTCATAACTCTGAAGATAACTAAAAAGTAGCTATATCACATTGTCAAGACTACATTGCTTTGAAATTTCCTCCGCCAAGCACTCCAGCTTAACTTCAGGCAAGTTTTCAGAACGAGGGCAAAACTTCACTAAGCTCTCTGCCAACACATGGCTCCACATGTTATTCATCCAGTTGCAAACACAGTCTCTGTTCCCCTCTGGACCATCACAAGCTGGGCTTCCACTGCCTGCGTCTTTCACAGCATTGCTGTCCTCTGAGCTCTCACGAGAAAGGCCCATTTGGCCCCCTTGCTCAGATGCAAAGACTTTCCCAGCCCGAAGTCCCAAAGTTCTCCATATTTCTCCCAACAAATAGTTCCAAAGGCACACTAGCCACATCACAGAATTGGCCATACTTCTGGGTACCAATTTCTCTCAGCTACACAAACAACTTCATGTTGTGGTACCAGTTGTTTTTAATCTCACAGCAATACCACATTACCTGGTACCAATTTCTGTAACAGTTACTCTTAATTATTGCTGTAAGAGAACACTCAAAGTTGATCAACTTAAAGGGAGAAAGGGAAGTTTATTCAGCTTACAGTTCCAGAGGGAAGGTACAGTCTCTCAAAGCAGATGTGGCATGGCTGGCTAGCCAAAGCTGGAGGAGGCTAAGTCACCGCAGACATCTTGGAAGCTGAGAGCTGCAGACTGCTTGCAACAAAGGCAGAGTTTTCCTGGAGGTGGGGTGGGACTAATCCACCTCAAGGCCTACCCCTGGTGACTGCCTTCCTCCAGCAAGGCTCCACCTCTCAAGGTACCATGACCTTGCCAAACACATGAGACTGTGGAGGACACATTTCAAACCATGACACTTGCTATGCTCTTACATCTTTTGGTGCACCTGTGTGGATTTCTGTTGGCCATATATCTGAGAATAGATATAGAAGTGTTGATAGAATGTTAAACTTCAGTAGACAAAGCCAGGGAGATTCCCTGAAGCGATTGTGTATTCCTACCAGCAAGGAGGGTCTGAGACTTCTGGTCTCTGTGTTCTTAATAACCTTCAACATTGCTAGTCTCCCTGACTTTAGCAATTCTGATGGGTGTGGAGTATTATTTCATTGTGGTTTTTGTGTCGCATTTCCCTGTTGAATAGAGCACTTTTTGAAATGCCTTTTGGCCATTTGGGTATTCTTACAGGTGGATCATTGTCCTCCTCAATAAAATCGGATTATCTCCTTCTATTTAATATACAGGAATCTTTTAAGTAGTTCAGATATGAATACTTTGCCCTTTACAAGAATTATGTGTACCTTCTCCAAGTTTGCAGTTTTCCTTGCGTGTATATGTGTGTGTGTGTGCGCGCACATGCTCATGTGAGAGTATGGGTAGGTCTGCTACAATACACACTTAGGTGGAATTGGGGACAAGCTGAGGGTGTCTGTCTTCACCTTTCCACTTTATGTGAGACAGTGTCTCTTCCCTGCTGCCATGTAAGCTTGGGCTGCCAGATTCTTTCTTCTCTGCCTGCCGTTTCCTGAAAAACACTGTGGATGCCCATTTTGTGGGTTCTGGGGTCAGTACTCAGGTCATCAAGCTTGCGTAGTGAACGCTTTTACCTACTGAACTACATGCTTTGCCTGGTTTGCCTCTTTATTATCTTAATGGGTACTCTTGATGTGAAGAAATGCTAATTATAATGGAGTAAAATTCATTAGTTTTTTTTTTTTCCTTTTACAGATGGTGGTTTTGTGTCCGGTTCAAGAAACTTTGAGATGCATTTTGATATTATGAGTATCAAGACTTCAATATATAAATTGGAGGACATAATTTACCTTATAACACTGAGTCTCCACATTTTAAAGCCTAACCTAAAAACTCTAATCAATAAATTATAAACCATCTTTTTACCTGACACTCCAATTTCATCTATTCTTAAACTTGGGAAATATAAATGTGGTGAGTTTCTCGTAATGTTGATTCTGTGGGTCCTTTCATTAAGGCCTTCAGATATAATACCCAGTTTCAATACAAATTATCAGTCTTTGCCAATCAAAAAAAAAAAGCTTTCCTGACTCTAGGCCATAAATATATTCTCTGTGCTCAATCCTATGTCTCATGCTAGATCTATGGTTTTTATGTGGAAATTATCTTCAGCTTTCATTTCTTCCGTACAGATGTCCAAGTGACATGGGACAATTTACTGAAGAAACTCTTCTTTCCTTACTACTACATGACACCATCTTAACAATACATATATCAGACTGTCTCTTCTAAAATTCCTTTGGTTAATTTTTGATCCTTATGTCAACATCAAGCTGCCTTGTGCTAAAACTTAACACTAATTGTGTGTGTGTGTGTATGGTGTCAGAGGACACTGTGTGTACCTGTGGAGCCACCCTGGATTGAATTACCTTCTCTTTGCTTTGCTCTGGAGTTCCTCACGCTCTGCCTTCCAGGGTTGACAACACAGGCCACCATTTCTATCTGGTGTTTTTACATGGGATCTGGGAATCCGAACTCAGAACCTGCTTTCGAGACAGAGGATTAACCCTTGAGCCATCTCTCCAACCCAGAAATCTTGTTCTTCAAGAGCATGTTGTCTCATTCTTTTTCATTCCTATATAATTTTTAAAATATGTATCGTGTATGTGTGATATATACACATGTATGCATTCTTTTTTAATATGTTCTTATATATGCACAAGTGCACACACATGTGTACACGAGTGCATGTGGAGGTTACTATTGATGTTGGATGTCTTCATCCGTCACTCTCTATTTTTATAGATTAGTTTTCTCACTGAACCTGAAATACACCAGTTCAGTAAGAGTAATTGTCCAGTGAGCCTTCCCAGCTCTAGGATTATACATGTGCAGCAAAAAAATGTGATGGGGATCTGAACTTAGGTCATCTTTCTTGCATGGCAAGCACCTTACAAATTGAACCATCTCACCACCTTCCTATATAATTTTACAACTGGCTTGTTAATTTCTGAATTGAATCTGAAATCCCTCTGAGGGATCAGGCATGGTGGTGCACACCTGTAATCAAAGCACTCGGAAGGAGCACCATTGCAGGTTCAAAGACTGACTGGTCTAATAGTGAGTCCCAAGCCCATCAGGACTGTAGTGTGAGATGCTGTTGCTGAATCCCTGCCGGGCCAGCTGGGGGAAGAAGGGAAACGGTGGGGCCTCGTGGGCTCCAGGTGAATGGGTGAGCCAGTGACGGGGTCACCACCCAGACCCTGGGAATCAGGCGAGAAGCAGCATGCAGACAATGAGTTGGCTGCAGACTCAACTTAGGATGTGTTTGGGCTTACATAGGGTCGGGGTCCAATCAGGTGTGGCCACCCCTCTGTTCGGGGGAGGGGGAGCAGCCACCAATCATTCAGCTGTTTATTGGGTGTCCAAGTTAGATGGCCGCTTCCCATTGGTTATTCATCCCTCCTTCCCATTGGTTGTTCATCCGCCTGCCATTTGGTTGTCCATCCCTCTGCCTGTATGGTTCCTTCTTCAGGCTTGTCTATAGCCAGACCTCCTGGATTCGGGAGCCTGGGCTAGGGCCTCCCTGAATTGATAGTGCTACATTTTCACCCTTTTATTTATAAAATTTTTTCAGTGGGGACCATGATAGCTGGGGTGACCCCAAGCCTCTTCAGCTGCGTGGAATATAGGTGACTGTGCCTGTCTTAGGTTGGTCACCACCCTCATGTGGAGCCTTACCAGTCACTGACTCCCAGTCATGAGACCGTTCACAGAGAAAGAATCATGGTTCCAAAGGGAACTCAAGCAGTGGCAGAGAAAAGGAGGTTTTGTCAGGGCAGGAGCAGGCATAGTGGCTGTAGGCGGGGCAGGTGGAGAAATTATCCAGAAGAGCTGGGGAGACAGAAATCAGAACCTAACAATTGTAAGTTAGTAAGTTATAGCTTCAATAGAGGACAGCCAGGCTTACAAGGGGACTTTGATGATCTTAGGAATATCCGAGCTCTGAATGCATGATCTGAGGACCTGGAAAGCAAGCTTTATTATTTTGGGAATATATGAAAAAAACCTTTAAGAAAACTTGTATGAAAGAAAACTTACAAAAACATAATATAAGTAGTTAAAGCCTTAGATGTTACCAAAATTATTTGTTCTTATATTTAAGTATGTATAAATGTATTTAAAAATGGTATGCCAAAATTTTAATATTAGCATGCAATAGAAATGAAAAAAATTTAAAATGGTCATAGACGCAAGACACACAACATGTAAACACAGAACATATAAACATACAAGCACATGAACAACATTGTACCGGCAACTGTACAATTTACCAGCAACTGTCTTAAAATTACCCTTGAAAGCTTTATCAAAGGCAGATTAACATTTGGGAAAACCTTATTTAAAACAAGACCTCATATTAGTTAAATCTGGCAGCTTAGCTTAATTATGAAAAACATCTAGCAAGGAAAAGCATCCTCATCCATAGTCCATTTCCATATTTTCTCTGGTGGGATCCAAGGTGCTAAAACCATGGCCTCATTCCAAAATTCCTCTAGGCCAACAGTCTTTACCTTGAGTCCTCTAGTCTCTAGGAGAGATTTTCAAGATATGTATTTGGAGACCAGTATTGTCTGAAGCAGAGAATACAGCCATGAAAGAGGGGGAGTCAAGAGCTACAGGAAGAGAGGAGGGAAGGGGATGTCAGCAGGGAGTGGAATGCCCCCACATGGACCTGAGAGCCCTCTGCAGAGTCCTCAACCAGGAAGGGGAGGGATGCAGATCTGGAGGAAAAACAAAGGACTATTTTGGGTTCTCTCCACAAGCCACACTGCAGCGACCAATCACTTCCTCAGTGGAGGATCCTAAGATGCCTAGGAGGATGGGAACAAAGGGGGCCAGAAGCATATGGCCCTCCTGGACTTCCCCCTTATGGGCCAGGAAAAGCACTTCTATCTGGATCTGTGGCTCCCAGACATTTTCTGGGGAAATCCAAGGTGCTAAGATTAAAGCTTCCTCCCAAAAATCTTCTAAGTCCTTCCGCATCTCCTACATAAGTCTAGTAGAGCCTTAAGGGCAGTCAGCTGGGGTGCCTTTTGATGGGATGATAAATTACCCATTATGGAGAGGAAAGGTTCCCTAATGGAGCAGAGATGACTAGGAGGCAAGGGGACAAGGCAAAAGTGCAGAAAATAAAAAGCAATGACTAGAACCAAGGTGAAAGTGAAAACAACTCCTAAAAGGGTAACCAACACTCAAGGAGAGACCTAGTGTAGGATATATGCAGAGGTGTTTTGGATCTAAACGTGCTGTGCTTAATGAGGGACTTCAGGGGTTTGTTACTCCCCAGGGCCTTATGCTCCTGATCAGGCTAATTCGATATAATCAAACCTGGGCTTCAAGTTATGAGGGGACCAATTTCTCATATGAACTCACTGGGAAAAGCCTTAACTTAGAGGGGTTCTTTGATTGTGGGGAAATCACGAACGATTAGGGCTCCTTGATTATCAGCAAATCAAGCGAGCGATTGGGTTCCTAACCTTAAGAGGGGCTCCTTGATCATCACTAAATCAAGCGAGCGAGCACCAAGGACAAACAGGGAAAGGGGAAGAGGAGGGTCCACCTGCTCACTTTCAGGCACCATAAGCACAGGAACACAAAACTAAAGTAGCCAGCCGCTCACCAAAACTTACTGGAATGGGTGTCTCCTCTACACTGAAGGCAGCACCGCCCCATGTTGGTGCACCGTATGTTCTAAATCCCCCACCAGGCCAGCCGGGGGAAGAGGGGAAACATCAGGGGCCTCGTGGGCTCGAGGCGAATGGGCAAGCTGACAATGGGGTCACCCCGAGAGTCAGGCGAGAAGAAGCACCAGATGACAAGTTGGCTGCAGTGTTTGGGCTTATATAGGATTGGGGTCCAATCAGGTGTGGCCACACCTCTGCTCAGGGGAGGAGGAGAGCAGCCACCAATCATTTAGCTGTTTACTAGGTGTCCAGGTTAGATGGCCGCTTCTCATTAGTTGTCCATCCCTCCTTCCCATTGGTTGTTCATCCCTCCTTCCCATTGGTTGTTCATCCCTCCTTCCCATTAGTTGTCCATTTCTCTGCCTGTATGGTTCCTTATTCAGGCTTGTCTGTAGCCAGACCTCTTGCATTCAGGTGCCGGGGCTAGGGCCTCCCTGAATCCATAGCGCCACAAGATGCTGCCATAAAGCATACTGCAGAGGGAGGCTTGAGATGTGGGATGTGGTTCAGTGATAGTTTGGCCCTGGGTTTTATCCTTGGGGAGAGGGAAAAAAGAAAGATGATGGACTGAATACTGGTGACACTGACTAATAGGTCAACTCGGGAAGATGACACCTTTACAATGAAATCTGAATATGGTATATCCTTCCATCCTCATATTCACTCAGAATGTTTATAGTTTGCTCTACAGTTTTCCTAATAGCTTCTTAGTTTAGGGTTCCTAAACACTTATGCAGTCTTGATATTTCAACACTACAAGATTTCTTTGTCCTGCAAGAATAATCTTGGCTTATATCAAACTTAACCATGGCTGTCCTGAGCTGGTAGACTGTGTCTGACCAGTTTTTCATTGATGCCCATTTGAAGCTCCTAGTTTCTTACGGGGATTGCGCCTAGTATTCACTTCTGAGGTGAGATTGGAATAAAGTAGATAGAACATGGAGCCTCTGATGAAAATTTCATAGTATTTTATGTGCTATTTTATCAAGTACAGGTAATGCACCCTAAATTGCTTGTCAGATTTAGCAGTCACCCGTATCCCATCCTCGAGCTTGGATCACCATGCTTGGCAGCCCCCAGGAAACCTACTCAGCACTTATGCTTCAGCTGTAAGGCTGCTTTGATTCATCATTGTTCATATTGGCCCTGAGAGCATCATTCTCATTTTCATTTGCTGGTGCCTTTCTCTTTCTCTCTGTCTGTCATGTTCTTCACTATTCCGACTCATTAACTTTAACGCACCTTTCAGCAGCTCTCAATTCCTTGCCTATCCTTTCAGATCGCCTTCCCTGAGTTGTAGACCAGGTTATGCTCCCTGACAGTTAGTTCCTTTCCTACTATCTTCTTTCTCTCTTTCTCTGTATTTGTGAGTATGTTTGTGTGTGTGCATATGTATGTGTAGGCCAGAGGTAAATGTTCAGTGTATTACTCTTCATTGTGTATGTGTGTGATGCATGGCTGTACATACGTATATAGGTGTGTGGACAAGAGATCACTTGAGTTGTGTGACTGTGGCGGTCCAAGGGTGACACAGGAATCATTCTGGATTGCTCTTCCTCTTTTTGCTTTGCTTTGGGATTTCCCAGGCTCCTCCTTCCGTGGCCAGAATGCAGGATGCTCTGCCTTTTTGGCCCACTGTTTTCACACAGGATTTGGGGTCTGAATTCAGGTCCTTTTGTTTGTGAGGCAAAGGTTTTAGCCCCCGAGTCATCTTCTAGCCTCTTCATCTTATTTTTTGAGACAGGATTTTTTTGTGACTGAGCCCAGAGCTCACTAACTGGCTAGTCTGACTGGTCCACAGGCATGCAAGGATTTTCCAGTGTCCATTCCTGCAACACTAGGATTACAGATATATATATGGTCATGTCTGGCTCTCGCGTGGGTGCTGGGGATCCAAACTCAGGTCCTCATTTTACTGACTCAGCCATCTTCCCGGCTCTCTTATATTTTCATTTTACAATATTCAGCAGACTTAATTAATCAATTTTGAAATTAGTTATATAATTCTAGATGTTGACCTTTATTTAGTCATGGACCATGGCTATCTCAAATTGCCAATTAATTCCAAGGCCTAGCAAAATACCACGTATATTAAATTGAGCACAGCTTTTGGTTCCCCTAAGTCCTTCTGTGAATCCTTAGGGATCTGAAGCTCCTGTGTTGGGAAATAAGAGTTTCTTTCCAGTTCCCTCTGGGACTGCACAGGCTTGTGCAATGCAAGCAGGGTGGTTCTGCTGCCCTTTGTAGAGACACATTTTGAACATACTGCCTATAGAATAGAACTCCCGTTGCCTGGAGTCTGTTGAAGGCCCTCAACAAAGCCAGGAGGTAATAGACCTGGGAGGGTCAGAAAGGAGATTCTTTCTCTGTCCCCAGGATCCTTTTTCCCCTCATGATCATTTCCAGACTCCACCATCCCATATCTTCAACTTTAGGTGCAACCTGACCCTCTACTGCTTCTCTTGGAGTTTCATTGCTGGACAATTTCCTGTCTATGAGTCCTCAGGGTATCAGGCTGAAATTTCATTCCCAGTGTCATAAAGAGTGAAACTAACCAAACTGAGCTCTAGAGAATGTGTTTTCATTCATACACACTCTGCTGAGCAATTTCTGTGTTGAACGAGGAGGAAATCGTTCACTATCAAAGTCATGTTGTAGGACAGCTTGTTTGTTCAAGCAAAAACTAAACTCGTTGTTTGTTTGGCTTTTGAAAAGAGACCATTTAGCCATCAGACAAAGAGAAATGTTTCATTTCACTTAACTAAAAGGTCAGAACTTTTTGATGTTCTCAGTTTACAGGAAATATGTCATGCACATACTCAACGGGACTGAGCGAGGACTTTAGCTCTTAAAACAAATTCGGCCATGTTTAAGCACTTGGTCAATGACCCCTAGCAGAAAACCCTTCTTGCTTCCACTCTGCAATCAGACATCATATCTGTCTACCCAGTCCTTTTGAGTGATTTCTAGAGAAGAGGCCATTTGTTCAACTGTGTTCTCTTCATCCGTCAAAGGGCAGTTTGGGAATGAATATTACATTCTATAAAGTGGCGTTCTTCCACTCCCAGGAAAAAAGGGACTATCGCTGGGCTTTACATATGTTTCCTTTTTGAGATACCGACCACAGAATTTGTTTATGACTATCTTTAGCACAAACAGGAAGCCTATGATGAAACGGATGGAGGACTTGAGTTAGAATGTTATAAAACTCAAGAAAAATATGCTCCAAATGAGCCAGAGGCTTAAAAAAATTGCCTGGAAAAACCCAAGAGTGGGGCAACATTGGGTGTTTCCTCAGTGGCAGGGAGGGGCGGCGGTGCTGTGCGACTTAATTTCTGGCCATGCACATTGGGTGGTACCAAGGTCGCAGTCTTTGTGGCAAAAAAAAAAAAAAAAATTCTCTATGTGAGAAACATTTTTGTTTGTGAAAGGGTTGAACCAGGCACGCTGACTTCTTCTTCTTCTTGACCTTAACTTTAACTTTATTTGTGATATTGGTTTATTGAGTAACCTAATGTGTGTGTGTGAGAGAGAGAGAGAGAGAAGAGAGAGAGAGAGAGAGAGAGAGAGATGTTGAAAGGCATATTTTCAAATATTCATATCACCACATATGGAGGCAGCAAGCACTCTGCCCACCTCTTATTTCCTGTAAGTTTCACTTCTATGCATAAGGATTCCCTATCAGTCTGCATAGGTCAAGTTATGCTGCTGAAACAACAGCAACAAAATATCTGATCGCTATCTATTGCTTTAAGAACAATGGTGGATCCTTCAGAGTTACAAGCAGTTTCTCTTTTTTTCTGACCTGGGGATGATGTTTGATATGAGGACTGCCCTATCTAGTGGGTCCCAGAGTAAGAAGAATAGCACAGTTCCAGCTGGCCAATGGTGCTGATAAGCTTTGATATGTAAAAGTCATTAAGATTTAACAGTAAACCTGGTAAATCCCAACTAATACACTATCTAATGTAGTTTTACAGATGATAACACAAGCACTCACGGAGCTCAAACAGTTGAACCAGGCATTGTCAAGGGCTAGAAGCACCATGTATAAGTTCCCATTTGTGTCTGGTAGAAGATCATTTTTTTTCCATCTGCTATTAATTTTCATTCTAACAATCTTTGTGTTTACATGAGCCTCTTGGAATGTTTTTTTTTGCAGAGATAGCAATATACTAATCTTTTTCTGGAGGGAGGTGGTTTGCAATGCAAATAGTGTGACCAACCATCTTAATTTGCTTGAGACTGGGGGATTGCTCAAGACATAGGACTAGCAGTCTAGTCTACTAGAAAAGTCTCAGACAAATTGAGACCCAAATTGCTGGGATGCTGTCTCCTAGCAACACTTGGGAATTATTCAGCTTAGATTCTCACTGCACCTTGTAATTCTCTCCATCGTACTATTTATCACACCATGCTGTGACTCAGACTGTTCAGTATCTACATGCATACAAAACTCTGAACTCCTGAGATGAGGGACTATTCCATTTTCTGTTCTCACACAGTGCCTACAACTTCCAAAGAGCACAACAAATATTTATCTAATGGATAAATCAGCGATACCTCTGCTGTCTTTCATTACAAAACCTGGAGCGATAGGATTGGTTTTTTTTTTCTTCTTTGAGGATGTGATTTGCTTTTCTTCTGTGAGATTTCTTTTTCTTTCAGTTACTGTTCTACTTAGATACCAACTCTAAAGGAAGCTAAGACTCACTCCTGTCCAAGTCCCAACCTTGTTTCAACCTTTCAGCTGGACCCACTACATAAAATTGCATAAACTCAGTTCTAGTTTCAACATAAACTGATTCTTCATTAGACTGACTGAAGAATGCAATCTCCTTGTTTGGCATTTGTTTAAAGACAGGAGGTCATGAGGCCGATGGTGGTTATTTGAAGCTGTGGAAACATATGTTATAAATTTGGTTTTGCTGTTTCTGGTAACTGGGATCATTGCACTGAAGACTCAGACTCCCCAAGTGTCCTCCTTCCTTGGGAATGCACAGCAACATGCCCTCAAAAACCAGAGGCCGGAAGAATACCTTGGTAGGCATTCTCCAGAGAAGGGCTGCATTCATGCTCCTGAGACTCAGAGCCGGCTGTTCCCCCAGATGAATTGTTTCCTAATAGTCTAAGAGGTGTGTTGAGAAAGCCCATGGTTCCTGATTCTACTTACAGACTAACTCTTTAGACATCTTCATTTTCATTAATCATCTCTCATGAGGTTTCCTCATGTACAAAATTGGTTTCATTATGCTCATCTTTCTGAAGTCACAGATAAAATCTGTGGAGGTCAGGGAGATTACGCCTGTGAAAATCATTTGAAGATTGTTAAATGAAGCATGAGTAAAAGAATATATATTTTTAAAAATTATATATTTGTTATTACACGTGTGTGATGTGTGTGTGTGTGTGTGGTGTATACATGCGAGAGTATATATATGAAGGGCCAGAAGAGGACACTGGGTCTCCTCTGTCACTCTCTGCCTTATTCCCCCCTTGAGAAGGAACTGTTGTTGAACCAGGAACTTGTTTTTTTGACTAGTTGTCAGTTGCAAGCCCAAGAGTTACTCTTGTAACTCATAGGTACCATATCCTACTTGTTATGTGGGGTTAGGATCTGAATTCTGGTTCTCATGTTTGCTCAGTGATCACTCTTAGCTCACTGTGAGACACCACTGAGACCCGAGCGACTTAAGGGGAGAAAGGGAGGGAGGTTTGGTCTATGGTTCCAGAGGGGAGATACAGCCCTTTATGCAGAAGCTGGAGGAGACTTATGGCACTGCAGACATCATGGAGGCTGAGAGAGCAGACACAGGGCAGGGCTAACCAACCTCAAGGCCACTCCCTGTGACCTGCCTTCCTCCTAAAGCTGCCATGACCTTCCCAAATACAGCTAAGGATTCAAACACAAGACTCCAGGGGGGACAACTCACATGCAAGTCACGAGAACCTGTGAGTCATCTCTACAGCTGGCAAACATGTGTTTTCAATATGTATTAACTCACCTGATTCTCTCATCTTACAAATATGTATAAACTTAGAGTCTACTATTTTTTAATGTAAAGATGTAATTAATTTTAAAGAAGAGTTGTTTGAGGACTACGAATTACAAAGTAAAAGCATAGAACTACCCAGAAATCTAGTGAGTACTTTTGTTGCTGTTGCTTTAAGATGGTCTTATGTGTCCCAAGCTAACTTCAGACACACTATGTAGTTGAGGATGACTCTGAATTCCTGAACCTACACTCTCTACTTCCTAAGTGTGGGATCGCAGGCATATGCTACCAGACCTGAACTTTAGTGAAGACATTTTGCCTTACATTAAAACTTCATCAAAGTCATTCATTTAATAATTTTGCTGTATTCATAAATACTACCAATTACAATGTTTTTAGGTTGGTGTATATTTATTTCAAATTATATTATACATTAATCTCTGAAGATAAACTTTCAAACACACTTTGGCTCTGGTAAGATGGCTCAGTATGGGTAAAGGCGTCTGTGTGCAAATCTGGCAACCTAAGTTCAATCCTCAAAGCCCATAAAGTGGAAAGAGAAAACAGACTTCTGAAAGTGGTCCTTTGAGCTCCACATATGCACTATGGAATATGTATGTCTGCTCTCTTTCTCTAATAAATAATAAATACAATCTTTTTAAAAAATAATGACATCTTCTAAAAGAGCAATTTCACTCAGTTTCTGGTAGTATTATTCTAGGTCATTTTCTTCCATCAGCTAAGAAAGTTTCAAGATGTTCACTTTTTAAGTACTTTTGTTTTTGTTTTTTTTTTTTAACGTGGGACCTGGGATCCGAACTCAGAACCTTCTGCTTGTGAGACAGATTTCACAACCCCTGAGCCATCTCTCCAGCCCTTTTTAAGTACTTTTAAAAATATTTTATTTATTTATCCTGTGTGTGTGTGTGTGTATATTTGTGTATGTATGTATGTATGTATGTGAGAGAGAGAGAGAGAGAGAGAGAGAGAGAGAGAGAGAGAGAAGAGCAGTACAGGACAACCAGAAGAAGTTTTCTTTCTTCCACCTTGGGTTTCAGGGATTGAACTCAAATCATCAGGTTTTTATCTCTCTGGCCTCAAAATATTCACTTTTAACATGACTTTCCACCCCCAAATGTGAGTATTCTCCCCACCCCCCATTGCAGACTACATACCCAAGAAATGTAAATGACATGCAGTCATGAGAATTAATCATTTAGAAAAATATTTGACTCATGGCAATTAAGAAATGGTAACTATGGTCGGTTAATCATCAGGCACTTGAATCATGCCCAAGTGTTAATAGAATGAAGCCAGGCTAGGAAAATCAAGTGGGAACAAAAGCCCTTGGTACCCGTCTCCATTTACAGCAGATATGCCAGCCATTAGGAAATGCCAGTCATACTGATATCTCCAACAAGAACATGCCAAACCTCAACATTTTCAACTTTTTTTTTTTGTTGGTGTTAGTACATGAATCATTTACATACCCTTCTTTAGAAGCTGTTGCTTATTTGTGTATTCTGAACATAAAATACTTGAATTGATAAAATTTTTCTAAGGTATATTTGAAAATGTGTATATGAGAACAATACTCAGAAACACACGAACTAGAAAGATCAAGACTGAATGAAAGAGGTTGCTTCTCAGCGGGAGAAAGTTCAATTTTTTTCCCATCATATGATTTCTCAACTTCTCAAATTTGATCTCCTTGGCTGTACTTGTTACTCTTCACCACTAAAATTCAGGCAACTTAAGGGAGAAAGGAGAAATTTATTTAATTTATGTTTCCAAAGGGGAGATACAGTCCTTTGTGATGGAAAAGGCATGACTGCTGGTAGAAACTAGAGATGGCCTAAATCATGTCCCTCAGGAGGCTCAGGGCTGCAAAACTGTCAACTGTTAGAGCAGATCTCTCCTGGAAGTAGGGTGTCGCTAATCAACCTCAAGGCCCACTCCCTGTGACTGTCTTCCTCCAACAAGACTCCACCTCTTAAAGATGCCATGACCTTCCCAAATTAAAAATTCAAACAGATGAGCCTGTAGGGGGGCAGCTCACATTTCAAACCACGACAATAGCTTTACTAAAGATGGAAGCCAGAAAGCAAGCAACTGAATATAAGGGATAAAAAAATGTGTTAAAATGTTAACACACAAGCAACAGTTCAAATACTCAAGATTCATGTTCATGAGTTCAGTTATCATAGCATAGGTTTTCATCGATGAAGAGGATTATAGACATGCTAAATTATGACAGGAAGCATTGCCTTTTGTCTTACTTTTCCTGGCGCGGTGTTTAAACACCCTGATAAAAGCAGCCGAAGGGAGAAAGGGTTGATTTTGGGTCATGGTTCAGGGATACAGTCCATCATGGTGGAGAAATCAAGGCGGCAGGAGCTTAAAGCAGCTCTTCACATCGCATCCACAATCAGGAAGCAGAGAACAGTGAATGTCTATGCTTATTTTTTCAGTTGTCCAGAACCTGAAATCAGGGAATGGACCTGCCCACAGTTGAGATGTGTCTTCCCACCACAATTAATTCATCAGGATAATTCTTTACAGATGTTCTCAGAGGCTAAACTTAATCTAGGTGATTCTAGATCCTATCAAGTTGAGATCAACAGTAACCATCACACCTTTTGAGACATTGGCTACTTTCACAGTTTAATTTGTAAACAGAATTTTCATAGCAATTAATTTTTTGGGTGTGTATGTGTGTGTGTGTGCGCACATGTGTGTGTAGAGGGCATTTGAGTGTGACTCAAGGGTGACTTTGGGAATCATCCTGGATTAATCTACCTCCTCATTGCTTTGCTCTGGGGTTTCCCAGGCTCTGCCTTCCAAGGCCCGAAGTGCTGGCCACAGATATTTCCACCCAGCTTTTTTAGTGTAGGGATCTGATCTCAGGTCCTTTTGCTTGCAAGGCAAAAGCTTTAATCCCTGAGCTATTTCTCCATCCCAATGAATTATTTTTAACCAAATCAAATCTTGAAAACTGCATGAAAACCAAATCATATCTTGAAAATCCAGGGAGTAAAACTGTTCATTAAGGAAGGCCTTAAATTATGTTATTATGGTAGAGAATACAGGAGGCAGGTGGTAACTGAAAAACTAACACAACATGTGATTTAAGTCTAAAGCTCCTGCAGCTACTTAGCAATGGTTTTAGAAACTAAACGCAACATTTCCAGTAACCATAGAAACAGTTAAAATAAATTTTGCCATGAAAAGCCGTTATGTCATGTCTGATTCGGGGAGATAGAAAGATATAAGAACCGGCACATATGAGACATGGCATCTATCTGCAACTCTTGTTTGCTTTAAAGGGATGGAGTTTCAGAATTCAGTTGCCATCTCCAGCTTCTGATTTAGATCTTTTTATACTTCCTTTTATTTACCTCAGTATTTGCTTTTCATCACAGGAAACGAATAAACACTTGTTGAGGACCTTTTATATACGTTGCTCATATGACAGACTTGTGACACAGGCATTCTTTAAAATATTTTTACATTTGTTTATTATGTGTATATCTCTCTTTGACTATGTGGAGGCCAGAGGAAAACTTTCAGGAATTGGTTCTCCCCTTCTACTATGTAGCCTCTGAGATCAAATTCAGGTCATCAGGCTTAACAGCAAGTGCCTTTAATCACTGAGACATCTTACTGGCCCCTGTGCAGATATTCTGATGTTAATTTTACATCCAGGTAGTAGTTTATAGTGGGTCAATTTGTTCAAAAATCATAGGTTCAAATGAAAGCATGTTTGACTTATGGACCATAGATTTTTCACCTAGCTCATTACCTTTCAGCTGTGAAGACTCCCCCTCTTCCTCTCCTTCCTCCTCCCTTCTTCTCTTCCTCCTTCTGCTCCAACAATATGATTTGGTTCATTTTGAACGCATTTCTTCATCTTTGATCACTGCAGATGAAAATGTCCTGTTGCATATTTGGGCAAATCTCTCCATTCCTTGAATTCTTACACTTTTTGGGGGGGGGCAGTACACTCTAGTTACTCTTCTATTGCTGTGATAAAATACTCTTACCCAAGCAACTTAAGGGAGAAAGTGTTTATTATTTGACTTACAGTTCCAGCAGGGACAGTCCATAATGATAGGAAAAAGGTATGGTTATGGGAGCAGGAGGCCAGCTGTTATCTTGCAGTCACACTCAGGAAGAAGAGAGATGGAGAGAAGAGAGGGTGGGGAGGAAGTGGTAGAGGAAGTGGTATGGATTATCCAAATCTCAAGGACATCTCTTGAGTGACTACTTCCTCCAGCAAGACTCTACCTCCTTAAGGTTCCAAAATCTTCCCACAGAGTTAGGGATCAAGTATTCAAACATATGAGCCAGTAGGGGGACAATCTACATTCAAACCGTGACATACTATCTTGCTACATAGTTCTAGTTAAGGTCTGAATATGGAACAAAGTGCATCACAATCAATAACTTGTTAAAACTACTCTATGTAGAGCAGGCTGAACTTGAGCTTGTGTCGATATGTTATTCTCTGTCTCCTGAGTGCTAGGATTACAGACATACAAGGATTTCCATGCACTTGCTTTTCTTTGCTCATTTCTTGAATGACAGGTAAATCTGCATGAAAGTTCCAGTGCAGGGGGTCAGATTTGGGTTCCAGAGCAGAACAATGCCCATGCATCACCAATTCTCATCAGAATGTCTGGGTATCACTAGTTCCTTAGCTAATGGGCATTTCCAATAGAATATTCTCCAGCTGCCTCTAACAGCTTGTGGTCAGCCTGCAGGGAACACAATGTTTTGAGGTCTCAATCTACTCATTTATTTATTCAGCAAGTATTTTAAAAATTATGCTAATCTTTATTCTAGTTTCTGTAGACCGTATGGGATAAAGCACCCAAGTCTTGGTTTTTAGAACACACTGAATAGTGAAGACCGAAAGTGGATATATACAAAAATGAACGACATGTCAGATATTAAGTACTATACAGAAAAATACAGCTGGATCAGGGCAAAAAGGGATCCTGAGAAGAGAGCATGGCTTTTTGTATAAGATGGTCAAGGACCAGCTCTGATAAGCAGAAACTTGAAGGAAAGAGGTTTCTCAGGGAAGAACAAAGGTTACAGGGAAGCTACTTGCCATGTTTGAGATAGGTCTGTGTAGTTGCAGTAGCAAAGTGAGAGTGGTCTGGGATAGATCGGGTAAGAGAGAAGGTAAGAGATAAGAGTGTCAGGTGGGATTGGGCTCTGCTGATAGTGTCTGCCTACTAGGCAGTTCCCTGTACCATCACCACAACCAACAACAACAACAAAAAAAAAAAAGAAAAAGAAAAAGAAAAAGTTTTACCTATCAGCAGAGAAGTAATGGGAAGAGGTGGGGGGATGGGATTGGGGAATTAAAGGTGTGACATACCATAAATTTGCTATATTCGTATATAAAACACTAAAAGAATAAAAATTTTCATGAGAAAAAACAGTTTCAGGGTCAAGGACAGGAAAATCATCTATGGTTTTTCAAAATTATGGTTAGGACTTTGGTTTTATTTGGTGTGAAACAAGAAACCACATGCATTGTTATGAGCAGAGACTGACTGCTGTCAGCCTCACATTTCAGAGAGCTGCCTGAGCTGGCTGTGAGGATACACTATAAGAAAAGGGTGGCGGGAGCAGTTGAATAGCTTCTGAAAAAATCCAGGTGAGCTGTGGAGCAACATGAATTGGAACAATGGAAGAGACAAGAGCAAAAAAAGGTATTGCATCCTGGACAACACAGACTGAATAGGAAAGATGAGCAAATTTCTCAAGGCTTCCAGCTTGAGAAATGGGAGGAATTGGATGAGTGAAGGAAATATTGGGGAAGGGATATGTGTCTGAGTGTCTGGCTGTGGGTGGGGGGGAGTGTAGATGTGCGTGTGGGTGAACCTTTCTTGTGTCCACACATGCAGACTTTGCTCCTGTTCTTTGTGCTCCAATCATGTTCTATTAAAAGCCTTACCCTGTTGTACTGTCTTCCTTTTGGTCTCCCCCACTAGACTTTTGAGATAAAGACCCTTAGCAGTGATCTGTAGATACTGTCACAGAATAGTGCCTGGGTCATGGCAATGATAATTATTTGTTACAATTGTACAGGAAAGAGAAGGCGTTTGCTTGCCAGCCACAGATGTTCTGGTGAGAGCACTGAAGTAGAGCAGAGCAACCTGGTCCAACCATCAACATCGCCTGGTCAGCAGGAGCTGAAGGACAATGACTATCACCACCTACAGTGTCTTCACTCCAGTTCTTTCCGTCACATAACAGATTGAAGTCTGTTTTCTGCAGAAAGCCTTCGCTGAGTACCCATCCTACAATCTGTTCGTCAGTCTTCTTAAGGCATTTCCTGTTATCACTGTGACCACAGCTGCAAGTACATGTTCCTGAATTTTATACTTGTCCCATCTCTTGGCCACATCATGTCCTCAGAAATCATGTCTTTCATAAAATGGAACATTTGCTTCTCTGTGACAATGATGTCATTAAAATTAAAGTTTGAGCAAGAACTTAATATCAAAGTGTAGTCACTATCAATAGTGTGTTAAAACTGCAGCTCTAAGGCAATATCAAAATCATAATTTCATACCCCATGTCCTATATAGAATAGTCATAAACACATAGTGATTATACAAGAAGACCTGGAATTATGTACAACATGTAAAAACTAAAAGTATGTCCTATGTACACATATATGTATTTATATGTATATATATTATTTATATATAAGAAATGTGTACATTAAGATAAGTATTGTTGACATATTAATGAACAATAATGTATTTTTTTGGCAATCATGGAGTGAAATGCAGAGTATCATGCATGCAAGGAAGGTGCTCTAACACTGAACCTACAACCCTGATGTGTTCCGTTTTTAAAGTACAGATGAGTTATTGGAAGATTATTTAGATCCCTTTAAAAATGATCAGCTCACGCAAGATGGAAGTGACGTTTCTTGTGCCCTGCATAGGTGTTCCCTTCCAAAGTATCAGCTGTACAGGCAGTTCTATTGGTCTTGTGGCTATGCCTAAAGGAGTAGGCTCAAGAAATGTTTTCTGCCATTTGTGACAATGTTAGTGTTTCTTGCTTGTATTAGGCAGGGCTCTCTAGAGCAACAGAACATGCCCAGATAGATCCAGATTTATTGCACTGGATTTGACTTACAGAATAGGTGGCTGGGAATACGTCATGGTTTGAATATGAGTTGTCCTCCCACAGGCTCATGCATTTGCACCTGCAGTTGTTAATGTTTGGGAAGGTCCAGACAACTTTAGGAGGTAATCTTGCTGGATGGAGGGCAGCTCACCCATGATGGGTGGACCTTAAGTGACTTGTCTCTGCTGCTTCTTTTTTTTTTTTTTTTTTTTTTTCAAACTTTATTTCAAGTTTGGTCTTGTTCTCTCTGCCTCCATGATATCTTCAGTGACCTGAATAGGCCACCTCCAGCTTCTGCTGTCTGTCATGTCTTTTCCACATAGCAGAGTATCTCCCTTCTGGAACCTAAGCCAAATAAATCTCCCTTTCTCCCTTCAGTTGTGTCTGAGTATTGTCTCACAGCAACAGAGAAGAGTAAGTACAATGGAGTCCAATAATGGCCATCCATGCCCAGGAAAGACAGTACCTTAGTTTCATATTTCTGTTGCTGCAATGAATGCAAGGGTCAAACACTTTAGGGGAATGAAGGAATTTTTATCCCAACTTATGATTTCAGGTTACAGATCATCATCAAGGGAAAGTTACCAGAAGGATTTGAAGCTCTTACTACATCTTATCCACAGCAAGAGCATAAGGGCAAGGACTGGTGCTTCTTTCTAGCTTGCCAAAATAGTCACCAGCTCTTTCCATCCTATCCACCCACCCAGGGAAAGGTCTCACTATGGATGAGGTCGTCTCGTATCAGTTTGCAAGCTTATAATAAATAATTTATGTGTGCTCATAGACATGCCTCTGAAATGTAAAGTTGACAGCTGAAAAGTGTCACAGGCAGGGAAACCTAGTAGTTGGTCAGCTCAAGAAGCTGGAAGCCTCAGCAGTCCCAGTATGGTGCTAAAGGCCTGGTTGGACAGTTTCTGATGTAAGGCCACAGTGAGAGGCCCAAATGGTGAGTCTGAGGTCCAAGGATGACGACTATTACTACTACTACTAGCAGCAGAAGCAGCAGGAAAAAATGTTCTTGCAGAGGAGGAAGGGCAGTCATAGACACAGTCTAGCTTTTTCTTCTTCCAACTATGCCATTGGATCTTATCATCTCCACCATCAAGGGCATTCTTTGCCTATCAAGCACTGTCCCCATATGTCAGTCTTCTCTGGAAACAACTCAATTCCTAGCATCTCTCAATCCAGTCTGGTTGATAAGACACACCTCCATCATTCTGCCTCCTGTGAAAGCTGACTCAATGTTTCTGATCTTCCCTCTCTCTCTCTTCTCTTTCGTAATTTAAAGTTGAAGGCAATTGTCCAATAAATGACTGTGTCAGAGTAAGAAAGACAGACAATGTCATGAAATCACATGGACTCCACTTCTTTTTCAGGATGGATCTTTCTTAATGTGTTTTTTGTAGAAGTAATAACACAACTTCTGTTTGTGTGCAAACTCCAAAGAAACTCAAGACATTTGTGACAGGGTTTCTAACACTCCTATCTGTCCTCGAATGAAATTTGATGCGGCAATCAACTTTATGAAAGGCCTACTTGGTACCAGGCCTGACAAAGGACTCAGAAAATGATGGGGAGGTTACTGATCTTCAGCGAGTGAGCCCTGGTATCAGAGAAACTGTCTATGACTGATGGGAGTTTTCTTGAGAAAATAGCAGCCTTAGTGCTTTTTTTTTTTTTTTTTTTTGGACATTTTTGCCCCATGGCCATTCTATCCATGATTGTTACTCATTTGTAATTGTGTCTGGTAAGAGTAAGGACCTTTAGAATGAATTGTTCAATACATCTTTGTGTTTTCTAGTGAGACCTGAGTATTTGGATTTGCTCCATGTTTAATTTTAAAACTCTCAAAGAAATCTCATCATCTCATTGAAAACAGAAATTATCATAATGTTGGATAAAAGTTGACATCATATTTGTTAGGTACTCTCCAATTAAGGAAATATGTGAGTGAGTCAGTATTGAGGAAAGGAGTGAACGTCCTTGAGTAATCTGAAGAGGAACCAGGTTGGATATGCTGGCTCAGATACTAGTTTTAACTAGTAATTTCTTTAAGAGATTTGAAGATTTTTTCTTTTCAGGAAATTTACTTAATCCCATGGGACTAATCCAGATGCCATGTATGTCTATCACATAATTTTAATTAGCATTAGATATAGGATTATGTCCAATAATTAATCAAAAAGCAAGACGTCAGCAAAGAATTGATGAGCTCAAGTCATATGTTAACAATTATAGGAAGTTTTGTTTGTCTGGAAAGTTGTTGCTGTGTGGTCAATTTATCTGCTTTTTTTGATTTAGAATATGATTCTCAAATGATTTTTTTTTTGATAAGTGCTAGTACAAGCCAGGAACAAAACCCAGAAGGTTTCCTTTTCTCAGGGATTATGCAATCATAGATTGAAACCATTAGTCTGAGCTCTTTACGTATGTATGTGTGTGTGTGTATGTATGTATGTATGTATGAATACGCTTCTAAAAATAGAAAAGAATTTCTCTGAAAACATGCACTTTCTCAGTGTCTCATGGCAGTCTTCCTCCTAGCATAATACATCTTGTACTTTGCCCCAAGTGTAACCTAAGGAGGATGCTGTGTAGCACGGTGAGACATTCTATACTGGAGGAAGATTCCAAAAATAAACAGCTGCCTCAGGAAGTTCTTGAAACTAACAAGATTCATGGGGTCTGTCCCCAAGGTAAAGAAAGCAACAGTGAACACCTTCTAGGTGTCTTGGGACTCTCGGATCAGCTGAGCAATTTTGAAGAGGCTGCCCTGCAAGCTGAATTGGAAGCATTTCATGCAGACAGCTCCAGGGGTGCAGCCTCTATGAGTCTCACCTTGGCTTTTCAAAGATTAGCTGCCTTTGCGTTGTCTCTGCTCCTAAAAGTAGCCCTCATTCACACTCCTGTGAGTATCCCCAGTGAACTCACTGGTTTGCCAAGTCAGACTTTGGTGTCATCTTTAGCCTGTGGTCAAATGCCTATCTGGGGTGAATAGATGTTTGCATGGTATCTCCCCAGGAAGAGAGCCACACTACATGCTGTAAACTCCAGATGTCAAAATATATGCAAATAATCAGAGGGAGACTAGAGAGCTTCCACCCCATGTGCTTGCATGCAGTTCCTTTCTGCTTAACTTCCAGTTCTGTTCCCTCCAGTCACAAGGCTTTCCAGGTTATTTAGATGTTATTTGAACTAGGCTTCCTTTCTTTGTGGCTCTCCACAAAGAGCTCAGAAAAGGCAGAACCCCTTTGTGCTGGAAACAGAACCCCAGGCTTGGCACATGCTGTGAAAGTGCTCTACCGCTCAACAGCATCTGCAGCCCAAATCCAAACTCTTTGGCCTGGTACATGAGGTCTCTATAGTTTGCCTTCTGAGACTCATCTTCCACTCCTACGCATGTGGCTTTACTCTTTTGCACAGAATAGACCTCTGCTTGGGACACCATTCAAATACCACCTCTTCTAAGATTTTTCTTTTCTAATTCCTCCAAGAAAAGGAGAGGTCTCTATGTGCAGATGATTTCTATGATGTTTCATTATTTGCCAAAACAGAATTCATTCTTTTTATGTACCAGTTGCTCCTAAGAGTCCAATGTTTGAAACTGAAAATCCAGGTAGCAAACATTGCTATATTCCTAACGGCAGAGGCTGGATCACAAGGGCTGGGATGGCAATAGAGGCAAGTGATAATCTGGTTCTGTGAGCTCAGGAGCTACTGCAGGGATGGAAAAGAATCAGTGTCAGAATGGGAGGGCTGTTTCCTCTGAGTACTAATGGTGTATGCGGTGTGCTTAGCTGCAGTTGGACTGCTTGCCTGCTGGCAAAGCAGAGAGCAAAAGTTTTTCACAGGGAATAAGCTGCACTTTCATTTACAAAGGTGGGCAAGAGTTATGAATTGACCAGACATGGGTCTTGATGGAACAAAACAGCCTGATCCATTTTTGAATGCTTCTCAAACCAAAGAAGTTAGGTTTCAGGTAGAGGAGATGTGAAGATGAATAGTTTTGGGCAAAGGGAAGGATCAGAAGCCAGAAGAGAACCATTGCCCACGTCAAGGAGGCGATTCAGAAGACTTTAGTGAGGTACCTTTGAAGATCCCTCCAAGTACCCCAAAGGAAGCATCAGTTTTAACATTCCTAAGCCCAGAGAACAAATACCATTGCTTACAAGGGAATTAGCAGATAATCAACCTGGTTATCTGTGTCTTTGCTGGCTCCAGCCCTAGAGGAACAGTGTCCAGAGGGGACAGAAGGCCGGGAGTGAGGCAGGGAGGCAGGAGGAGCAGCAAACCTTGCTCCTTTGTCCTCAACATCTCCTCTTCAGTCTGAGTGGCCTCAGGATGGGATCTGGGAGCATTAATATGAATGACATTTGGATTGCTCGGTGGAACTGAAAACCATTCTGTTCTTGTGACTAACAGAAACACAGGAACTCTGTACTAAGGATATTCAGAAGAGATTATGGAATCTTCCCAGGATTTCAGATTTCATCCACTTTCCATAAAGGACTGTAGAATCGAATTAGAAGACTAGCAGGAAGAAAAGGCAAAATTTTAGTATAAAGATCTACTATTCGGGGCTGGGCATGTAGGTCAGAGGTAGAATGCTCATCTAGCATGTATGATCCTGGGTTTGGTACACAATACTGGAAAGAAAAATAAGACCCGATTCTCTTGTCCATGATGTCATTGACATTTACTTTTCACTTTTGTCTCTTTATACTGAGATCTTCTTGGTAATTGAGACCATACATTATACTTATCTTTAATGAGGGCAGTATCTGACGTTTTGTTGAATGAATGAGTGAACAATCAATATCAATGATGACTGAATAATGGAGTGATTCAGGTTTAAACGTATTAGCTGAGGGTTTTTAGCCAGTTACTTAACCATGTAGACTTGATTTCTTGTCTTTTTAAGTGGCAAGAAAATAGTATTTATCTCATTAGATTTATGCGAGGGCTGGGTGTGTGATAATGTATGCAAGATGTAATGTAGGCACTGTGGCTAGGGCCTAATGCACATTGATAATTGAGAGTTGTAAGGTCATAATCATTACTGTTGTCAGAACTGCCTGGATTAGAGTAGACTGACCATTCCATAATAGCAGCTGGGCCTTGATTGGATAACACGTCCTTGACTGCACTTGGGCCTGGTGAGTTTCATGTCTTCTCCTCAGGGAGAAAACTATGCTTTCTTTTATGTTGTAGAGAGACAGTTTGATCCATTAGGTAGGGAAAGGTTTTTGCCTCTGGGGTAAACTGCTTTGTACTGGCCATTCGGTGAAGCCTTCTGCTTTAAACTCCCCTGCACCCCCTACTTTCAGATGTATCTGAGACATCTCCCTACTTTATTATGTTTCTCATTACTGAGGTCACATACTTGACAAAAACCAAGTCTAGGCAGTAAGGGTTTGTTTTGGTTCATGTTGAGGGTACAGTCCGTCATAGTGGTAAGGCATGGTGACAGGAACATGAGCCAGCGGATCCTATTGCACCCCCTAGTCAGGAAGCAGAGAGGTGAATGCTGGTGCCCACGTTTTCTCTCTTTTGTATTGGCCCAGTCCATGGACTGGTGCTGCCCGCATTCAGGGTGCCCCTTCCCTCCTCAGTTAAACCTCTCCGAAAATTCCCCACAGACACACCAGAAGTGTGTCTCCTAGGCGATTTTAAATCCAGGTAAATGTACCATGATTAACCATCACACCAGCAAAGCCACTTCTGGGTATGTATCCCAAGGAAATGAAATTAGTGTATTATAGAGATAACTTGCATGCCTGTGTTTATTGTAACACTGTTCACAATAGCTAAGGTAAGAAATCAGTCTAGGTGCCCATTAGCGGATAATGAATACAGGAATACAGATGGAGTTTTATTGGCCATAAAGAAGAGTGAAATCCTGCCATTTGCAGCAGAATGGATGGCACTGGAGAAGACATTCTATTAAGCAAAATAAGTCAGTCACAGAAAGACAAGTATGGCATACTTTCTCACATGTAGAAGTTGAAAAAATGGACTTTTATAGTGATCGCTAGGGACCAGAAAGTGTCTAACGGGAGTCAGATTTGATCATGCGTGGAAATAACACAATGAATCCCATTAGTATGTGCAGTTAATACAAATTAATAGAAAAGAAGTCCAACCTAAAATTTTGCCTTTCTTTTCACTGGTGTCAGATAGTTCTTACTCTCTGACTCAAGGCAGAGTGGGAACAGACCAATGTCTGCATTTTCCCTGAGGAGCTTGTTATTTTTCTCATAACAGATGAATTATTTGTAAGCAAAAATTCAAGATAAAAATCAATTCCCATCATCTTAAAAAAATGTGGCGAGCATGTCCCTAGAGTTATGAGAGCGGCAAAGTAATTCATCCATTGAGTGCTACAGGAAGGCAGAGCCTGCTGATTGCGCACAAGCCAGGGTTCAGGGAACTGACGCTTTTATCCATACAGAGGGAAGATTTTGCTGCAGAAATCAAGGCAGCAACTTACTTCATCATAGTCGGTTAATCAGCAAGTACACACTGCTACTATTTTCAATGGTTCTGATATATTACCACAATCTTCTGCAGGGATTGGTGCCTGTTATGGCCATTTTCCAGATAGAGAAGCTGAGGCAAGAAGATATTAAGTCAGGACAGGTCCCAGGCAGTCAGGTGCTAGTATTCAGTATTGAACTACATGCCTCTAGGTTATTAGTCAACATTCATAAGTGCCCATTGCTTAGCAAATCTTATATCCTACCGATAAACCAAGGCGCTAAGGTTAAGTGAAGAAGCAAAAGGACCCAGATAATTAGGGAAAAAAACTCAGTGTCTGTATGAACACATTTTTCAATTTGTTTTAGAGGGTGGCTACCCGAATTTTTCTCGTGAAGTTTTACATAATATTATATATTATGTAAATATATATTATATAAATATGTGCTAAATTTAAACATTAGATATCCATATATATGCATATTCAATTGTAAATTTCATTATTTTGCATACTAATTCAATATTACTAATAAAAGAAAAGGATATTTTTCTCAAAAAGGAGTTCAATTACAATGACATTTCTAACATTACTCATCTTTGCAATGATGACAGAATTACATCCATTTTCCCAGTTTGGAAAACAGATTCTCCCTTCCTGGCTTGCATTTCCTCCTTCCCTATTTTTATACTTCCATCCCTTTCTTTTCTAACAGACTCTCCACCCCTGCATAAGCCCCTGCTCCTATTCTTGCACCTCCATATCCTTCTTTGTGAAAAGATCCTGCTTATGTGCAGCCATCCAGAGGCGATCGTCTACTCTCAAAGATGGTGACCATGTTGTTCCGTTGCGGGAAATGAGACAAGAAGAGTACATATGCAACAGTACATATGACCTTGAGTGATCAAGAACTTTTAGTTTCTGTCTGAACTTCCTCAGGTACCTATCAGAATTTACCTGTTTCCACAATTTCCATGGTCCATCTCTTTGGCTGACTAGGTTTCCAGCGGGTTCTTAAACATCCCTCACACTGGCTGTTTCCTCTGTCTAGAACACAGTTCCCCAGGTAGCTTCTTATCTCCAGGAACACTTGGCTCAAGTATTCCCTTCTGCTGACTACCTGGAGGCCATATTTAAATTTATGCCCTCTGTGTGCTAACATGTTCTCACTTGCCATACTTCTGTCTCTTTCCCATAACACCAACAGATTGTCAGCATACCCTGGAATTATCTTACTGATAAATTAGCTTACTGATCTGTCATCTCTGCTGTCAGAATGTTTACTTCACGGGATCTTTGTCAATTTCATTCATTAATATGTCCCATTACTTAGAAAAGTTAGTCATAGCATATTGCATTGGTTCAACAGATAAGCAGATGAGTAAATGAATCCTGTGGAGGGAGGGGGGGGCTGGGAGTTTGCTCCCAGTAAGAGGAGGAAGAAAACGAAACTTGCTTGGGAGTGGTTGGTGAGGACTCCGTTTGGGGCTGTTGACTTTCTCAACCCTGAGGATGCTCCCAAGGGAAGCATGGTCCTGTCTCAGAGCTTTGTTTCTGCTCTGCTTCTGAACCAACATCAGCCACAATCTAACTGCACTTTGCTGCTTGGGAAAGAAATCAAATCTTTGCTTCAATTGCATTTTTATTTGAAAGCTTCATATATGTGTAAATGCATCATGATTTACTTCTCCAACAGGTACCTTCCAATCTCATGACTTCTTTATTTCTCCGATAACCGACTGAGTCCAGTTAGTGCTGCCTGTATGTGCATGGGTATGGGGCTGTCCTCTGGGTCGTGGGTAACCTACTAGTGGCTGGACCTCTAGATAAAGGTGACACTGTCTCTCCCCATAGTCTCAGCTAGGGAACCCATTGGGGACCCATTTCTCATCTATCTGGGATGCCGACTGGCTGGATCTTGGGCACGTCTTGGAACCACAGCTGTTGTAAGTTCTCCTGTGAAACACCATGCCATGTCCGGAAGACAGCAACAAAGTCAAATCATTTCCTTTGCACCTCTGATAGGAATGCTCTTGCTTACATCCGATAGAATCCTCAATAGATACAATTACTTACTGGCTGATTGTGGTATATCAAAGAAGATATTTACTTAGACCTTTCCTCTAGTTGCTGGTACAGAATTCCTAAAATCCTTAAAATTTCCTGAGCAATAAGGGTGATGGGCCCATCTTTGTTCTAGGAAGGTGATTTTTGGCAGGGACAAACACAGTTTCAGGATGGGAGCTGGTCACCAGAAAGAACAAGTTTTGATGAAGTTTAGAATTTTCAATTCTATCTCCTACTCTTTGAGTGTTTGGTGGTGGTGGTGTGGGGGAAGCTGGAGTAATTTACTAATAGTCATGATCATGACCATCTAGTGAAGGCTCCAAAGAAACCTCTAAATTATGGGATTGGTGGGCACATTTAAATGTTGGGAGTGCTGGGAAGAGAATAACATGCATAGAGAAGGCAGGAGAGTTCTGTGCTCTTCCCACACACCTCGCCCTGGGCATCTCTCCCATCTGGTTGCTTCTGAGTTACAGCTTTTATATGAAAAAAACTACTGAGACTGAATAGTGTGCATCCCTGTTTTTGTGAGTCATTCTAGAAAACTGCTGAATCAAAAGGCAGGGGGCTGGAACTCCCTGAGTTTGTAACATAGCCTATGCACCCCATTTGTGGTTTGCATGTGAAGGACAATCCTGGGGAATGAATCCTTAAACTGTGAAGTCTGATGCTAACTCCAGGAGTTGGCATTGAGTCGATGGAAAAGACACCATATGTTTGGTGTCAGGAGGAAAAAATTTCCACTTTTTCAGTGTCAGAAAAGTAGGGATTTTCTAAATCAGCAATGACTCCTGTAAATGTGGTCTGAGAAAGAGAAGGGATGATGGGTGGCACATAAGGACCTTTGACCCCTGCATGGTTGCCTGGTCATCATGGCGTGACACTGTTGCTATGCTGTGCCCTCTTACTAATAATAGAAGTTACTAAGTGGAATTTGGTGGCATGGACAGATGTGATATCCAAGGACATGTGAGCAATGGAAAGGATTTGCTGAGCAACACATTCCCGTGGGCATGATTATCTCTAGTGGTTAAAATGAAAGAAAAAGTAAGCTCTGGACTGAGAATTGATGGTAGACCAAGCTCAGATTTTGGGCCAGTTTGTACTTCAGCCACTGGCCTCAAAGCTACCCAAAAAGGGAAAGATTATGCTTAGAGAAAAGAAAGTTCCTCTAAGTCCTCTGGTTACCAAGAAGGTAAACCACATTGAGCAAAAGCAAAAGCTAAGAAACTACTTAGTGTGGACATGTGCATAGGTCTCACAGGGAAGATAGTGGAAAGTTGTCTCATTTTGCAGATCAATGTCTTCAGCTTCTTGAAGGGTCTTTGCTAAAATAGGCTTTGAGATGACTAATTTAGGAGCAGTTTGGAACACAGCAGAAGAGCATACCAGGTTTCTTTTTTCTTTTTTAGCTTTTGCATCTTTGTGTGTTTGTGTTTTGCCTGTGTGTGTGCACAGGTATACAAGCATATATGTACATTTATGTAGCAGCCTGATATTGATATCACAAATCATTCTCAATCTCTCTTCCACCATTTCCTTTCGCGGCTGGTACTCTAGTTAAACTCAAGAGTTCCCCTGTAGGGCTAGTCTAGCTAACTTCGAGGAATTTCCAGGTTACACCTTCAAGGTCTGGAATGATAGGCAGGCTGCCACATCTGGCTTGCATGTTTATGTTGTATCTAGGGTTCTGAACACTGGTCCTTTTGTTTCTGCAGCAAAAGTTTTAATTGCTGCGCCATTTCTCCAGCATGTGTGTGAAGTTTAATGCACAACCCACAATTCACTCTTGAGCAATGGCAAGTGGCTACTTGTAGTTTATTTCTGAGGGAACAGCTGGCAGACTGGATAAAGGGTCTGTAAAGTGTGTTTACATTGAGGGTGGGGAGAGTTGTCCATTCCCCTTCTAAATGACAAGTAGAGCACGCTACATGGTACAGCCCTTATGTTCCATGTTCGAGCCACGGTTCACCTACAGCTGTGTGTTCCCTAGACCATAGTAAATGAGAGTCACAGGAATCCTCTCACATGGAGCCCTAATAATCTTGTTGCAAAAAAAAAAAAAAAAAAAAGACAGTCTTTCAGGGTTTGTTATGCTGTCTTTCCCATATAGTTATTGATAATCAAGTTCACTAATTAAAATAAGAGTGGGAGAGATACAGAGACTAGCTGGGACCAATCTCCCGGCAGGACTCAAGTCTTTGCATTGCTATGGAGACATGGGATGAATCTGGCAGATACCGACGGGATTCAACAAATGCTGATGCAGCATCCCCAAGATTGGGGCAATCGGAGGGAACTCTGTTCTCCCCCAGCATCTAAGTCTTCTCCCTAAATCCCAGTTTGAAAGGATTTTTAAAAGCTTTTCCTAGAATCACCTAGGGCAATGTTTAGACAGATTAATCAAGATAAAGATTTAGTGGGGGTTAGGGCCTTCAAACATATCAGTCAGTAGGCTGAACAAATGCATGGAATAATTTACCCAGACTTATCTACTAGTTATCATATCAGTCTCCAGGAGACTTGTAAACTCTAGAACAATACTGAAAGGCAAAAAATATTGCCCCTGAAATATGAATAGAATGCTCAAAAATTAAAATTAGCAGATGCGAATTAAATACTATAGGAAATCTTATTTGAATTAGATAACATACCTCAGCTAATCTAGTTTCTACTATTTTATTTCACATGGGGTACAGGTGCACTGTAGTTTGTCTTAGAATGACACTGGTGAGGCCTTCCAGAAGCAAAGTGTCTTTGGTTTCCAAAAGTCTTTAAAAAGTCTCTCTTTCTAGACAGATGTTCAAAGTGTTATGAAATTCTAGAGGTCATCTCACACATATTTAGAGTTCAGATAATATTTTCCTGGTAAAGGTCTGACCAGACTGAGTTCAGGAAGATGAATGAGAACAAGCCAGGTAAAGAAAAGGGTGGGAAAAGACAGCAGGCAGAAGCAAAAACACCAAGAACAAATACAAAACACATATCAAATGCTTGAGATGGGCTGGCATTTTACCTGTAGTGTTTAAGTGATTGGTGTAACCCCATGAGGAGGAACTATTATAGTTCCAGTTTAAAATAAGGAAACTGAGTTTGAGAGAAGTGAAGTGAATTACTAAAACCACAGCTTCTATGTGTCTGATTTAAAATTCAAACCAGGTTGAGAGTGCATATTAGGAGCCAGACACTGGTGCTAGACACTGGCAGGAATGAGCAAAACAGACAGCTTCCTGCCCACTGTGGCACCAATAATGATGGATTGGTGCAGAGTGAGCTGTGAGAGGGATGCTTGGCAGGTGCAGAGATTTGGAGTCTTCTCCATCCCCAAAGGAGTCTTGAGAATTTGTGGCTATAACACATGTGGGTCTTAGGGGAGGAGCACATGGCAGGTGCAAGGACTGTTAGCATATCCAAGCGGGCTCCTTGGGTTTGTCTCTAGGTTTTAGGGACATCTGAAGCACGCTTTAAAACTTCATGAGGCACAGGTGAGATAACTCAGCAAATAAAGGCACGGGGTGATAATCTGGCCACCTGCTTTTGATGTCCAGTGGAAGGAGGGAAGTGACTTGTAAAGTTGTCTTCTGACCTCTGTATTACACGGTGGCATGAGTGTGCCCTCCTTTCACAGATAAAGTATTTTTTAAAAAAATTCACAAGGGGGGCTGGAGAGGTGGCTCAGGGGTTAAGCCTCTGCCTTGCAGGCGGAAGGTCCTGAGTTTGGATCCTAGACCCCACATATAGACGCCGGGCGGAAGCAGGGGCGGCCTGCGTTTCTGGTCCTGGTAGGGCGGAGCCTGTGAATCCCGGGGCAGCGTAAACAAGGAGGAGGTGGAGGCGTCCATGGTGGTTCCAGAATTCGCCTGTGGTTCTACACACACACACATACATACACACATGCGTACACACAAACATGCACAATTGAATAAATAAAAAAAAATTTAAAAAAATTCACAAGGGGCTGCAGTGGTAGATCAGTAGCAGAACTCTTGCCTAGCACACGAGAGGCTCTGAGTTCCATCCCCACTGTTGCCAGGAAAAATATATCGATGAGAATTTTCTTGTATTTAAAAATCTCTCTTCTTAGTATTTCATGTGCTAAAAGAAGAAACCAAGTTTCCACAGGGAAGCACACACACTTCACACTTTCCTGTATGCTTATGCCCAAAAAAGACAAAGTAAGTTCTTATCTTTTGCCAATATATTTGATTAGGGTAGGCCAGGGTTTTATGATAGGAGACACAATTATTTCTGGATCTGTGTGAATGTTATTGATTTGCATTGTCTCTTTTAGTTACATCAGTGGTATGATACATATCCTATTTATATATAATACAATTAAGATTCTTCTGTTTATATAATAATAAAAGCACCTGAGCATACCTCATGCATCTAATTAAATATTCCAAATCTTATGAGGTAAAAATTATGGCTGTTATCACTTAGCCATGAAAATCTATTGGGTCAGAAAGGTCATGTGATTTTTGCAAGGTGCAGGTAATGTCAGAACCTAATCTCAAGAGCTAGAGGGTAGTTCTAGTATCGGTTGCACTTCATTGGTTGTTCTTCGGTCATATTTTTATGACTCACTTACCTTTTCAACCCTCACAGTAACAAGATCATTGCTGAATAAGGGGTGCCTGATTGGCACATAGTGTGCTCACATTATTATTGTATTAGTAGTATTACTGATAAGGAATAAGGGAGAAAAATAAAATAATGACTTAAGAATACCTTCTTATTTGGGAGGAAAAACAGATTAAAACAGGGGTTCTTGGTTGGGCCTTGTGCCACAGCTATGTAGAAGGCTGAGACAGGAGGATTATAAGTTCAAAGCCAGCCTGGGTAACTTACTGAGATCCAAAAAAAAAAAAAAAAAAGCCAACAAAAAATTAAAAAGAGGTCTGGGATATAGTAAAGTGTTTACCTAGCACTGCATGGGACCCAGGTTCAATCCCCAGGGCCACAAAGACAAACATGCAAGAATGCCAACAAAAGCCCTGGTGGTCCTTAACTGGAGCAATGACATCCTTCCTTCATCCTAATGGGAAACAGCTGGGGAGGTGTTCCTGGGGTCTGGAGATCAAGGATGACGATGACCATCTCCACTTACCAAAGGATTGTCTGATACAAATGTCAACAGTGTGGAGGGTGAGTAAAACACTAAGGGTTCCTTAACTGTAATTTCAATGAATCCAATGATGTAAAATAAAATGAAAATAATGAGACAATGTATTATTATCTTTGTTAGAGTAGAATCCAAAACACAAATTTAAGAAAATGGCACAGCTTATGTTGGACATCTGAGCAGAATAATGTTTTTAATTAGACTGAACATTTACCAGTTTTAATAACGTTCTTTGCAGTTTTGAGGGCCCACTTTTCAACACTGACACTTATGGTTTAATCATTTTAATTTTAAATATTTATTTGAGAGAGAGAGAGAGAGCGAAAGAGAGAGAGAGAGAATCCTCAAGCACACCATGTGTGGAGGTCACAGAGCAACTTTCAGAAGTCAGTCCTGTTCTTCTACCACGCAATCCACTGGATTGAACTCGGGTAGTCAGATCTGTGAGCAGGTACCTCACCTGCTCAACCATCTTCCCAGTTTATGTTTTTCATATAACACAGCTAAGTTAATGAGTAAATGGCCTTAGCTGATTTCCCATTATTCACTGAACATTTTTCACCAATTAAGGCTTTAGTAACACTAGAAAAGTATCATCTAATGAAAAAAAATAGAGGAAATTTTATCCAAGTAGAAAAAGAACCTAATTTGGAGTTGTTATGATAAAGACCAGAATGTAGATTATCTTCCTGAAAAATTAGGAGATTTTGATTTTTATGAAGATCTTAGTCTTTTAATTTGAGTACCTCAAAACTAATTATATTACCCAAATTGAGTCCCTCATACCAATTCACTTTGAGGTACTGATCATGATGAACTTTTTTTTTTTTTTTTAGATTTATGGTCTGAATAATCTATTATGGTGTAAACCACTCCGCATCAATGGCTTCTGCAAAGCAGTGCAGGGAAGCAACCTTTTGCCAACTTCTGTTCATGTTTGAGGAAGAATTTCCTGTATGCCTGTCAAAATCCATCACCCCAGAATGGAGAGATGACATGTTTTTACAATGCGCAAAGGGAGATAGTTTTTTTAAAATGGAAACTCTTGCAGAGAGACGCATGGTTGCAGTGAAAGTCCAAGCCTTGAGCTTTGCTTCAGGAAGGACCACAAAGCTGTTGGCCACACGCTCAGTAGGAGCCCAGGGCATATGCTTCTATGTTCAGAACAACAGATTTGGAGGTGAGGATTAGGTGTGACCCTGGAAGAAGAGAGAGTGGAAAGAAGGCCTCATTCATTCAGCCCATGGGTGTTTATTTTTTTAGGTTTAAAAATTATGGTAAAGCACACATAACTCATTCCTTATTTGTGAATGGACTGTGCTGGCCACACAGCAGCCATCAAGGTAGATGAAAACAAAGGGACGCCTCGAGGGAAAACTGCTCTCATAAAGTTTATAGGGAAAACTATTAATTGTCTAAGAGAATAATTAAACAAGTCATAAAACTTGTTTCACTAGTCATAAAAACAACAAATGTGGCTAAGTATTAGAAGGAAGATTAACTGGGAAGGACTGTTTTAACCTGGGTGTCTGAGGAGATAACCTGCGGGCAGAATCTTCCTCAGTATGAAAGCAAGACACCACTAAAACCAACTCGCCATAAAACAAAAATAAAAACAAAACAAAACAAAACAACAAAAAACAAGGCATGGCTTTGTTATTCCCCTCGGCAGGCTTGAGTTTGGCAAGCAGCATAATTTAAATGTAAAATATTTCTAACCAAGTGGAGAGTTACAGGCTTTAAATCTTTTATTATTATTATTATTGCGCATGCGTGTGAGTGAGCATGCATATGAGTGTAGGCACGTGTGTGTCCCGTGTGTGTTATTTAGAAGACAACTTCAAGGAGTCTGCTCTTTGCATCCACCTATATTGAGTTCTGGTGTTTGAACTCAGGCCATTAGGCTTGCAAGGCAAATGCTTTTAACCGCTGAGCCGTCTTGGTGGTTCCTCTAGGACTGTAAAAGACAGAATCCTATGAGAGCTTGTGAATATTTTCACCATTAAGTTAGTCAAGCAAACGGTAGCCTGCCTTCCTGAGTGGCTGTGTGGAAAAGGTAGTATTCCGATGATGTTGGTGAGTGATGAAGGAAGGGGGATAGAAGCTTGGAAGGCTGTAAATGAAGGTGCCTATGGGGGGAAGCTGGGTGGGAAGGGCACAGAGATGAAGGTCTAAAAGGCAGCTGGAAATGGAGCCTGGGCTGACCTTCACATGGGGTCTGACTTGAGCAGGAAGTAAGGGGCACTGTCTGAGGAGAAGGAAGGGGAGTTAGCAGAGCATGTCAGTTACATAAACCTTGCCCATGCTTCTATCCTGTTTGGAATTTTGACTGCATGGAGCTATGCTAGGGAACTAAATTGACCTGCTGGACGGCACTTGGAAAGGACAGAAATAGAACAAAGACTGGCCTATGAGGAGACCCTGTGGGGCTTCATCTTGCCTGGGACCCCTTTGAGTGACATGAGAGATGCCTAAATCAGAGGAAAATACATCTCATTTCCTCCCTTTCCCCCTTCCTTGGCCTCCCACGATGAAATGATCTTTATGTGACCGTTGGGTGAGATAAATCTTCGTGTTTTAATAGGGCCAAAAGTCGAGGAGTGAGATATTTGTTAAGAAGTGGTTGGAGCTTATATTGATAATTTGCTCTTATTTAGACTGGAGGGAAAAAAATGATTTAAAAAAAAAAAGAGACCACAAGACAAACGCAAACACATAAAAGAAACCAAACAAGAACAAGGAATAAATGAGAGAGATACCTGGGAAAGCTAAAATGAAGAGGACATGGATGTGAATATAACCTGTTATTCTAAACTAGATGTAAACAGTATGGAATGAGGTAAGGTGGCAAGAGGTAAAAATAAGCAGCATTAGCTTAAAGGGGATAATTACGGGCACCAAAATAGGGTGAATTTTACAAAGAACCTAGCTAACTTTAGAGACATGAGTTCCTCCAAGCATTTCCTTTTCAAAGACTAAGGGACCTTAAATCTCTCAGGGTTTAACAAGATTCTAAATGCATGTGTCTTAAATACACATAAGCACATTTTTTTTATTTTTTTTTTTGGTTTGTATTTTTCCTGTGGAAGGCCTCAAGGCTAAGAGATGTGTTCTTGGCTGCCATTTGGAGAATAGCTTCTAGTACAGTTTATTTTGCTGTTCAAATCTGTCAGCAAATAGAACTTCGTCTACAGAAATAACATGGCTTCCTGGAACTCAAGGGGAAGGAAATGGGTGGTTTCTTTAATTACTGTAGTATCTCTTTGTGCATGTGCTATAACTAAAGATAGATGTTTGGCTAACATCCTCAGGCGGGAAGGTGAACTTGGAAATGAATGAATTCAGAATTGTGCAGACTTGTTGCATTTACTAGGTTAAGGACAATGCTGTCCTTTGTCTTTCATATCCTGGTAAGATCAGAGTGGACTAAAATTTGTTTTCTAATGTTTAATCCGTTTAAATTCAAGGGCATTGTTATTTACATACAGAGAACTAATGACTTCAGTGTAGGCAAGACAGCTTATTTACAGCAGAGGCACATTGAGAATGGCAAGAGAAGTGTTGATAGGACCTTAATTAATTGATTTGCTAATTATTCTTTTCTGCTGGGTGTTAAAGTACTTTTGTTAATGAGCATCAGAAACAAAATGTTGCAGAGAGTGGTTTTAGCACAGTTAGAAGCAATGGCTTTTGGGTCATTTTAAGGTGTGCTGGAGTTCCTTAGATGCTGAAATTGTAGGCTTTGTAAAGCCTACAGTTGTAAAATCGAAGAATCAAGGATCTTCCTAGATGTGTATTTATTTATCGGTTTATGTAACTTAGCTCAAGTTTGGACTTAGAAAAGCATCTAATGAATTGAAGGTAAGCTAGAGGACATATTGGAATTTGAATAAAAATTTAAAATAGGTCCAGTGCAGTGTCATACATTTTTTTTCAGGTTTCTTAGAGACACCATAACAGAGGGCTGGGGAGATGGCTCAGTCAACAAAGAGCTCCCAGTTGAAGCATGAGGTCCTGAACTCAGATCTCCAGTATCCACATAAAAGCCAGGTACAGTGGTGTATATCTGTAATCTCAGAGCTAGGGAGATCCCTAGAGCTCATCAGCTAGCCAGCTTAACCAACCTGTAGGAGAGTCTGCCTCGAAAAACACATAGGGAAAGTGATAGAGGAAGACCCCCACACACACACATCATACACCTATCTGAACATGTAAGTCCAGTCTGTATGTAAACACTTTAAAAAAGAAAAAAATCAGTAACAGATCTGTGTATCCTGGTACAGGAAGAGCTGGAGGTGAGGCTGAGCGAGCTCACTCGTTATGTCCAACTGATGTGGACACTTGGCTCCTGACAGGGTCCCTTGGCTTCGGGTGTTGGTGTGAGCTCTCCTGCCAGCTCACTTTCAAATCATGATACAGAGGAAAAAGATTAAATTTCTGTGTGTATTCAATAAATGCAAATTCAGTTTTGTTTCCATGTGTTTCCTCCCATGTTCCTTGTCTGCGATCTCCTGGGCATTCTCTTTGATGGACAGGCTTCCTCCTGACACCACACCTTTGCTCCGCGTCATAGATACAGTTGTCAACTTGATGGTTGAGGGCTTGAGTTCTGGGTACTTTAGGAAAGAATTAGTGGTTGAGTTAGTCCCCAAGCAAGTCTGCAAGGGATTGTCTAGGTGATGGGGAAGGCCTAGACCTTGGTGAGGGGGACTAGGTCCTGGGCAGGTGAATAGGATGGAGGAAACTGGTTAAGGAAGTTGGACTTCTGTACACTTGACTAGACACGCTGGTCTGGCAAGTGAGGATTGTCTTTCTCTGGATGGTTCTGTGGAAGTGATACTGGGAATTCCCTTGGCTTCTGGTGTTGGTATGAGCTCTCCTGCCAAGCTGATTAAGGAATTGTAACCAAGAATTGTAATTCAAAATAAAACCCCTTGTTCCCTTGAGCTGTTTGATTGTTAGTTTACCAGTAACAGTGCAGAGAAACTTGGATGCTCAGGTTGTGACTCCTCCCGGGCATGCACTGGCTTCCCTGATGTGCATCTCTCCATCTCAGTTTTCTCTGATTTCCTTACTGATTGGGACTGTGGGGATGGCTAATGGTAATGAGGTATCTACATGCTTTAAGTACTGTGTTGGCACAGATGCTCATTAGTAAGCAATCCTCCATTTTACAAATGGAAGAACGGAGTCTTAGAGAATGCAGTTAGCTCAGCTTGCAAGTGTCACAAAGACATGGAGAGGAATCTGGGTCTTTTTGGTCATTCTGGATGTAACTGCATTGCCTTGAATTGTTTTTTTCTTAGCAATTGCATGTACAAAAGCTGTGTTTCCTTAGCCAGATGGTCAGCTGTTGGAAGGCAGGAAGAACCCCTTGTCTTTTTGTCTCCATAGAGCTAAAATGCTAAATGCTTAAAATCTTCTGTGGAAATGAAACATAAAATCTAAGATGTTGTGCTAGCTGTATATAGGTAAGTTGGCAATTGAAGGCTTAGTTTTGGACACATCTGTGAAAAATTAATATTTGAGACAAGACCTAAGTAAAGGAGATTGTGTGGTTGATGTAGCAAGATGAAGCCCATAGTGCGTGGGACCATTCCCTGGCAGGTGGGTAAGATGAAGGAAGTTGGTTTAGTAGTTTAGTACTTGATCATGCTTTTGCAGACTCGCAGTCTACTGAGTGAAGTTTGTCCCTCTTCCAGCAATTCCTGTGGATATGGTATGGCCAGCTTCCCTGGCTCCTGGCTCTGGTGTGAACTGTCCCTTCACACTAGGCTATAAACTGTAATGGAGATCCATCAGCCAGAATAAAATCCCTTTATTTCCCTAAGTTATCTGGTCATGAATTTAGCAACAGCATGCAGAAAAACCACAGTAGATGCTGAAGGATCTTTTGTAAGTATTTTCAACATTAGGAGGAAGCATTTAAAAAATCATTTTCTCAGAATTACTGTGATTACAAGTCACTATGGTTTTTATTGTGCCTAGTGCCTGCCTCAGAGATATTTGGGGATATTTAGGTTGTCATGTACTGAAGGTACTTTGCACTCAGTGAATGGTAGGCAGGAACATGTGGTATCATGTGGGACATGGGTCAGCACTACAAAATTAGGTCTTAAATGGGACCTGCTAAGAAACAGCTTCTGGCTTAGTGCCCTTGTGATGGGGAACTAGGACCTAGAAACTAGACTGGGTTCCAATTTGGCTTGACTGTCTTTCTTTCTTTCTTTCTTTTTCTTTCTTTCTTTCTTTATTCGTTTCTTATTCTTTTCGGATTTGCGCGCTTTCTTTTCTCTTGACTTATTTCGGTCGCTGCAGTAAGGCATTCTTGTTATTTACTTCCTTCTAGTTCTGTTTATTTCTTATTGTTCGTTTATTTCTCTTTTTGCTCTTCTACTTCTTTCCTTCTCCCTACTCAATCTCCGCTCCCTCCCTCCTCTCCCTTCCTTCCCCCTTCCTTCCTCCTCCTTCCTTCCTTCCTCTTCCTTCCTTCCTTCCTTCTCTCACTCTTTCTTTCTTCCTTTCTTTCTGCGAGCACATACATGAGCCCACGTGTGCATGCGTGTCTATTAGTATGCTTGCCTCCGTGTAGGCACGTGTGTGTATGTGTGCGCGTGCGTGTGCAGGTGCACATGCATATATGAGTTCATGTGGGTGTGTATGTGTGCCTGTGTGTGGAGGCTGATGTTGATACAGAATGTCTTCTTCAGTGGCTCTCCATGATGATAATTAAGGCAGGGTCTTTTGTTGAATTCCGAGCTCACCAGTCAGCCAGGCTAACCAGCCAACTTGTCTTGGGCCTTCCTGTCTTTGCCTCTCAAGTGCCAGGATTACAGGTGGCTGCCATAGGTTCCAGGGCTCTCTGATTTCCAGTTTTCATGCTTGCAGGGTGAGCACTTTACTCACACCGCCATCTCTCCATGCCTGGCTCTATCTTTTACTGGCCATGTAACTCTATCCTGAGAACTTCATGCTGTCTCCACTGTCACATCATAAAGGCCCAATAATGTCAGGTGGTTCTGACCCAAAAAATTCCCCCAATGGAGCTGGGGGAGATAACTTGGTTGATAAGTGCTTGCAAGCAAGAGGACCTGAGTTCATCTTTAGAACCCACGTAAGAAATGAGCATGTGGCATGCTTGCAATAGTGCCGAGAAGGCAGAGACAGTTTGATCCCTGGAGCTGGCTGGCCAGACAGCGTAATCTACTTGGTAGGTTTCAGACCAGTGAGAAATCCTGTCCGGAAAAAGAAAAAATAAATAAATAAAGAAAAGAGAGGTGGACAGCACCTAAGGAATGATGCCAAATTTCCTTTACACATACATTTGCACATATAGTCACCCATCCATGCACACACGCACACATAACACACATACCCCACCACCACCACCACATCATCTATAGCAAGATATCATTTTTGAGGAACTATAGAATTTATGAGACTGATATAAGAATCGTGGAGTCTTTAAAGCTGATGCTATCAAAATCATAAAACGTATTTACAAACCCCCTAGGGGATCTTGTTCAAATACAGCTTCTGACTCAGCGGGGCTGGGATGGTGCCTGAGAGTCTGCTTGCTGGCAAGTCAGGATGCTGGTTGGTGCAGCTGTCTGCCGGCCATATGTTCAGGACTCTAAAGTACCCGGGGAAGAGGAAGCCTCAGTAAATCAAACAATCCCATAGTTAACTGCATTTCTCTGAACTGGAAGCAGCAGAGATGGGGCAGGGGCAGACTCAGCTAGAAATACAGGCTTTGGAGTTTCCATAGAACGGTTTCCATCTGCTATGTTTATCTGGGGGTGGGGAGGGCATTTTCCAAAGATAACCCTCTTTCTCCCAGGGAAGATGTTGGCAAAGGCAGAAAAACACTTTTTTAAAATGTGTACCTATGTATGAAACTAAAGTCCACTTTAGAAACTGGTCACCACTCTCAGATGCAGGGAAGATGTAAATCTTGGGTATTTCAGAACTCATCAGCACAGTGTATATTTGAGTGTGTGTGTGTACGTGTGTGTGTGTGTGTGTGTGTGTTATTGTATGTGGGTTGGTGTGAGCTGGAGAGAGTATCAGCCAACCCTAGGTAATTTTCTTAAAACTCACTGGAAAAGAGGGATCAGTTATTTCTCTCTATGGAGATTAAAGCCTTAAGTTAAGGAACAGGGGCTTCTTAAGACAGTCTTGGGTGGGAACTTATGTTACAAGCAGAAGATGTTATCTGAATAGAATCACCGAGTGAAGGGGCCACTCATCCATTTAAAAATACTTCCCTCTGCACCCTTGTGTTGTATAAAAGCCAGGACAATTGGCTCTGCATTTGGCCAGCTGGTTTTAGCAAGACATTTTACAAATGACAGGGCTCTTGCAGATGGGTTTGCTGGAGCGTTTTTAAAACACCGACACACTTGACCATGAGCTGGATTCTCAGCTTTGGGGACCCCCCTCCAGCCAGTCTTCCTTAGACTGTGTCCACTCCACAGCATCTAGAGACAGGGAGCTGACCTTTCTCCAGTATCACGCTAAATGGTCCCATTACGATTATTTGCATAGTAGGTGAGCATAGGGAGCTTTGCTTCCCCCTGAGTGTCTCTGGTCACATTTTTCCATGGCGCTGGATTGACTTTTTGGTGTTCTGCCTGTGGTCAAGGAGGATCCAGAATCCCTAGGAACACTGTGTGCCAGTGTGAGGTGTGAATCCTCAAAAGCTGTAATAAGACCAGAGTGGGGGGAGGGAGGAGAGAGAGAGAGAAAGAGAGAGAGAGAGAGAGAGAGAGAGAGAGAGAGAGAGAGAGAGAGAGCGCGAGCAGCGGGTACAACTTTCTCCAAGAAGTCATTTCTAAATGTGCCCTCTAAATGTTATCAGAAAGTTTAAACTGTTATGTCCACTGCCCTAACCCAATTCTTGCTCAGGTCTTTGTAGCAGTGTCTGGTCCAGATCTTTGTCATTGACTGACAGCTTGCTGGTTCTCGGGAGTTTTTATTCGAATCATCACCTTTCTGTCTGCCTTTCTCAGTGCCCTTCCGGCTGCGCTTATTTTGGTTTTATGTAAGCAACATTGCTGGATGCATGAATGAAGCAGATAAAACTCCCTAGAGTGACCGATGTGCCCTTCATCTATTTTTAGTACTGCAAAGAATTTGCCATAGCCCACAGCATAACTCAATCACTGTAAGCCATAGAACAAATTCTGAGTTTTTTCTCTTAACCTTTCTCTGAGGTATAGGCTAAGTTTACAGACATATGAATCAATCTCCAGTTACTCAAGGAATGTCGTGCTTAGGACTCCATAATCACCGGATCGTCCATATTGCATAGGCATTGAACTCTGGCTCTTAATTTGGGGCTGGATACGGTAGGAACCCATTGTGTGTATGTGTAGGAATGACAGGAAAATGCCTAGGACCTACTAATTGGCTGACAATAATTAATATGTTCTCAGTAGAGGGTTCTTATTTAGAAGAACCCTTGAAAGTTGAGCTGTTCCACCCTCAGATGTTTTCTAGCCCTTCTAGCCCCTGGAATCCTTCAGCAAAGTGAGGAAATGTGTCTTATTTATCATCTGCTATGGTCTGAATGATGCTGGTTCTCCAGATTTCATATGCTGGATCCTAATAAGCAACACGACAGTGTAACAGATGGGGACCTTTGGGCCCAAGAGATGGCTCAGTGGTTGAAATCTGTGCCTCAAAAACAAAGGGACCTGAGTTCAGATCCCCAGGTCCCATATAAAAAAGGTCTGGGGCATATGGTGGCAGTCTGTAATTTCAGCCCAGGAAGGCAGAGTCTCAGAAACACCAGAGCAAAGCAATAAGGCTGAAGAGCAAGCCAGGATGATTCTCGATGTCACATACTCAATAACCTTTTGCATGTGCCCATATGTATACATATACATGCAACACACACATGTTCAAACACTTCTAAGCGCACAGAGAGAGAGAGAGAGAGAGAGAGAGAGAGGTTTTTCTGAAAGTGATTATTGATTTCATCATGAGGATAGTCCCCTCTGATGGGATTAGTCCCCAATGAAGAAAGAGGAAGCGAGCTGCCTTGTCCCTTCCATTATTTGAAGACACAGCAAGATAGGGCCAACTTTGAGCCGGAGCACATACCTTTACCATACACTGAATCTGCCAGTGCCTTAATCTTAGTCTCTCTAGCCTCCAGAACTATGAGCAACCAATGTCTGGTACTTGCAAATTACCCAGCTGAAGGCAGTTTGCTACAATAACCTGAATAGGCTAAGACATCACCGTACCTGAGAATTTACCATTATTTCTTGGGCAGAGGAGCTACAAGGAGGATTCATTGACTTGTGCATTTATTGATTGGTTTTTATTCAGCTAACATTCCTTGAGGAACACCAGCATTCCCCACATGTGGAAGTCCTAGAATGAGAGTGATTTCCTAGCTTTCACAGGTGTGTTAGTTACCTTTCTTCTTCTTGTGACAGAATTTCCTGAGAAAGCGACTTAAGGAAGCAAGGTTCATTTTGGTTCTCCGTGTGAAGGAGAGTTTCAGTTCATCATGGTGCAGAAGTCAGGGAGACAGGAGCTCAAAGCGGCTGACCACATCACATCTCCAGCCAGGAAGTGCAGAGTGATGTGCAGTACTCCATCCATGGACGGTGCTGTTCACGTTCATAGATACACCCAGTGCTGATGCTAAGTCTAATCAACATACTTATGTGCTCTGGTCATTCGGCAGAGTCGTTCTTGGTAGCAGTAGGAAGCTATGAAACTACGCAAGACAAAGAAATGATGGCTTAGTACTCTGGCAGATGAATATTTTACTTTAAAATCCCTGTGCTGTGAATTCTATGTGGGTTTTGATTTTATTGTAGCCCAACGTGTTTAATTTTGAGCCTCCAAAAATCCAGAGGTGTTTGTGGGTTTGTTCGTGGCATTGCCTGTATTTCTCCTCAACTGTTTCCTGGGTACTCTGCCAGGTCTTCTTACTGCTTCAGTATCAACCATTTTTAACACATTCCTCTGCCTTATGCTTTGCATTCTCACCTGCTGAGAGAAAGAAAGCAAAGCCTGTATCCTCCATGTTGAATTGCCTGACCATTTTGTAGTCTCCACATTAACTTTTCATCTCATTAAGAATCACAGAGAAGGTTCTGGTTGCTGGGCGGATCCCCAGTCTCATTATTCCTGGCCTTCTTTCGCTACCGAGGTGAAAGAACTCCACCCTTCCTCGGGCTATAAACCCTTCCTGACTGCTCAGCCCTCCAGGATTCTCAGCACTAATCCTTAATTAAGTCATGGAACCACATGCTGGCCCGGAAAAGTGGGGCAGTGAGACCATCGAGTCCACGGGCAAGAGAGATAAGAGACAGTGGCACAAGAAGCCAGGTGGCTACAGCACAGGCAGGCTTAAACTGAGCCACAAGGAACGGGGAGCTTCAATTAAATTTGGCCTTTTTCTTTGCTTTCACTCATTTTTAGGCAGTTTTCTAACAGGGCAGTGCTGGGAAGGTCTTTGAAGGTCATCCCTCACTTCTGGGATTATCCTGAAGGAACACACCATGCTAATCTGAAGAAACTGGTTCTAATCCTCCACAGAGATGAGCTCGCCAGCTTCCACAGCCCTCTGTTTATGAAAGGATATGGAGATAAGTGAAGTGCCTCAAACAGCTGGACCATGAGGTGAGGTCGGCCACAAGGTCCACTGGGCTGACCCCCATATGAACAGACATGTAGGGGACTAAATACCCCAGTCAGGTTTGCAGAAATTGGAGCTAATCAAATAGGGAAAAGTTGCTTTTCCCAGGCCTGCCTAACCCTATAAATACCCCTGACCCTGCCAGACATCTTTGATTCTCTTGCCCTTTATGGATTCCATATCTGTGAATTCTTTTCTGGCTCCCTTTCTCCTCATTGACTCCATGTCTGCGAGTTCCTTTTAGCTCCCTTGTCACTCATGGACTCCACATCCATGAGTTCTGTACTTTTCTCTGATAGAATCTGCTTTAATCCTCTACAAGTGTTCTGGTTTCAATCTTTGACTCTCAAACACAAGAACCCGGACATAAAAACCCAAAGCAATTCATCGACTGCTGTTCAAGTCTCCTTGTAGCTGTCTTCATGAAAGCAGCTAGATATAGAAACAGACCTAAATTCGAAAGCCAGATTGACTTGGAGGGGGGTGGAAGTCAGGTTCTGCCATTTACTGATCTGCCAATGCGATGCTATCACCTACTTGTCCGACCATAAGAGCAAAACATCTGGCTTGGTGCTAGGCCTGTAGATGAAGCTTTGTGATCTTGAAGAAGGTGACTTTTCTAGAAGCAGAGAGAGAGAGAATAAGTGCAACTGAATATTTCTGCCCTGACCTCTTTTTACCCATTTTCATTCTCTGGGTATTGGAAACATCAGTGGCTCCAAGAGTCGTAGCTGATCTTTAAGTTCCCATTGTGATGAATGGTCAGTCAGGTTCCTAGACTGTGAGGATGCTTGGAAGCCTTGTCCAGGCTCATTTTAAAGAGAATTGGAATGAAAAAGTTTTAGCCATAGATATTGATGAGGGCTGCACATGTCATGAGTTTAATTAATGCCACTGGACTGTACATTTAAAAAGGGCAAAAGTGGCAAGTTTAATGTCATCTATATTTTACCACAGTAAAGAAAAGCAATTGGAGTGAGATTCTGAAAGTTGGTTCAATGGGTAAAAGTGCTTGCTGTGCAACCCTGAAACCCAGAATTCCATCCCTGGAACCCATGACAAAAAGACGGATGCAGTGACTCACATCTGTAATCCCCAGAGTCACATGGTGAAGTGGGAGGTGGAGGCAGCAACATCAGTTGGAAGCTGCAGACTCAGTGAGGCTGCAGAAGGAAGGAAGACTGCATCAAGAACAAAGCGAAAGAAGAGAACACACACACACGCACGCACGCACACACACACACACACACACACACACACACATCTAAATACAGACACATGGAAACACAAACACACATGCACAGGCACACAGACATACATAATAAACATAGACACACAGACACATACATAGACACACATACATAGTTAAGACACACAGACACACGCATACAGACATAGGCACATATGCACATAGATAACAGATGCACACACATAGTATAGACACATGGACATACACACAGGGACATAGACATACAGACACAGAGACACACAGAATTAGAGCAAGACCTACTAGTTGTTCAAAGAGTCCCTTCTTCCCCTTCCAAATGTAGGCTAGCTCAATAATAATGTGATCCACTCTAAAAACTGTGTGGAGATTAGTTGAGTTAGAATCAATTACTCGTTTCTATCCCCTTATTTTACAACAGAGGCATTGCACACCCTGCAAGTGTTACTTGCTGGACCAGGTGACACCCAAATGCTTGACAAGAGCACGTGGGCCTCATTCCTGGGCTTCACTGATCAATGGGACCATCTGGTGCTAAAAGGGGGCCTTTCTTCCATTTTTATTCCAGGCGCTTGGTTCTGGCTGCTGAGAGTTCAGAGGCTCAGAGCTCTAAAACTAAGGCAGGGCCAAGGCACCGGGTTCTAAGCATAGCTGAGCAGCTGCAGACAGTGAGTGAATTCTACAGCTTGATCAGACAGTTCTTCCCTGCTGCCTGAACTGTATTGCCAACGCTCAAGCCATCACACTCTTCCTCCTGCTAGGGATTCTGCAGATACTGCTCCCTGACATCCTGATATCCAGGACACTTCATAATCCCCAGTCATCTCTCTGGGTTTCATATGAAGCATGACTTTTACTCAAAAACCTTTCCACTTCTGTCCACCTTGCCCAGCTCAGCCTGCTGTAGAATGCTTATAACTTGCCCGTAAGTCTGGTCACACTCACAGCTCTGTGCACAGGGGCAGTGTTGCAGTTTGCCTGCACATTGCTGATAAATTCACCAGAGAGCTTAGGGGAACAAGAGGGTTTATTCTGGCTCACACTTCTCTGATACAGTTCTAAGTCCAGATTGGCAAGAGAGTTCGTATCAACTCCAGGAGCAGAGGGAACTGGCCACAGCATATCCCCAGGGATTGCTGAGAGAGGGGCAGACCTCACTATCCAGACTGCAAGTCTATCAAAGCACTGAACTAGCTTCTTCCATCTTATCCATTTGCCCAGGAAATTGTCCCATCCCCCATGGGACAACTAGATACTCTCCTGCAGGCTTGCTTAGGATTTGCCTTAACTGCCAGTTCTTCACAGATGTGCCCTGTCATATAGTTAGGCACAGGTGTCAACTTGATAGTTGAGGGTTTGAGCTCTGGGCACATTTGTGTGGCTGGGTTAAGGCCAAAGCAAACCTGCAGGAGATTGTCTAGCTGATGGTGAAGGCCCAGCCTATGGTGGGTAGAACTAGGCCCTAAACAGGTGAATAAAATACTGAGAGTTGGTTGAGGAAGGTGGCATCTTTCTGTACACTTGGCCAGACATGTTGGCCTGGCAAGTAAGGATTGTCCGTCTCTTAGCTGTTATGTGGTGATGGTGTGGCCAGTTCCCTCGGCCCTGGTGTTGGTGCGTGCTCTCCTGTCAAGCTGGACTGAGAATTGTAACCAGATAATCATAAGAGACAATAAACCCCTTGTTCCCTTAAGCGAGTTGATGGTCATTTATTAGCAACCACGTAGGCGCACTGCAACATGCCCAAAGCTCAGCCTTCAACTCTCGAGTTGACACCTGTATCTAATTATCACAGACAGAATCTTGGTCAGTCTTTCCCATCTCATCATGTCTCAAGAACTTGACATGAGGTCTGGCACATCGGTCTTTCTGTGTGGTAAGAACAAAGATGCCGCACCTGTACCTGGATTGACAGGTGAGAATGACTGAAGGAGGCAGGCAGGCAGCCATTAGTGAACATCCAGCACCACAACACCACTGGTATCGCGATTCCAGGTGCAGGTGAGCTTCACAGACAGTGTCTGAGCTGACCTTCCCGCACAGTCAGCAGCCCAAGGGACAGGCTTGACACAAGGGGGTGCTTACTGGTATGATATTAAAGATTGTTAAAAATGGGTCAGATGATGGAGGAAGGTTGTGGAAATGCCTCCCCCAAGGGCTTTGGAAAAGAGGCCAGAGTTCCATTTCAGTGGGTTATTTTAGGCTGATGTCAGGCAGCGCCCCAGACGAGACATCCTCCCAGGGTCCGATGGTTCCCTTCCTTTGACCCATAATAAATGAAGCTGCTCTCCTGTCGCCAATACACACGCCAGCACACTCACACAGACACACATTTCTGGTGAGTTTGGTGACATGCATTCTCCATTGAGCAATCCAAAGTCAACTTTGGTTTTGAAATCGACCTCAGGATTCAAGCACCACAAATCTTTCTAAAAAGGACGTTCTGTAACCCAAGGGGAGAGTCGCAATGCATACTAGTTTACCTCTGGTATTGACAACTCACCTTAGTGAATACCAGGCTGGGCAAGAGGATTAAAATGATAACCAGGAACTCTAATTCCCTGCCTGCAAACTCAGCGAACTGGATGTTGTCCTGTGCCTTAATCCCACCTTGGAGACTAGAATGCATTTTCCCTTTCTCTGCCTTTAAAGTGAGAAGAGGGAATGGTCTTGAATATGCAAATGAATCTAACTTAATTAACTTTTATGACCACAGTTCTTCTGAGATAACCATAGGGGCCAATTAGATTCCATTAAAATTCAGTTATCTCTCTAAAGCGTCCGTGAGACAGCCTCCTCTCCTCCAGAAGCAACAGCCCCCATGTAAAAAGAGCTCATCAGGGACAACAGAAATGGGGCAGGCTGTCTGCAGTGCTCTGCTCTCCGAGGTCCCCAGCCGCCTGGGACAGTCGCCTGCTCCAGTTTGCCACCCTTAAGCCTGGCACTGCAGCAGCAGGGGGCAGTCATTCCAGGTGGGAACCTAACCGCCAGCCAGCCAGAAGAGACGGGGGCAATGGGACTTCGTACTTTCCAGCAGACGAGTGAGCTACACGGGCTTGCGCGAGACTTGCCTTGGCATCGGCTGCCCAACGCAGCATCTGCTCGCCCTTTCTTTCCACTATCAGCAAGGTAGTCTGCTACAAAAAGTGAAACAAAGCCACAGTGAAACGCTTAGCGACTGAAAGATGCTGCCCGTTTATACGAAGAGTCCCTGGGGGTGGGGTGCTCTTCCCCAAATTTGTTCCCTTCTTTTCCCCTTAGTGAGCAGACTTTAAAGGACTCTGTGTGAAGTGGTGGTAGTAGGTACGTGTGTACTTTGTAGAGTGGAAATGTGACACATCGGGTCTTTCCTTCTTTCTCTGTTTTAAAAACGATTTTCTCTTTGAGACACCAGGCTGGCCTCCAAGTTGGTCTTCTTGTCTCAGTCTCTTGTGTGCTAGTACATTATGGAACCTCCTGGATAAGCCTGGCTTCCAGCTTTTAAATGATAAGTAAAATGTACATGAAACTTAACTAACCATGCTAAACGTTCGGAGGCATCAAGGATACTGATATTGCTTCCAATCTCCAGAACTTTCCAGCTTCCCCAACTGAAACTTTGTTTCTGTTGAACATTAATGCCCAGTTCTGGAGGCTTCTACTCTCTCTGTTTTTATGAAAGTGATGGCTGTAGGTGCTTCCTATAAGAGGGCTTTTAATGTATCTATCAGTTTGTGGCTGGCTTATTTCATTAGTATGATATCCCCAGGTTCATCCATGTAGCATGAGTCGGAATTTCCTTCAAAGTTGAAAAATATTCTGTTGTATGCACACAACATATTTGTTTATCCATTCATTCTTTGATAGTCATTGTGACTAATTTTTTTTGCATGTGTGTAGTTGCCATTGTGTGCATATGTGGTGTGTGTGTGTGTATGGTGTGTGTGTGTGTGTGTGTGTGTGTGTGTGTGTACAAGAGGGCACTGTGAATGCCTGTGGAGGCCCAAAAGTAGTGACTTTGGAATCATCCTGGCTTGTTGTTCTACCTCTTTGTTTTGCTCTGGGATTTCCCAGGCTCTGCCTGCTAGGGTTAGAAGTGCAAGTTATTGATATTTGCCCCTTGTATTTTTTACAGGGAATCTGGGATCTGAACTGAGGTTCTTCTGCTTTTGAGGCAAAGGCTTTAACCTCTGAGCCATCTCTCTAGTTCTTATTATGACTATTTCTATTATGAGCATGGGTTATGGATATCTCTTCTAGACCCTGTTTTCTTTTGAACACATTCCCAGAAACTTCCTTTTCTTTTAACCCCTATCCAGCAAATATTGCGTAGCAGTTACACAGTTGCTAGTAGTTTTTTGTCCACAGTTAGGAAAATGTATGTTGGCTTCACCGAGACTGGATTGCATGAGAGTGTCTTGGAGGTATGCTTAGCAATGTGCAGCTGAGATTCAGGAAGTCACATTACCTGCTGGCTCTAGAAACATTCAATGCCGCATGACTGTGATGCTTCAATTAGTTTTGTTACCATCATAGGCAAGCTAGGTTTAAAGCAGGTCTATTCTGAAGAACAAGTCTGGGTGCTGAGCAGTAGTTGACTGTGTAATGGTACAAGCATAACTGGGAGGTGGGTTTAAAGGTGCTGTAGGTGGACTTCTAAGTCAGGAGATTTAAGAACACAAAGTTTATATTTTCCTGTGGTAAGATTTTTAAAATAATAAAGTACACAGTTTAAAAATAATTAGAAGTAAAAAAGATGTGAGAAAGAGACACTTTGTAACTGCAAGAAAGGAGGCATAAAAGTAATGGAATGACAGCCAGACTCTGTTTTGTAAAGCAGTTTCATCTGTCTTTCCTTTGGAGTCCTTTAAGCTTAATTGGATCTCAAATCATTCCTTCTGCCATGTCCTGGTTCAGGATGAATCATTTTGTGCCTGGTTATTGTAATTTCATCAGCTACAGAAAACTTACTATATGCCAAGTCTCTGCCAGCTGAAAGAATATATTCATCATTATATCAATATTCTGAAGTTGATTATATCACTAAAAGCAACTATATGCTTAATATTATTACCTCTTTGTTTAAGAGAACCCAACTTTTACAAATTTTTTATTCTTTGAGAGTTTCATAAACGAATACAATGAATTTAGATCATCATTTTATCTTGTGTTACCTGTTTCCATCATCTTTGTTTTCCTATTGAAACTCTTCTTTCCAACCAGTCTCCCTCTTACTTTCACATCAGTCCTCCCTCAACTCCCCTGCCCAAGTTTTTTCAGGGTCTCCTGCACTATCATGCAGTTGGGTGCTTGCTGGGACACAGATGATACATCAGTGGATACACAGTTAGACAGAGTAGTTCTCCTTCTCACAGCCAGCACTGGTCCTCAATAGCCCCGCAATTAGATATGGCACCTCATGAGTTCCTCTTCCTCCCATGATGAAATGTTGACTAGCCAATTCATGTGCAAGTCTTGTTGAAGAAATACAGCTCCTGTAAATTCGTGGGTACAGCAGTCCTGTCCTGCCCAGAAGGCTTTATCTGACAGCACCTCTCCCCACCCTCTGATCCTTATGTTTTTACCACCCCCTCTTCTTTGATGTTCCTTGGGTCCTAGATCGGGGATGACTTTGATGTCCTATTTAGAGCTGAACTCCTTGTGGTCACTTATTTTCTGCTCTTTGGCCAGTTGTGATTCTCTATGTTGGATGCCTTCCATTACAAAAGGATGCTTCTCAATCAGGGACTGTGAACTGCATTGATGTATGGGTAGAACACACATTTAGAAGGCAGTTTGAGATTGTGTCGGCACAACAAAGTAATAGCAGTCTACACATAAACTCCTATGGCTTATGAACTCCCCATTTGCAGATTCTTAACATGGTATACAGTACCAGACACGAGTTCCTTCCTTAAGAGTAGATTTCAAATCCAATCTGAATGAAGCTGGTTACCCTCCTAACATTTGTACTAGTTACTCTTATCTGTTGCTGTAGGAGAGCACCCAAAGTCAAGCAACTTAAGGGAGAAAGGGAAGTTTATTCAGCTTACAGTTTCAGAGGGGAGCTACAGTCTTTCATGGCAAAAATGGTATGGCTCTCAGCAGAAACTGGAGATGGGTTAACTGACATCCTTCCAGAAGACTAAGAGCAAAAGACCGCCACTACTAGGGCAGACTTAACCCACCTCAAGTCCTGCCCCCTGTGACTGCCTTCTTCCATCAAGGCTCTACCGCCCAAAGGTGCCATGACTTTCTCAAGCACATGAGCCTACGGGAGACACCTTTCAAACCATGACAGCATTCATACCAACTATTGCACCCATGGGCACATCCTCAGAACCTGAATTGTAATGGGTGTCAATGTATCTAACTAAAAACTTTCCCAGCTTCCATCACTGCTGCATGATGTCTTTTAGGAAACTTTTTTTTTTCTGTTAAAATGAGACATACATATAGCATCCCTGTTGTGCTCTTAACAGATGTAAAGGTGATGGTTCCAGCATTTGAACACCTTTTTTGGAAACACAAGGCAATGAGTCTACAGGTTAAGGAAGGCAGAAGGAGTCTGGGCTCCTGAGGGCATCATTGGATCATCCCAGGAAGATGTCTACTCTTGTCTTCCACGTGTGTGAGGAGGAAACACTGTTTAAGACACTGCTGGGCGCACATTCGTTTGCTTGTAGCTAAAAACACTACCAGTCCCTTTTTTTTTTTTTAGTTTCAGCTAAGAGACTGAAGTGCTGAGTAGCACACAAGCCTTCCTTACATTTCAAGGTCCTGTGGGATTTGCACTCGAGTAGTCTCACTTAGAATCCACAGCTCTCTCTCAGGCAGGATTCTGCATGGCAGTCCCACTGCGCTAGGCTACAACATCTGCTCACGAGTTTCTCAGGAAACTTCAGCTCGATCTTGCGCTTCTTATTATAAATGCTGGGATGATGTGTCAAAAACTCAGAGCTAAGCTGGCTTCAGTATACCCATTGTCTCTTTCTCTGTCTCACACATACATAAAGATGTGGAAGTTCTAGAAGGAGGGGGCTTGTTGGTCAGAAGAAGAGGTTCCGTGGAGTGGGAGGGGGAAATAAATGGGGGGGGATAAAAATATACCATATACGCATGTGAAAATGTCAAAGGATAACTTAAAAATATTAAAAAACAAAACTGCAACAACATGTCTTCCTTGTCCAGTAGAGTTAAGCTCAGCTGTCTTGATAGCATAGGGATCGTTGCTGATGACAAGAAAAATCACTTGCAGTGCATCACTTAGCTATTGCTATGAAACATATTGTTTCCCCAAACTTGGCAACTTAAAGCAACAAATGCTTATTTATTATGGAGCTTCTGAGAGTGGGAGAATAGACTGACTGAATAACCCTGGCTCTGGTCTTTCTTAAAAAGTGAGAGTCAGGATGCTAGTGGGGGCTTTAGTGATCTGCATACGGGGGTTCCACTTCCAAGAGCTCCTTTGTGTGGGTATTGCCTGAAGGCTTTTGTTCCTTGCCTTGTGGATCTCCTTTTATAGACATCTATTGGGGGAGTGGTTTCCTCAAGAGAGAGCTAAAGTAGAGTCTTTTATGATCTTACCTTGGGAGTGACACTGTATCACTTTCATCCTGTTGGTCTTGGTCACCAAACCTGAACCAGCGTGGGAGGGGAACCTGAGGATGTAGATGCTCAGGAGAACATTAAGAAGAATGGTGGCTACAGGTAGGCGCTTCAGCCGCCTCCGTCATTCTGGAGGAACACAGGACCTAGGTTTAAGATTTTTACCACTTCTAAAATAAAACCAGAAACAGATTTCTAAGTTAGACATCATGATAGCAAATGTTGGCTCAGAGTTGGAAAAAATCGTATGTGGGCCAGACAAGATAAAAATGCAGTATAAATTTGGCCTGTGAGCCGTCATTTTGCAACCTCTCTGGCTTGTAGCATGGAGACCATATGTAGGTCCAATTCCAATCTGTGTTGCTGCCTAGAGTGATATTTTCAGTGGGATTCTGATGGCAAGTCTAAACCTCACAAGAAACGTGAGAACTTAGTAATGGCTTCCATGGGCAAAGGAGGAAAGAATGAAGGCAGACGCTCTTTGCCTTGACAAGCATGGCCGATAATTGACCGGTGGCATAGATACTCTTTTTAAAAAAATATTCTTTGATCGTTTGATAGATGAATACAATGAATTCTAGTCATTTTCACCTCATATTACCTGATTCCATCCCCCTTCCTTCTCCCATTGAAATTCTTCATCCTCCCAACCAATTCCCTCATCCTTCATGTCTTTGTGTGTGAGTGTGTGTGTGTGTGTGTGTGGGCATGTGTGTGTGTGTGGGCATGGACATGTGCCTGAGCACTTGTTGAAGTATGGACGATGCATATCAATCAATGGCTGCGCCACTCAGCAAAGTAGCTCCCTTTCCCATAGCCAGCACAAAACCTTCACAGTTCCTTAGGGAGGGCAGCGTCTCATGAGGTATTCTTCTTCTATGATGAAATGTTGACAGGCCGAACTTTGTGCAGGTCTTGTAAAGGTACACACGGCTGCTGTAGTTCAGGAACACAATGCCCTGTTGTGTCCAGAAGGCACTGTTTGTTACACTGTCCCTACCCTGTGGCTCTTACGTGCTTATTCTCTGAGCCCTGAGGTAGGGGATGGTATAGATGTTATTTAGGGCAGTCACGTATTCTCTGCGCTTTGGTCAGCTGTGAATTGGTCATTATGAAAGGAACCTTCTCAAGAGACCAAAGGCTGAGAGTTGCCCTAATGAAAACTATCTCAGAATCAGATACTTTTGAGAATTAGAGAGGTGCCATAGTAAATATGTTGATATTGTGACCAAAAGTTGGAATTGACTTAGGCAAGCTGGGATATATGGTCATCACCCATAGAGCTCTCAAAAAACATCCCAGAGATCATCTCGCTCACTGTTCATGTCTGCTCACTCTTCTCAGAGCACCCATGTCTTCTGTCTACCTGTGAGTCTTCTCTCCTTCTCCCCACTTTCCTGTTTCCTCCTGGACTTGAAGTGCCCTCGTGAGTGTCACTGTTCATTCCGCTGTCTTCGCCTCTGACAGTTAGTGTTGATCATCAGCTTGTCAGGATCTGGAATCACCTAGGAGACAAACCTGTGGGCACACCCATGAGGAATTATCTTGATCAGGTGAACCGAGGTAGGGTTTGGGTCCTGCATTGAGCAAAGGGAAGGAAACTACTTGAGCATGTGAGTCCATCGCGCTCTCTCTCTTCCTGACTGTGGATGCAACGTGGCAGGCTGCTTCAAGCTCCTGCTGCCTGGACTTCCCCACGCAGGATGGACCGTTTCCTGGAACAGTGAGCTGGATGAAATGAATCCTATTTGCCTTAAATTGGCTTTGCCAGGGCATTTTATTACAGAGATAGTGACAGCCACCTTCGCTCCTTTCCTGACTACTGTCTCACTATATATATCCTTGTGTGTGTGTACATGTGTGTATGCGTGTGTGTGTGCGCACGTGCGTGCGCTTATGTGTACACATCCTTAATGCAGCATTTAACTCAACAACCCACATCCAGGGCCTTTTATTTCTTTCCCAGTTCTCTCAGTATTACTTACTTCTTTGTCTGGTTCCAAGCAAGTGATCATTTATTGAATTTTATTTTGTGTTTCACCTTCCTTCTTTATCCTTAATACCCTGTGCAGAAAACAGTGACCAAGGAGGAGAGTGCTAAGCAGCAAGGAGGGAGGAAGTGCAGGGACAGAGATCACCTGTCAGCTGAGTAATTATTTCTTGAGGAGTTAACCTTTGACCTGGATAGTGGTTGCAAATGTTTAACATCTTTCCCTTTGTTTTCACTTCATGCATGAGCTTCCGTGTGGATAGTCGCCTCTGTGGTCGACACCCTGTGCACATGTGGGCTTTGCAAAAGCTGTCTTCCTCAGAAGTTCATAATCCTGCAGTGGTACACACAAGGGAAAATTTATTTTCTCATGTGCACGTTTAATACTTTTAATACTCTGCAAACTTCAGGGGAAATAGGAAACTGATAGGCAGCTCTGTGAATGCTCACAAATGAAGTCACAACTGAAAGACAGGAAAGGGGGAGGCGAGTGGAGCTGATGTAGCAGGCTGGCTGCTAGCATCCAACAGATCGCTGTTCCTTTTAGTCCTGATGTCAGAGAGAGATGGGGTTAAACATAATCGAATGGTGTTGATTTCTCTGACAGGTTCCTGATGAACTGAAAAGCCAGAACAACATGGGACCCGTTATGACTTTGCTTCTTCTTTCAGTGTGATTTGGAGCCAGTCATATTTTTTTTTTCCTACTAGTGAGGTGTTACAGTGCACTTCTGGCATCCGGGCGCCTCAGGAGATTGAGGCTGGGGATCATGAGTTCAAGGCAGCATTGTGCTGTATTACAGGACTCAGAGGCAAAAGTGAGATGCTGCTGCTAAGGTCTAGGTCACAAGGTTAAGTGAAACAAGGTCGGCAAAAGACCCTGTCAAGTTAGAGTGAGTGAAGTCTCCAGATGGTCTGTAGGACCTGCTTTTCAGGCAGGATGGAGAGAGAGAGTGGGAGGGAGAAAGAGCGAAACACAGCGGAGCTGCCCCCAGTTCTCCTCTGCTAAAACCTCAATGTATCCTGTGACAGCAAGAGCAATAATATCACCCAATAAATGCGGTGCTTACAAGTTGGCCTGAGACAAAGTTGGGTGTGCTGGGGAAGGGCTGGTTCTGACATCACATGCTTTGAAGCGCTGCTTTGCAGTCAGTGTGTTGCCCTGTTATTACCTGCTTTGGAAAGGGAGTCTAAATTGGACCGCTCCCCCATTCTGTCATCCCCCCCCTTAAATCACTTTTGCTGAGCCCTGCAGTGTTGATTATAGTTCTTACACTCAGCAAACTGCTTGTGCATCCTTGACTCACCTCCAGATTCATAAATAACCCGCAGAAAACACATAGGTTTTAAAAGTGGTTCATCTTGTCACCCCCATGGCTGAGTGTGTCCCGGGCAACAGCTGGGGTAAAAAGTGAACTAGCCCCAAAAGCTAACCACGAGCAAAACCCTCTGTAAATTCCCCTTAGAATCTTCCAGAAAAGAGTCAGGCAAATGCAGAAAGAGTTCCTCTATGACCTTGGTTGTCTGTCTGATCCACAGGCTGGTGCGAGTGAGTGAAGATGAAAGGAAGCCAACAGATGTGATTTCTCTTAGTATTACTGTTAACAATAACAAGAAAAGCACTCAGAACAAAACTAAATTTGAAATACTTAATAGTCAAGAGAATATTGATATTTTCCACGTGCTGATTGTACTAGTTACTCTTGTCTGTTGTGAGAAACATCCAAAGTCAAGCAAGTTAATGGGAGAAGGGAGATTTTATTCAGTTTATGGTGCCAGATGGGAATATATACAGTAATTCTTACATCTTCCTGGTTTTATGTGGGGGATACAATTTTCCATGGTGGAAATGGCATGGCTGGCTGGCAGAAGCTGAAAAGGTCTAGGTCATACCCATTTGAGAGGCTGAGAGCTGCAAGAGCAGGCCTCTCCCGGGAGCAGGGTGGGACTAGTTCACCTTGAGACCCAACCCTCGTGACTGCCTTCTTCCAGCAAAGCTCCACCTCCTAAAGGTGTCATGATGGCCCCAAACATGTGAGAGTGTGTGAGACACATTTCAAACCATGACACTGATTTAGAGGGGAATCTCTGTCACCCGGGAGAGATGAAGTTTTGCATGCAAGAATCTCAATAACAAAGACAGATAATTCAAGATGGGCTGTGCACTTGTAGGGATTATTATTACTGTTATTTCTGATTTAGTTGAACAGATGTCTGACCTTCACTCTGTCCCATATAGAAGACAGCACTGCTTTGTATTGGTCATGACTAAAGGCTAAAATAAGATCACCTGCGCAGCTTCCAGCACCGTGTACCAGATGGTTTCTAGAACAAGAATCTGCAAATCGACAGTCAGGAGCTCTTCAGGGTTGGCCACACATATACTCCACCTGCCCATCACTGGAACTGGAAACCTATTCTTAGAGTTCCGTTGCTTAAAGACCCCGGTCCTTATTAAAATGACAATATCCTTGCTGCCATCAATCACTGACAGAAGTCACATGAGTCACTTCATCTCCCGTTTGCTGATTGAAATTCTCTGGAGGGGAAGTTTCCCAGGGAAGTTGCGAGATGCTACAGCCTTTCTGCAGGGAAGGAGGAAAGGATGGCAGAGGGCAGTCTTTCTAAGACTCTTCAGTAGAAAGACGTTGATTGGGTCATATTGGGGACCACATGTAGTTTCCTCTTCGGTACCCCTACTCCTGTGGCCTGTTATTCTGGCAGAGCATGGATATTTCCCCCTTATTCTTATATAGCCGTGAAGCTTGTCAGTGGGGATATTCTCTGTGAAATGCATCATTAGGTGGGTTTGTATCTGTGTCAACATCAGAGTGTACTTACACACATCTAGACAGCATAGCCTACTACACATCTAGGCTATGCAGTGTTGCTTATTGCCTTCAGAGCCACAATGAATAGGATGCAATGAAGAGCTCTAGTAAACACGAGCTGCATGAGGCTGCTTCCAGGTACTGCTTTATAGCCAGCTGTTATGTTTCTTATGCTGTTGGGATCAGAAATAACAGCATAACTGTCATGTTCATCATTACAGGTTCAATCATCACCCTATAACCTACATTAATTTCTTTTAGTAGAAGGAGTACAGCTTAAAAGAATTCAATACTATAGTGAACATGAAAATCAGAAATATACTACCATATTTTATTTATTATTACTGTTTGTGTGAATGAAGTGTGCATCTGTGGACATGTGGTTGTGTGCATGATGCAGCATGTGTTGAGGGGTCAGAGGATAACTTGGTAGGGCCAGTTCTCTCCCTCTATCTTCATGTGGCTTCTTGGGGATCTAACTCAGGTCACTGGGTGAATCATGCTGGCGTAAGTTCTTCATTATTATTGTTATTGCTGTTTCACTTTGAGACAGAGTTACATGCAGCCCAGGTTGGCCTCAAATGCACTAATGGAGCATAGGGTATACTTGACCTCCTGCTCCTCCCAAGCGACTCTGTGCCCAATGAGTCCCTTTATTACCGCATGTCGCGCACTGTACATAGCTATCTGTGCTTGCAGACCACCTGCAGGATGCTCTGTGTGATTGTTAATCTTGAGTGTCAACTTGACACACTTGGCATTAATTGACAGACTACTTGAAGAGATTATCCAGATTAACACATTTACAATACAAAGACCAGCCCTAGATCTGATTGGAACCTCCCTAGATCCGAATGGAACCTCCCAGTAGCAGATCAGATAAAAGGAACCATAGAACAGAAGACTTAGAAGAAGAGAGACTCCACAATGTTTACTTCTTCAGCCACCAGCCATATTATTTCTACCATGAAAGACTGTTTCTCCCCTCTGGAACCATAAGCTGAATAAATCTCCCTTTCTCCCTTAAGTTGTTGACTTCAAGTGCTCTCTTACGTTAAGAGTAGCTGTTAACACTTTGTTTACAAGTTTGCAAATGTTTGTAAGTGTGTGCTCTGAAACCTGTGATGTCACAAGCCCAGAAATTTTCAGTTCCATTATAATTTTCTGCTCCACGCTAACAAAATCTGCATTGTGGCATATGGATGCATCTGTTCTAGAAACCAGAAACAATAGGTGTTAAACTTAGTAGTAAGAGAAGACCTCACTCATAGTGAGGACCAGAACTTAGGGTTTATGTATAAGGCCCCGCATTTTAACATTATAGATCATCTCTAAGGCTTTGTAAACATTGATGGAACAAGTAAAAATTCATTTAATGACTTAAGGTGGGTAATAGTTTATTTGGTGGGGAAATTAGGATGTAATGTCCACTCATTCTGCAGGAAGATATGTACACGTTAAAATGAATTGGAAGCATTGGATTAAGGAGAAAATAAAAAGCCTGTTGCTTGAGCAATATCTGAAATTGAGATTTCATAGTTATAAAAGATTCAGAACACTAGAGATTAGGTTGTGGAAGCTTGAGAAGAGACTTCCTATTGATTTTTGTTTAATCATGTTATTATTTTTTATATTTATGTTGTTTTGGATGCCAGCGTTCATCACTCGGTACGGTTTGGATCCTGAATGTTGTCCAAGTGCTCACATACTAAAGGTTTGATCATTGGCCTATCGTCAGCCTATGGAATTATTGGGAAGTGCTGGAACCTCTAGACAGTGGGAATTAATGGGAGGAAATTAGGTAACTGGAGGTGTGCTTTGAAGGAGCTACGGGGACTGGGCCCCTTCCTCTCTCTCTGCTTCCTGGTTGTATGAGGTGAGCAGCTTCACTCCACCATACTTTCACAGTGAACTTCCTGCCTTGGGATCCATCCTTGCCTTTGTGATAAGAGAGAGAATAAGGTCAAAAT